>OX456526.1:96756298-97356298 GCA_949748255.1 Eustalomyia histrio
CCTCCATTGCTTCTTTTTCGTCAAATTCGTAAATCGCTATGTCAATCTTACGCCGCTCGAATTCCTCTATCAGCCGCTTTTGTAATTCTGTCTTATTACCTGCTGTCGGTAGCTCCAACTTACTCAATTCCTTCTTGAGTTGCTCCACTTTAAGCTCCTCCAATTTCATGACTGCTTATTATTTTGCAATCCCACTTCTGACACCAATTGTTACGATTTTACCCTTTATAAAATCGTTGATTTATTTACTTTTTAAATAAATCGAGTTCTTTTTATATTGCAAATAATAAACACTGTTTGAAATTATTTATAGCTCTATTTATTTATAACCGTCACTAAAAATTACAGAAATACACTTTAATAGCACACTTTATTTACACGATTTAGATAGACTAAACGTTAGCCACACTTTAGTTCTTCACACTTTACGTTTTACTTATAAACGGAACTACTTTGCCACCTTGCTGGCGTTTTTATATATGCGGGTTAAAATAACTAGAATATGGCAGCACCGTCTGGAAGCTGCATACTGGCAACTTTGAGAATGTTCTTTTACAGTTTGACATAAGAAACATTAGTTATGGTGAAGGGTTGCCATGTAATTGTTTTACATTTTAGGGCTAACATATGGGGATTTGTGTTTCTACGAGTAAATGGAATTTCTGTAACAATATTAAACACAAATTTTAACTAGTGGACATTTTATGTATACATAGATTTGAAAATAAGAAATAAACTTCAGCATAATAAAAAAAGTAATAAATAATCTTAAAATAATATTTAATTTGGAAGAAACTAATTTTAATTTTTATATAAAAATTTTAAAATTCAAGGAAGTGTGTAAAGTGATATAAAGTGAAACATTTCAATAGTTGATAGCGACTCTTAAATAACTGATAGCGACCCTTGAAGTAAGATAATTTTTTAATTGTTCGTAATAGGAGGTTTACTTTAGTATAAATTATTCTATATAACGTTTGTAAATATGTGTTATTTTGGTTTATTTTTAATGCTTACATACAGCAGAATCGTTTTTTTCTTCCTTATTACCTTTTTAAAAGTTTTCAAAAATAATTTTTTTTGCAAATAAAAAATACCAGAACTCAAAAAGTTGAAGTGTTATAAAAATTTAAGTGGCAGATTCTGATTCAGCGAAAAAATCTACATTATGATCCACCTTAAAATATTTCAGTTTGTTGCATAGGTGTAGCTCAAAATAAACATTTTTGCAAATTTAACATATTTTAGCAACTTTAGGGCGTTTGAGGCACGCCTTCCCGATATTCTATCAACCTAATTTTTTCCAAGATGTATTTTTACACTAATGGGAACATTTCTAAAGGGAGTTACGGTCTTAATCTAAAAAAATTTGGCCCATATAACGAAGACGCTTGAAAAAAGACCTAACGTTTGAAAAAAGACCTAACTTAAATTTTAGAGAATAAGAATAATGCATTTGTGGAAAAACTATATAATTATACCTGTTGTCTATGAGGTAGAAAAATAAATAGATTACCAAGATATCTGTTGCACCAAGAATATATGGTTTACCGAATATACATAAATATGGGTTGTGCAAATATGTGGTTCATATTTTGAAAAATTTAACCAGGGAATCTAAATATAATGTGAAGGATGAAATTGATTTCAAGGCGAGAATTAATAACTCTATAATAAACAACGATGAGACCCTTATCTCTTTTGATGTAGTGTGCTTATTCCCTAGCATTCCAGTAAATTACCCTTAAAACAATCGATGAATAATGAAATATCATAAGGAAATACACTAATGGGTCAATTATCGATGGCAACCGAACCTTAGTGGCGTTGCCAGTTGCCAAAATGATATTACGTATGGCAACTGGCAACTGATAGCTGTCAATTTCAGTTGCCAAATAGTGATTGTATTGGCAACCACAAAGGTTTGGTTGCTGTAGGTTTTTAAAGCAAAAGAAAAAAGGCGGGAACATTAAAATGTAAGTATATTTATTTATTGTTATAAATATTTCAAAATCTGCAGCAACCTCTTGCTTTAATGGGCTCTTGTTCCATATGAAGGCATCATGAGTAGATCCAGGATGCCTAGCATCAACATACCTTATTTTCATTTCGTAATCGCACAACTACAAAGAAATCATCTTGATCAAAAGAAAGAAAAATTGTTAAATAACTTACCAGCAAAACATTCAAACTAAAATATCCTTTCCTGTTTATATATAAGGGACAAATGTCTTCCTTCGGTCCCATATGTACGTGTGCTCCATCTATACATCCAACAATCCCTGGAAACTTCGTTTTCGATTTTTTGTTTTTTCTTCTTCCGACATTTTTGAAACTATACACAAGCTTTTGTTCTATTAATTGTACGACTTCTTTTAATACCACCGACAACGTTGGTTGAACCATTCCTAGATTGAAGTCATTGCCGTGAGATTTTTGGAAACTTCCTTCAGCAAAAAATCTTAAAGCTGCGCAAACTTTTAATAGAGGAGGTATTGCCGTTGAACGACGACTTTGTTTAAGGCTTCCACTAAATATACCACTGCGTCTTTTGGAATACGAAAATAAGCTTTGAAACTATAAGAAGCAACTTTTTATTGAAAATTATTTAAAACATCAAGATATACTCACAGTATTGAAATTGTCCCTCAAGTTCCGTCTAATAGATGACACGTTTGAAGCCTTTTCATCGTCATCAAAAAACAGTTCCACTGAACTGGCATATTTAAAATAATTGTTTACACAATTTCTTTTTATAATTTGTTTTTTTTTATGAATTCACTTTTATTAACTTTTTTTCTTTGTCAATCTTTTTATTTGTTTACATTTATTTTCAGTTGCTTATCTGTCAAAATTACATTATCGATAACTTTTTGGCAACTGGGGAAAGTTGCCTTATATAATACCAATTATAATTTCAGTTGAGTTGCCAGTTGACAACGCAACTAAAGTTCGGTTGCCATCGATAATAGACCCATAAAATTCCAAAACAATTATTTATGGAAATTCTTATTTTCTGTATCAAAGATACACGTTATTTTAGATACGACAATTATGTTTTTGAACAGAGAAAAGGGATGCCAATGGTGTTACCAGCATCACTAGTCATTGCTGATTTAATAATGGAAGAGTTATTAGACGTTTCAATAGAAAAAATGGAAACTAAATCAAGAATTTTTTCGAAATACGTACATGATTTGTTTTGTATTTTAAAAACGGACAAAGTTGAGGACACTTTAAAGATTTTAAATTCATACCACCAACAAATCCAGTTTACCAATGGGGAAGAAAAGGATAATGAACTGCCTTACTTATCCTCTATTATTATCAAGAAAGCAACGCCTTTAAGTTGGATTGGTACCAAAAACCCACCGCATCAGGTAGATTAATAAATTTCTTTCAAAACATCTAAGAAGAACAATTGTAAATACTAGTACCAATTTTATACGAAGGGTCTTGGAGGCTAGTGATGAAGTTTTTCATGATTTCTGAAATTAGCAACAAAAATTTGTAAATATTCTGTAAAAATTCTGTAATATGTTAAATGTATAGCAAAAATATTTGCTAAATAATAACTTTTTTACTAAAAAACAGTACAAAAATAGTAAAGTGGGATGAAAACCGTTTACAAATTTTTCTACTAACTTTTTTTCTGAGTGTATAGTATAGGGCCAAAGTTACCAACTCGTTCAAATTTACAAGCAGTTGATCCAACGGAATATTACAGATCAGTCTTATTCATTCCATATTTAGATGAAATAATCTTAAGTATGACAAATAGATTTTCCAGTCATGAAAATATAAAGAATTTTGTAGCCTCATAGAATTTTATCAAAGGCGATAAGAAGCTTTACAAATCAAAATGTACTTAAGAAATACAATGGTCTTACTTTCTACATTGGCTCTAATTTCTGTATGTCGTGAAGAGGTAGACTCTGACAAAATTGTTACAGTTTTATGTTGACAAATCGTCGTATTAATTTTTAAGTTCAATATTAAATGTATGCATTAGATCTCAGTCAATGTGATAGATACGTTTTAAAAAAAAATTTTATATTTCAATTTTTTCAAATGCTTCAAAGAGATCGAAAAATTCAGGTTTTAAAATTATCCGCTTTTTAAAAAAAATTATAGAAAAAATATTTGTCCATCCTGGGCACGTAACTGTATATAATTATATATAATCATATTCTATGGACTAAGCAAAAATGTGGACAAAGAATTATATTTTGTTCCCATTTTTTATTACACCTGTCTAATATAGACAATAAGTAATTTTTCTTACGGCTAGTTGGGTGTTAAAGTATCCTAAATCATTACTTAGAATAATTATATCTAATGATTAGTGTATTAAAAAAAAATGATACATAAAATATATGATACATAAAAATATCCTTTATCTATTTTAACGTTAAGAGAAGCGGTCAAGTAGTCCCGTGGGCGTAATACGTTTTAGTCTTCTGGGCACCAAAGTTTCGTTTTCCGGCAGTTGTCTAAGTTGAGTGTTCGCATGTGAAGTGAGGCGACTTCTATGTTTTAAGCTGCTGTTTCGAATAACTTCGTTTATAGTTTTAACGCCTAGATCGCGGTGAAGGTCCTCATCTGTGATATACCATTCAGCATTGACGATAGTTCTTAGTATTTTAGACTGTATACGCTGTATAATTTTAATATTTGAGTTGAAATATGGGGAACTGCCCCCATATTTCAACTCCGTACTTCCAAATGGGGGATATTATTGTATTGTATATTAGTAATTTGTTTTGAATCGATAGTTTGGACTCTCTGCCTAGAAGCCAGTAAAGTTGCCTGAATTTGTTTTTTAATTCATTTCTCTTTTGAATAATATGATCTTTCCAGATAAGTTTAGAGTCCAGTAACATCCCAAGATATTTAGCCTTTGTGTCTATAGGTATTGGCGAATTGTTAATGTAGATCGGTTGGTGGTAAGTTATTTTTCTATTGGTATATATGACTTGTATTGTTTTATCACTGTTAACCTGAATGCCCCAGGTTTTGAACCAGTTTAGTGCGCTGTTCAGCAATGACTGTAGATTTGTAACAGCCATTGTGAGATTCGTGTTAGCTGACAAAAGCACAGTGTCATCGGCGAATGTAGCAATCATATCATGGTCCGCTCTAGGTGTTGGAATATCGGCGGTATACAGAAGATAAAGCACAGGGCCAAGTACGCTCCCCTGGGGCACTCCAGCTTTCATTATCATTATGTTGGAACACTGGTCTTTGTATTTGACATAAAATTGTCTGTTCTCCAGGTAACATTGTAATATATGATACAAGTTTTGTGGAAGTGATTTTTCAAGTTTATGTAGTAGCCCTCTATGCCAAACACTATCAAATGCTTTGGCCACATCGAGGTAAGTACCCACACAAAAGTTCTTTCTATCAATGTCGTTTAAAATTGTATTTGTTACTCTATGTATTTGTTGAATAGTGGAGTGCATACGTCTGAATCTAAACTGGTGATCAGGGATGAGATTTCTGGCTTTAAGGATAGGTTCTAGGCGAACAAAAAGAAGCTTTTCGAAGAGTTTTAAAAGTATCGGTAGCAGACTTATTGGCCTGTACGATGTTGCTTTCGTAGCATCTTTATTGGGCTTAGGAATTGCTATTATTTCAGCTACTTTCCATACTTTGGGAAAATATTTTATGTTAATTAATACATTAAAAATATTTCTAATATAGATCAATGCTTTTGTAGGAAGTTCCTTTAAAAGTTTGCCAGTGATTTGGTCATAACCTGGAGATTTCTTATTATCTATACTCGATTTGATTGCATTTTTAATTTCATTGACCGTAACTTCTTTAACTTGACAATTGGGTATATTAAAATTATTCGGCAGTAATAGGGTGTTCTCGTCCATAGGATTTGAGAAGGTTTTACAGAAATGTTCTGCGAGAACACTAGCTTTATCTAAGTTTCCCCTTGCCCAAGAGCCATTATCTTTTTGTATGGGCGGATTATGAATTATACTGTTATTAATTTTTTTTGTAGCTTTATATAAAGAATAATTTGTAGCCGATGACGCACCCAGGTTTTTAAGATATCTTTCAAGTCTGTCTTTCTTGAGCAGATCCTTAAGCTCTTTTTTTACCTTGTTAAGAACTGTTTTGTAATGGGGTGACCTCGTAATTTGCCATTTCTTTCTTAATTTTCTTTTTAATTTAATCTTTTCTTTAACGTGTGTTGGGATGCTGTAATTATTTATTTTTGGTACAATTAATGGAGTAGAGTTATCGGCTGCAAGTATCATTGAATTGTTAAAATATGCTATCGAATTATCTACTTCATCTTCAGATTTAAGCGATATATTCGTACAGAGGTTCGATTCCAAAATTTCTCTGTAGCAATCCCAATCAGCTTTTTTGTTGTAAATAAATTTGTTTTGTGTTTTAAGCAGAAAATTAGAATAATACGTAAGTAGAATTGGCGAATGGTCAGACGAGAGTTCAAAACACGATTCAATTTTTAGATTTATATGATTTATATTTTTAGTTATAAAAAAGTCTATAAGGTCTGGTTTTTTATTCTTATTTGTTGGCCAATACGTAGGTTCCCCAGAGCTAAGAAAGAGGCATTTGTATTCTTTTATTGCTTTAAGTAGTTGTTTACCTTTTGTTAGAGTTAACCTTGATCCCCATATTGTATTTTTAGAATTAAAGTCACCACCTGCAATAAATCGATTACCAAGAGATTTTAAGTATTCGAGATATTCGAGACGGGTATTATTGTGCTTTGGTGGACAGTAAGCAGCAGATATTACAAGAGGTCCATGAATATTCTCGATTAATACTGAGGTTGCTTGTATACAGTCTTTTCTAAAATTCTGTAATTCGTTGCATTTTATGTGCTTTCGAATTATTATTGCAGTACCACCATGAGCTGTATTGTCGGGGTGGTTTGTGTAATAAACTGTGTAATTTGGTATGTTTATAAAACTTTTCTGCGTAAAATGGGTTTCAGAAACCAGTAGTATATCAACAGAGTGATGATTTAAGAATGATGTTAGTTCGAGCGAATGCTGGGAAAGGCCGTTTGAATTCCACAGGACTATTTTAAGTTCGCTTAATTTATCCATTTAGTTTATTAAGTAGTGTGGTGATAATGCTCATCATATTGGACATTTGAACCATGAGCTGTTTTACCATATCTTTGAGGTCCTGCATATCGTTATTGGTGTTTTGTACAATTTGTATATCGTTAGATTTTTGAACATCTGGCTTCGTTACAGGGACCTCTGAAGACACAACTGCTTCCTGAGTTGACGCAACCCGATTTGAAGGTACCACTTGAGTAGGTTTTACTTGCTGCATTGTTGCAGCTTGGGCGTATGAAATTGAGGGATTTACTTTACTATCCTTTTGATTATGAAGAGGTTATTGTTGGCCTCTTTCGCCAGTTACTCGTTCGCTTTGTTTATTTCTGAGAGGTGGGAACATACTAACTTTGAGCTTTTTATACACAATGCAGCCTTTGTAACTTGCAGGGTGCTTGTCACCACAAATGGCACATTTGACATGTTCGCTCTTTTGCTTGATTGGACAGTCTACAGTCTTATGCTGCTCGGCACATTTTACACAAATCGAGGCTTTTGTACAAAAATTTTTGGTGTGGCCATATGCCTGACAATTAGTGCGTTGTGGTATGGTCCTTTTTTGGCGTGGAGGCTCGAATTTTACTTTGCAGTGTTGGAGGGTGTTTACGTCGTATATGTTCTTGTTATTGTTTTTTGTTTTCAGTTCAATTGTAAACAGAGATAAGGGTTTCTTTGTGCGCAGTTGTAGTACATTTTGAATATGTGTTACCTCATGACCAAGTTCGCCAAGTTCTCTTTTTAATTCTTCAGTATCAGCCGAGTAATGCATATTCCGCAAGAATACTCTAAAACCTCTGTCTTCTTTTGGCTTGTATGTATAATACTGCGTATTTTTCTCTTTTAATAATTTAATTATTTGCGTGTAATTAATGGATTCTGCAGGTTGCACTTTAACCTCATTATCCTTAAGCACTTTGAGCTCATACTTACAGTTCGGAATATTATTTAGAGATTTGTTTAAGTTGGTAATCACTTGAACACCTTGAACGTAGATAGGAGGAGGTTTCCTTGTAGTAGCTTTTAAATTTGGGTTTGTGTTACTGTTTTTCTTGCTTTCTGCTTCTTGGTTGTTCTCATCAATGTTATCATCGATTGCAAGAGCTGCAAATCTATTAAATTGTTCTGGTTTACTTAGCCAGTAGTCTGCTAGTGTTTTTTGTGACTGTGCTTGCGATATTTGTTTTATTTTAATTTTTTTACTGTTCCCCTCACCATTGTGGCTGTTGGGGGAATTACGATTTCTCTTGCTCTGTATTGGTACACTGCCGTTGTTTAAGGGAGTAGCCATTTGTGGTTGAGGTGAAGAGCTTACCTGTACTTGTGGTGTACTAAGTGTTGAAAACATTGGGAAAGTTGATAGAGTAGCTGTTGTTGTTGCTCTTGTCATAGATTGTACAAAAGTTGATGTTGTGGTAGTAGAGGTTATTGTTCCTGTTGTGCATGATGTGGAAGTAACACAGTCATCCTTCCATGACAGTGACTGCTCTAGGAAATCCTTTAATTCTCGATTTTGCAAATTACCTGTTAAAGATGGTAACACGTCTTGCTGGGCAGAATTTTTTATTACCAAAGCATCGTTGCTTGGGTTAATGCATGGCAAACAATCAAAAGTACTCATTGATTGTGCCCCACTAGCATTTTTTGTATTTATTACTATTTTATTTTAATTATAAAATTTTATCAAATGTAAGAAATTTGTTTACAGCTGTCGATGTTACCAATTCAGCGGTTTTTTTTTATATTTTATCAGGTTCGAGATAATAATAAAATGTTACTAGGGTTACTTACTAATCCCTTTTTAATGAAAAAATTGTGAGGATCAGCGCTATAGTGAGTGCACACTTTCGACCTGAGCAACCAGCTCATCGTCAGCCTACTTTATGAACGACCCAACCCACAAACAGGCTTATGTATCACACACTCTAAAGAAAATTACTATGCGAAATTTCTTTTCACAGTTATGTTAGTGAATGATTACCCGTAAAAATAAGCTTTTTCCATCTATTTATAGAATTACCCTTGGAAACCACCTTCGATTTTCGAAGCACAAATTGACAGGGTGGCCATTCCAACTGTTAATGTTTCCATTTCTGGGAACGAATTGGGAAACTAGCATACTTATATTTTTCTCACATAACATATTAAGTGTTGTTTCTTATATTAGATTATAAATTTCATCGTACATTATGTTTTTTATGTAAATTCTATATATATTATTCGATCTCTATGTTTTTATATATTTTGTCAGGTTATATAAGTTTCGAAGACAATATAATTGTTACGATTTTACCTTTTTGAATTGTTGATTTATATCCTTTAAATAAATCGGGTTCTTTTTATATTGCATATTTGTATAAACTCAGTGAAAATTTATATAACATAGTAACTCTTCATTTACACAAACTTAAACAATTACACAATACTTTATTGAAACTCTATTAAGTTATAATATAACGGATTACTCATTTTATTTAATTAATCACCGATCTTATCCTTTAAGAGATTTATTACCAACAAAACTGGCGTATTTATATGTGAGGAGAATAACGAGAAAGTGGTAGCATTTTCGAGAAGTTGTATACCGGAAACGTCAAGTATATTCTTTAAAATTGACAAAAACAGTTGCCATTGATAGTAACTGTTTTACATTTCATATAGAAATTTATGGCATATGAGAATTTATGTTTCTGCGAGTAAATGGTAATTGATGAATAGAACTTCCGTAACACTGCCGCCCACTTAAGTCTGTTCGTCCCGACCAGATATAGTTTTCCCCTTTCCTTAGTCAGCTAGTCGTTCTAGACGCACATCTTTGACCTTGGGCTCTGATATTTCAGTATTCTATAAACCACATCATTTAACCTTTTAATCACCCTGTAGGGTCTGTCCGATGCGTTTGTAGTTTGGGAAATCATGCTTTCTTCCGTTGCGGGTTAAATAGCAGAGGCAGCAGGCGCTCATTAAATCCATCAGAATTTGCTGCTCGATCGTACCTCGCCTTCATCTTATCGCTGACTATTATAATTGGATTGCGCACGAACTCATGAAGGTCGTTGAGATCTTCTTGTTCCCGGGAAGAGTTGTCGTTGTGTTTATCGATTGCGGCGGGCTTAAGCCAATTAACCAAATTATAAATCTCCAGGCAATTTGAGTTACGTCTCTAGAATAATTTTTGCAGGTTTCCGGGAGGTCAAGTCGCGAACAGCCGATCGGTATGCCAGTAGAAATTTGAGAATGTGTACGTCCCAGTCCTTCTGATGAGTACTGACCACTTTTTTTAGGTACTCCTCTAGAGTGCGATTGAATCTCTCGACCATGCCGTCAGATTGGTTCAGATTTAAAATTCCTTTCCTGGTCTGAGTGTAATTCCAACCGAACGTAGCGGTACAAATGCGCTTATTATCGTTTCGGCTTCCTTATTCGGTATGTCATAAAACAGGCCATTTGCTGAAATAAGCAATTACCACGAGAACGTTACGGTTTCCGGCCTCATCTGGGGACTTTCAGCTGATATTTGATCATCTCGTTGCGCTGCTGACCAGGTTTTACTTAAATCGATAGTCAAACACCAACAATGTGCTCCTTTCCGTCGGCCCTTGAAGGGTGGCTTCGATAGTACCCGACTGTAGTAGCCTATGAATTTTTCGGTTATATTGATCACCTGCGAAAGCACAACTCCTATTCCATATCCACTTGCATCGCTATATAGCACAAATTTTTTTTCCCAGGAATAGGATAACCGAGAATAGGCGCCGTACACAATAGCTCTTCGAGCTTCAGCAATGATTGTTCTTAAAGTTCACCACAATGAAATGGACGCGCCTTCTTGGTCAGCTCATGTAGACTCGCAGCCACTTTGGCAAAATTTGGCACAAACCGTCAAACCAATCCTTTACAGTCCGTATTTTATGCGCATCGGTTGATATAACATCTTCGGCTACGCGATGCCTCAAATACTTCACTTCCTCTTTAAGCAATGTGTACTTTTTCCACTAAGCTGAAGTCCAGCTGCTGATATTCGTCTAAGGTTTTCTTCTAAGTTCTTTTTCTTCTAAGTTCTTTTTCTTCTAAGTTCTTCAGGTGTTTATCAAAGGTACACTAGGCATGTCTTCCAGTGAAGTCCCTTCAACTCATTTTCTATCAAACGATCGAGCATTGCAGAGCCTGTAGCATTGCATAACCCGTCACTTGCGCTAAGGGCTGTATTTTTTTGTCCTTGTCGCAAATTTCTTCTTGCCAACAGCCACTTTGCAAGTCCAATGTGGAGAAGCCTGTTCCTGTATCTGATGCGAGAAATCACCCTACTTTATACAGGGTGAGTTAATAAATGATAAAGTTAATTGCATTTTTACTGTAAATTTTTTAGAGCTTTTAAAGCTGTGGACATATTAACTTTTGTAAAACTTCGTATTAGATAAAGAAATGACATGAATTCAGTGCCTTTTTATATTCTTAAGATTAATATATATTTATTTGCCTGTGATAGAAAGCGAACAAGGTTGTATTTTACATATTTTTTGCGAGAAATACTGGAACAAGGTGCAGTTAACACAATTTATTTAATTAATCACTGTTGTTACTCCTTAAGCGTTTTATTATCAAATAAACTATCATGCCACTTTGCTGGTTTGTTTATATGAGAATAACTAAAAAGTGGCTGCATCGCCCGGAAGTTGTACACCGGAAAGGTCGATTATATTCTTCAAAGTTGACAGAAATACTAATGCAATACTAGTTGTGGTGAAGGGTTGCCATTGATGGCAACTGTTTTACATTTCAATCCTGGCATATAAGAACTTATGTTTCTGCGAGTTAATGGAAATTGATGAATAGAATTTCCGTAAAAATATATAACACAACTATACGGAAAATGTAGTGGAATAAAGTCACCCATTGCGTATAGCAGCGTGTAGCTGAGTGCTTAACTCACTACTTCTCTGGCAGACCAAGTTTAAATCCTAGCAAAGGCATTGTTTGTTTTAGAATTTTAATACATTTTTATTTTTTACTTTAATTTTTTATACGTCTTTTATAAAACTAGATTTTGTATATATTATATTGTTGGATCTAGTCTGATACAATTCGATCTGACATATTTCGGATATATTTCGTGGATCTAATTTGACCTGCCAGGATCAATTTAGATCCTTCTAAATCCCCAAATATATTTCTGGGTCTAATTTGATCTACCATTTTGCGGATATATTTGGATCATTCCAAATCCCCAAATATATTGCAGGATCTATTTTGAACTGTAATTTTTCGGATCAATTTAGATCCTTTTAAATCCCCAAATATATTGCTGGATCTAATTTTATCTGCCATTTTGCCGATCAACTAAGATCAGCTAGATATTACAGCAGGTATTAGTGAATATCAAATTGGACATGATTAAATATTGCGCCAAAACAATTTTTTTTACTCGGGTACATAAAGTTCAAGTTGGTTACCAATGGATGTAGCACAGGTATCCGCTGTTTCCAAAGTATATGATTAAAAATTCTCAGTACAGAAAACAATGCATCGTACAACAGCAGTTTTCTAGCCTTATTTAGTGAAAAAAGTGAGTATATAACCAACTGTATTAAATGCATAATACATAACAAAAACCTTGGGAAGCGTGAGGGGTTTTTAAACTGTATTGACAAAGGAGAAGTACCGCTACACACACTCCATATCGATCACATAGGATCGATGAACGTAACAACAAAGTTTTACAATCATATTTTCGTTGCAAAATTTGTATGGTTGTTTCCAACAAAGCCTACTGGTGCTGAAGAGGTAGTTAGAAATCTTAAAGCCACACGTTTTTGGTTACCAAGTAAGAAGTATAAGCAGTAAAGAATCTGCATACACCTTTAATGATTTTGCTGATTTTTTTTAAAGAAAACTTAGAACACGTTTTAATTACAACTGGTGTTGTGCGTGGTAACGGTCAGGTAGAACTAGTAAATGCCATAATATCTATTATTGCAAACCTGTCATCAGATGATACATCAAAGTGGTACAAATATGTTGGCCAGAAGCAGAAAGCTATAAATTCTTGTGTTCATAGTACAACAAAGTCTTCACCTTTTGAAATTATGTTTGGTGTAAAGATGTTAGTGACACTAATCTTAATATGCTGCAAGAGAAGTAAATAACCGGTTTCCATAAATTATTAACAGACGTTAAAAAACAAATTATCAAAGCTCAACATTTGTATAAAATGGATTATGATAAAAAATGTAAACAACAAAATGATTATCAAATTGATGATTTGGTGGCAGGGAAAAAACTTTACAGTGAATTTTTAAGACCATATGAAATTAATGAGGATTGCCGAAATTAATAATAATTTGTTGTCATCTAGGTCAGATGAAGAGCAGGATGGCTGAAATATTAGTAGCGGAATTAAATACGCTATGGTCCGCTTGAGACATGGGTATATTAAAATTTTTTTTATTTATAACATCTGGATCTGATATTATGTTAACATGTTTGTTTTTACTACTGTTTAATTTTTTTTAATAGCTTTTAAGTTATTTCTTGTGGAATTTGTTTTGACTTTGCTTTTCTTATGGTTTTGGTTTAAATATTTCTTGCATTACTATATGTATTATGTAGATCATCAGTTTTAAAGTGCTTCCAGCGAGAGTTAGCATATTCACGATCTGCTCTAAGGCGCTTAATTTCAACTGTATACCAAGGTTTGTGGCGGAAACTTCTTTCGTTTGAATTGGTACTACTTGTATTATATAATGTTGTTCTGTTTTCTGCAATCCCAGTGAATTTCATGTTACGAAATTAGATTTTATTAGTAGACGTTTCCAGTGGAATGACAAAAATTAAGAATTTAAGATCATGTCTAGAAAAACACGATGTAGACAACTGGTCATTTACTAAGATTTTTCTTCATTGGAGACAGAAAATAAGTGGAAAAAAGTATTATTGAATGATGTAAAGTGTGATGGTGTATGTGCATTTGCAGCAACTAGATCAAATGATTTCATAGTGATGGTTAAACATGATTCCGTTTGAAGATTTGTGTTAATGGCCCCAGCTATAACGTGATATCTTCAAATTTTCTGCGATAACTACATGCTTTAAGAATAAGATATGCGTTGTTGTTAGGGTTTACTATTGCATCACTTTTACTTATAAATGTACAGACCAATTTTTTTTGACATAAATTGTCACCCCGCCATAGCTGTCAGATCTGTTATCTCTATAAAAAGGGTGGTTAAATTTTAAGGGCCGATGTTGAATGTGAACCACACCTAAACGTCAAGTTTTTTTCTGGATTTCATTAGACATTTCTCAATTTCAGACTAACTCAATTTGAACCATGGAAAGATACACAATCGAGCAACGCGTTAAAGTTATTCAGGTATATTATGAAAATAGGCGTTCAAATTAAAATGCATATCGTGCATTTCGTGATTTTTTCGGTCAATTTAATCGTCCAAATGTGCGTACAATCGGAAAAATCGTTCAAAAATTTAAGCAAACCGGGTCTGATGTGAAAACATCAGTGCATGCTCGTACAGCCCGTACAGCAGAAAACTCGTCGTCGTGCACAACAATTGCACCTCTCACGCTCATCGTTGATGAACATTATGCATAAATACTTGCATCTACACGCTGACAAGGTGGACGGTGCCACTTGCCACACAGCTAACGAAACAATGGCTCTTTTGCGCGACAAATTCAGTGGCAGTGTTATCTCACGTGGTGGCGATGTCAATTGGCCGCCAAGATTATGTGATTTGACACCGTTGGACTTCTTTCTTTGGGGATATTTGAAAGAAAAGGTGTACGTCGATAAGCCAGCAACAATTCAAGAGCTAATGGATGATATAATTCGGCACATCAACGGCATAGAACCTCAATTATGCCTCAGCGTCATCGAAAATTTGGACCATCGGATGGAAGTGTGCCGCCGAAATCGCGGCGGCCATTTGACCGATATTTTGTTCCATACATAGTTGAACCACACCATATTATCATAATAATTAGAAATGACAATAATTTCCTAAATAATTTGTGTTTTATTCAAAATCAACATCGGCCCTTAAAATTTAATCACCCTTTATAGCCCAAACCGCTGGAGCCAGGAAGCTGAAATTTCGTATGTATGTTAGGTTCTGAAATATTTGCTTAAAGTATAAACTAACTCATCGATAAGGTATTTTCTCCATGCACGTGGCCCTTGCTTTTGGGTTGGCTAATGTTTGTTTTTTTTTGTTTGACAAACTTACCGTAGCTTCGCAATCAATAAAAAAATACAAAACAGCTGATTTCCAAATCATTCTCACAATTATTTTATTTTCGGAAATAAATGTCAATAACAAGTGCAAAAAGAAAGTCTAGCAATACAAAAATAATTTTCAAATTAAAATTCCATTAGTATTTAAAACAAGTAAAAAATGCTTAAAATCGGCTGTGCCGAATCTTTGAATACCCTCCACCAATGCCTTAAAACAACAATGATTTAAGAAATAACTGGAAATGCATTAAACATGACATCAAAAATTGAATCGTTATTTTCGATAAAATTTAACATAGCATATTTCCTTTTCTCCAATTTTATTTAATCTTAGAAGCACTTTTACCCACAATGTTTCAATGTTTTCTAAAAAACAAGATATAGGCTTCGAACTATTACAAACAATAATTGAAAATATAAATTTACCTATTACCTATTTTAAATGAAAATTGAAGGCCGCCATTCACTTCGTTCTTTTTTGGCAGTTTTAACCGCAAAATAATTTTAACCGTGCCTGTGATTACACAGTTGAATTGAACTGAAGTAAACAACGCCTAGTACGTGGATTTGTTCGTGTTTACCCGTACATAAAATAACGAATTGTATAACGGCTTTTAGAAATAATGCATTACATATGTCAACAAAATATTTTTAAATTTAATCGATATTTTCGGTAAAATTATATTGTCGAAATATAAGCAAACAAAAAAAAATCAAGCTTCCCCTGTAGTTTGTGAAACTACTTTAAAATCCACAAATCCCAAATATATTTTAGAAATTGAAAACTTTTATATGGTATTAAAAATTACATACATTTATATATTTAACCTTTTTAGGCACAAAAGTACATTTGAGGTGCTATATTGTGGCACAAAAAGTACCATAGTGTAGTATATTTTACTTTATACATTACTTTATATTACTATATGTATATATGCACCCTAATATATTTAGAAGTATAAGATACCTATTGGAAATGTAGTTGAAAACAACTAGATTCCGTTATTAACATATAAAAAGAAGTCAAATTTAAAATTAAGAATCATAACTAACTTTGCCTTAAAATCGGCATTTTCATTTATTTCTGGCATATAAATCTTCCAGTATAGGAATTCCTAGTGTATTACTTATCTATTTAAAAAAGGATATATAAATCCTACAATAGTACGAGTATGTATTATCCCCGAAAAACATTTTCTGTCAACTATCGTTAAAAATCACAAAAATGTCAAAAACATAAAAAATTACGAAAGGAACATATGTGAATAGTACCAAATGTGCTAAAGGAGTAACATGGTACTTTTAAAGCATTAATAGTGCCAAAAAAAGGACTTAAGTACAACCTTTATCATCTCTGTCCTCTAAAGTGTTTTAATACAAACAATGTAAAAGACTTTTGAAGTGAAATTATGAAGGTGAAAAAAATTGCTTGAGGTGAAAGACTTTTTTTAGATGTGAAAACAAATTTTGTGGTGGAAAAAAACTTTTGAGGTGAAATAAAACATTATTCAATTATAAGCGGCAAGTGGAAAAATAATAGAAAATATTTTACTTGCTACTATGAAATTGTAGGGGAATGTTGGGTAAAGTGAGCCATTGCTTTATTTTTTTGTTATATAAAGAGAACTAAATAAAATATTAAAAATCAAAATAAAGCAACTTTTTGGTCATCTTTTGGATATAAATCATTTTCTTGTGGCAACTAAAATAAAAAAGTTATATAAAAATTTCTAAATTAATTCAAAAGGCTCACTTACCAAACAAGGTTGATAAAGTAAGCCCTTAATAACATTTTTTAAAAAGGCTATAATATATATAAAGTTTTATTCATATTAAAATTTATTTGCAATAAACATTTAAAACATCGAAAAACTAACTTAATCTAATTATTCTCACATTAGATGAAATTAAAGACAGATTACACTTAAAATATATATTTCACAATTCTTGCAAATAAAAACGCCTGTAGTTATGTTGGCACATTTAAAATGAACTTGCCGTTTCCATAAATAACATTTAATTGAATTTGCATTATTTAAGTTTCTGGGTATAGACAGTAAACAATAAATATAAAAATTTTCATCTCTATCAGACGATGAAACTGTATTTGTTTTTCGGTTTGTTGACTCTGTAGTTTGACGGCATACGATTGCATCCACGCACATCTTTTTTCAATTGACGTTAGCACTGTGCTTGTTGAACTGGTCCAATCTATTCCAAAACGTTACAGAAACTCGGCAATCTGGCTATTGCATATGTTGATGGCTCAAACAAACATCTCGCTTTTTGTTCCCCCTGGTGTGCTCTATTTAATAAAGTGAAAACAAAATCGGCACCAGTAAATATACGCTGGTGTCAAGGCCAAAGATAAAACACGATTAACCAATTCTAGAATATGGTGAATTTCAAAAAGTTTCTCTGCATTATTCTGTGTCCACATTGCATATTGAGACTTGTAGAATGTCTTCACAAGACCATACACGGAAACGTCTAATGGCTGTATTATGTGATTACAATGAGGAGGAAAAGTAAACATGATGATACCATGCACATAAGCTATACACAAATCTTCAATAGAAAGGTGTGAGGTTTGGTTGTCTAAAAGTAAGAGTGTTATTTGCTTTTGTGTATTTTGTGAAACTGTACCTCTTGCATCAAACCCGAACTATTGCAGACTACCATCGATTCTGTAGATGCATGGTGCTTATAATGGGTTAGCATTATTTTACGAGCATTCACTGCTGAAGCCATTGTAACTAAAGTTCCACGCTCTTGAGATGTCACTGTACCACCTTTCTTGTACTTCCCACTTACTGAAATCCGAGTTGGAAAACTCCTAAAAATTTTTTGGTGTTTAGTTTTTAATTTAACGAAAATTTGCACTTTATGTTGCGTTTTTTTGCAACCAAAAAATTTTAATAGGAAAATACAATCACGTCGAAGCTTTTTAATAATAGATATAGAGGAAATTTAAATTGATGACAGCTGACAATTTTCACATTTTCACAAAACAATATAGAAAAAATCGAATGAATCACATTACCAGATGGCTCACTTTCTCTAACTTTCCCTTACTAAAATACACCAATTTGTATGGAAAATTTAGAGGTACCTTCACATTTTCACTCATAACTGTTTAACCGCTGAACCGATTTGGCTCATTTTTAATACCAAACTCCTCAGGAACCTGTCCATTATTCCAGGTAAAAGTGAGCACCCTCGCTTGCGTCTTCTCGCCATTTCAACAGATCGCTAAATCGTCTTAAAATCGCATAAGGATTCAGACCTATATTTTGACACGTTACAAACGGGAATAAGGAAAAATTTTCCTCGGAAGTTCTCAAACTAAAAGCTTTTACATGATAATTATCTTTGCTGCTTTAGAATTTCACTACTAGATGATAGTAAGAGCTTAAAGCATTCCCAAACCAAATCGTAGTCTTATTAGGAGTTGTCACTATTACCATTAAGATGGCACTTAACATTTTAAATATTAAAATTAGTCTACAAACTTTTGGGGGATATATCATCCTCATCCTACCCTGGATCCGCGCCTGTCCGATGTAGTCATCAGCTAAGTCGAAATTATGGGAAAAGTAGGGTAAGGGCCTGCCAAAATCGCTGGAGCTAGGAAGTTGAAATTTGGTATGAAGGCTCTCACCGGCTTAAACATCAGCTATGACTCGATTTTTGGAAAATGGCGAAATTCTCTACAATGACGGCTTGCGGAAAATAGAAAGTTGAAATTTGGTATTTAGCTTCTTCCTCCGGCGAAGACATCGGCTTAGATGATATTTTTGGAAATTTCCACGGGGAGGGGTAAAGAGCAAGTCTCCCATATAACGGCCTGCCCAACCCTCTTTGGCTAGGTACCTGAGTTTTAAAACATATGCTCCCTAGAGTATGGGCTAACTGATTGGTAATATATTTCAGAATTTTCGCTATAGATGTAGTAAAAATGGAGGTTCAAATAGCGAAAATTAACGGCTTGCGTAATGCGCTGAAACTAGGATGTTGACGGCCTGAAATTTAAATTTTACATGTGGGCTTCTCTTACTGTGTAGACATCTGCCAGACGAATTTTTTTAATTCCTAGGTGGGGGCCAGCGTAAACCGCTGGAACTAAGATGTTGAAATTTTGGTATAAAGGTTCCACCTTGACGGCCTGAAATTCGTCTTACTGCGTAGATATCTATCAGACGGATTTTTGAAAATTCCTAGTGGCAAAAATGGTGCACCGCGCTTTATGTTTTTCAAAAGATATATTAATTTTGTATTAAAATTACGCATTATTTAATCATTTTCTTAGTTTTGTCAGCCTCTCTAAATAATAACCTACTTTAAAAAATAACTTCCTCAATTATTTACTTTTTGCATGAGCTTCTAATAAACATTCGTATATACGAATTCGCATGACCTATTTCATATGGGGAATCGGGGTAATGCCGGGCGTTAGCCCAGTCAATCCCGGGCTTTAGCCTGTGCAACATTTTTCTATGCTAACAGCGTAGGGGACTTTGTCCGCTAGTTTCTGCATAAAAAATAACCATATAGCGATACCCGATCATCTATGATAGATTCATCAAACCAAGTGTTAAACACACATATAACATTAACGTCAGAACTTTGAAAAATAAATTTAAGCTCGTCAATTTTGTTTTTTAGACTTTGTGCATTAATATGACAAATTTTTAAGCCGCTTCTCTGTTTATCAAGAATTTTTGTCATGTTTTCGCAATGAAAAAGTATTTTTTAAAATAAAAAATTAACTTATAGCAAAGTTTTATTTGTAAAACACACTGTTTAAGTACAAATTCTTTATTTTCATCAATTTTATATATTTTGCCCCTACGCAAACTCGAACTTCTTTTTTTTTTGCTATGACCAATTTTACTCTTTTGTACTACTTTGACGGGAGTATCTACATAGATTTAAGTAGTAAACGTAACTAAGCGTCGTTTGCCACCACCATTGGCTTAAAGTTGGTCTTAGTTAAACGGTTGTTTTTCGTTTAGTACCACGTGCTATTTATTTTTATTGAAACCTATATTTACGGCGCAGACTACTCAGACAGGAATCAGCTGATTAAATTAAAATTACGAAAATGATTAAAAGGAAATGTCAAAATTGCAGTGATACACAAAAAGGGATAGACGTACAAAAAAATATGTACCATACAATTTATATGGAGTTTATTTTTTCTATCTCATTTTGCAAATCACTGCAATGTCAAAATAACCATACGGTTTGAGAATTCTTGTTTGCCATATGTCATTGGCAACCTGCCTGTGTAGTCTGTCTATTTTGAATTATTAAACAATTATTTTCTTTTCTTTTTTTTAGAACAATATTCAACTTACGCCGGAAGAATTACTGAAATATCAAAAGTTTGTTAACAAGTTAAAGGAAATATCTGGTCTTGAAGAAATATACGATAACATCGAGACCAATTGTTCAGTTCCTTAATGATGCGATCCTATACACTTAACTTTATATTTCTGTGGATCTTATTTATGTTCAAGATTATTTAATAATTTACAATAAAACAAACGACCCCTAGACATGTAAAAAATGGAAATCTACTCTAACGAATCGTTAACAAACGAATATATAAGAAAATAGATTTTTATAATCCACACGAATTCATTTGTTTGTGCTTATATTTTTAATGTTTCAAACGTCTGAGTTGATGGTCAAATTCGATCGTAAAAAATTCGATTGTATCTACCACCAATTCCATTGATCACAAATTTGGTGGCCAGCTCATATCTGATTTTTGGGTGTGTAATAGACTACAGTACAATGCTTTTTTGTCATAATCAGAAAAACTACTTATTTTCATGTATTTCATAAACATCTGTATTTTATAAACGTTTTGTCTTAAAAATATGCTCAGAGTTAAAAAAATCTCAATGTATGTACCTAGACTAAGGGAGAAAAGATTCAAACCCGTTTCATATGGGCCTAATATATTTGCCTGAAATCTGGTTTATTACAGATCTCTTTGTCTGGTTTATTGGGTACAGATTTTTGGGAGTTGATAGGAACATGCTGGAGGTGTTGCCATATACATAAAGTTCAATATTCTAAGAATTGTGATAGAATTGAATACATTTTTACTGAAGTAAAGCAATTGAACCTTTGATTAACACTTTAGAGGATATCACAGTAATATTTGACGATGACTTAAATTGCAACAGTTTATTAGATTCCAGATATGATGATCTCACTTGAACTTACGCCCACAAATACAACAACGCCTACTCATTTCACTGGTACAAACAATACTGAACTAGATTATTTCTTTGTCAGTAATCATTCCAACTTTTTACTATACCATCAACTCGTTGCCCCATGTTTTTCCCAACATTATTTGATGTTCTTGTGCTATGATTTTCAACTTCACAGTTCAGACCAGTCAGTATACTTTCGTGACTTTAGTAATACATATTAAGTATAGCCTTTTGCATTAAAAATTTAACAAGATAATTCGGGATAACATATATTGTATCACATCGGGCGAAAAATCCGTAGAATGACACATAGGTGGCGTGACTAATGAAAAATCTTGTCAAACTTTAATGACAATTCGTTCATTTGTAAGCCAGTTACAGCTGATTTAGTGACGCTACTTTAGCGATTTTGAAAACAATGGAATCAAAGCAATTCCGTGTGTTAATATATCATTGGTTTTTAATAGGAAAAACACTGTTCAAACCAATGTTTGGCTTGATAAGTATTATTCGGACTCTGCTCCATCGAGACAAATGGTAAAAAAATGGTTTGCTGACTTTAAACGTAGTCGTACCAACACCGTTGACGCCGATCGCTCCAGTCGCCCAAAAGAGGTAATGATACCAGAAAATAGTTCAGAAAATCGTTTTGGCTGACCGTAAAGTGAAGTTGCAGGAGATAGCTGATACCTTAAAGATATCGAAGGAACGTGTCCGCTTTATTTTGCATGTCCATGAGAAATCTGTTTCCGAAGAGGGGGCCGCGGTTACTCACAGTGCACCAAAATCAACAACGTGTTGATGATTCCAATTGATGATCTGGAAAGAGATTTGGTTCAAATAAAGATTGCCGAAACGAGGCCTTTTTTGAGGTCAAAGAGAAATCTTTAAAAAAACCGTATCGAAATGTTAGAAAGTCGTTGGAGTGATTGTATCGCTCTTGAAGGAGGCTATGTTGATGAATAAAGTCGAATTTTGTATTGGTTATCGTACGGATTTTTAACCAGATGTGTTATATTGTCTGTAGATGAACAACTTTCATTTTAGAACAAAAGTTACAAAATTTATGTAACCAAACTGTGACTCTAAAAAAAAAAAAAAATAATAAATCACAAATATAAGTATTGGTTTTCAAGTAGCATAAAGTACTCTATATGTTAAGTCAGAGAGACATTGCTTATTCTCGTTGGAAAAGATTCAAAACAATATTGGAATATCGTATTGTGAGAAATGCAACAAACAAACGTATTAGATATGCTAAATCTGCTTTTAATTCTACTTAATTTTCATCAGCAGTAGGATTCATGAAAACTTGGCAAATAATAAGCGAGATTCGCATAGGAAATTCTAAAAACTATGGATCTTCAAATATTGATCCAGATATTACTAATGAACGATTTGTTAATATACTAGTAGTTGCAGCAGATCAGATCAAACTCAACAAACTACCAAATTGCTCAATAATAAATTCCCAGACGAAATTTGAATACACACTTGTTGTGATTAGGGAAACACAACATCATACGAAACTCGAATCCACACACGTAGCAAGTGCATGAACGGCCTGATTGTGGGAAAGACAACATCAGTAGTTATGTTAGATAAGTTAGATGTCTTTAATAAGTTTAATTGTAAATTATTTTTTTTTGATAATTATCTTTGATGCTTTAGAATTTCACTACTAGATGATAGTAAGAGCTTAAAGCATTCCCAAACCAAATCGTAGTCTTATTAGGAGTTGTCACTATTACCATTACGATGGTACTTAATATTTTAAATATCAAAATTAGTCTACAAACTTTTGGGGGATATATCATCCTCATCCTCCCCTGGATCCGCGCCTGTCCGATGTAGTCATCAGCTAAGTCGAAATTATGGGAAAAGTAGGGTAAGGGCCTGTCAAAATCGCTGGAGCTAGGAAGTTGAAATTTGGTATGAAGGTTCTCACCGGCTTAAACATCAGCTATGACTCGATTTTTGGAAAATGGCGAAATTCTCTACAATGACGGCTTGCGGAAAATAGAAAGTTGAAATTTGGTATTTAGCTTCTTCCTTCGGCGAAGACATCGGCTTAGATGATATTTTTGGAAATTTCCACGGGGAGGGGTAAAGAGAAAGTCTCCCATATAACAACCCCCATTGGCTAGGTACCTGAGTTTTAAAACATATGCTCCCTAGAGTATGGGCTAACTGATTGATAATATATTTCAGAATTTTCGCTATAGATGTAGTAAAAATGGAGGTTCAAATAGCGAAAATTAACGGCTTGCGTAATGCGCTGAAACTAGGATGTTGACGGCCTGAAATTTAAATTTTGCATGTGGGCTTCTCTTACTGTGTAGACATCTGCCAGACGGATTTTTTTAATTCCTAGGTGGGGGCCAGCGTAAACCGCTGGAACTAAGATGTTGAAATTTTGGTATAAAGGTTCCACCTTGACGGCCTGAAATTCGTCTTACTGCGTAGATATCTATCAGACGGATTTTTGAAAATTCCTAGTGGCAAAAATGGTGCACCGCGCTTTATGTTTTTCAAAAGATATATTAATTTTGTATTAAAATTACGCATTATTTAGGCATTTTCTTAGTTTTGTCAGCCTCTCTAAATAATAACCTACTTTAAAAAATAACTTCCTCAATTATTTACTTTTTGCATGAGCTTCTAATAAACATTCGTATATACGAATTCGCATGACCTATTTCATATGGGGAATCGGGGTAATGCCGGGCGTTAGCCCAGTCAATCCCGGGCTTTAGCCTGTGCAACATTTTTCTATGCTAACAGCGTAGGGGACTTTGTCCGCTAGTTTCTGCATAAAAAATAACCATCTAGCGATACCCGATCATCTATGATAGATTCATCAAACCAAGTGTTAAACACACATATAACATTAACGTCAGAACTTTGAAAAATAAATTTAAACTCGTCAATTTTGTTTTTTAGACTTTGTGCATTAATATGACAAATTTTTAAGCCGCTTCTCTGTTTAGCAAGAATTTGTGTCATGTTTTCGCAATGAAAAAGTTATTTTAAAATAAAAAATTAACTTATAGCAAAGTTTTATTTGTAAAACACACTGTTTAAGTACAAATTCTTTATTTTCATCAATTTTATATATTTTGCCCCTACGCAAACTCGAACTTCCTTTTTTTTGCTATAACCAATTTTACTCTTTTGTACTACTTTGACGGGAGTATCTACATAGATTTAAGTAGTAAACGTAACTAAGCGTCGTTTGCCACCACCATTGGCTTAAAGTTGGTCTTAGTTAAACGGTTGTTTTTCGTTTAGTACCACGTGCTATTTATTTTTATTGGAACCTATATTTACGGCGCAGACTACTCAGACAGGAATCAGCTGATTAAATTAAAATTACGAAAATGATTAAAAGGAAATGTCAAAATTGCAGTGATACACAAAAAGGGATAGACGTACAAAAAAATATGTACCATACAATTTATATGGAGTTTATTTTTTCTATCTCATTTTGCAAATCACTGCAATGTCAAAATAACCATACGGTTTGAGAATTCTTGTTTGCCATATGTCATTGGCAACCTGCCTGTGTAGTCTGTCTATTTTGAATTATTAAACAATTATTTTCTTTTCTTTTTTTTAGAACAATATTCAACTTACGCCGGAAGAATTACTGAAATATCAAAAGTTTGTTAACAAGTTAAAGGAAATATCTGGTCTTGAAGAAATATACGATAACATCGAGACCAATTGTTCAGTTCCTTAATGATGCGATCCTATACACTTAACTTTATATTTCTGTGGATCTTATTTATGTTCAAGATTATTTAATAATTTACAATAAAACAAACGACCCCTAGACATGTAAAAAATGGAAATCTACTCTAACGAATCGTTAACAAACGAATATATAAGAAAATAGATTTTTATAATCCACACGAATTCATTTGTTTGTGCTTATATTTTTAATGTTTCAAACGTCTGAGTTGATGGTCAAATTCGATCGTAAAAATTCGATTGTATCTACCACCAATTCCATTGATCACAAATTTGGTGGCCAGCTCATATCTGATTTTTGGGTGTGTAATAGACTACAGTACAATGCTTTTTTGTCATAATCAGAAAAACTACTTATTTTCATGTATTTCATAAACATCTGTATTTTATAAACGTTTTGTCTTAAAAATATGCTCAGAGTTAAAAAAATCTCAATGTATGTACCTAGACTAAGGGAGAAAAGATTCAAACCCGTTTCATATGGGCCTAATATAT
This sequence comes from Eustalomyia histrio, assembly GCA_949748255.1. NCBI lineage: Eukaryota > Metazoa > Arthropoda > Insecta > Diptera > Anthomyiidae > Eustalomyia > Eustalomyia histrio. Next base: position 96,782,146 of record OX456526.1, read on the forward strand.
TTGCCTGAAATCTGGTTTATTACAGATCTCTTTGTCTGGTTTATTGGGTACAGATTTTTGGGAGTTGATAGGAACATGCTGGAGGTGTTGCCATATACATAAAGTTCAATATTCTAAGAATTGTGATAGAATTGAATACATTTTTACTGAAGTAAAGCAATTGAACCTTTGATTAACACTTTAGAGGATATCACAGTAATATTTGACGATGACTTAAATTGCAACAGTTTATTAGATTCCAGATATGATGATCTCACTTGAACTTACGCCCACAAATACAACAACGCCTACTCATTTCACTGGTACAAACAATACTGAACTAGATTATTTCTTTGTCAGTAATCATTCCAACTTTTTACTATACCATCAACTCGTTGCCCCATGTTTTTCCCAACATTATTTGATGTTCTTGTGCTATGATTTTCAACTTCACAGTTCAGACCAGTCAGTATACTTTCGTGACTTTAGTAATACATATTAAGTATAGCCTTTTGCATTAAAAATTTAACAAGATAATTCGGGATAACATATATTGTATCACATCGGGCGAAAAATCCGTAGAATGACACATAGGTGGCGTGACTAATGAAAAATCTTGTCAAACTTTAATGACAATTCGTTCATTTGTAAGCCAGTTACAGCTGATTTAGTGACGCTACTTTAGCGATTTTGAAAACAATGGAATCAAAGCAATTCCGTGTGTTAATATATCATTGGTTTTTAATAGGAAAAACACTGTTCAAACCAATGTTTGGCTTGATAAGTATTATTCGGACTCTGCTCCATCGAGACAAATGGTAAAAAAATGGTTTGCTGACTTTAAACGTAGTCGTACCAACACCGTTGACGCCGATCGCTCCAGTCGCCCAAAAGAGGTAATGATACCAGAAAATAGTTCAGAAAATCGTTTTGGCTGACCGTAAAGTGAAGTTGCAGGAGATAGCTGATACCTTAAAGATATCGAAGGAACGTGTCCGCTTTATTTTGCATGTCCATGAGAAATCTGTTTCCGAAGAGGGGGCCGCGGTTACTCACAGTGCACCAAAATCAACAACGTGTTGATGATTCCAATTGATGATCTGGAAAGAGATTTGGTTCAAATAAAGATTGCCGAAACGAGGCCTTTTTTGAGGTCAAAGAGAAATCTTTAAAAAAACCGTATCGAAATGTTAGAAAGTCGTTGGAGTGATTGTATCGCTCTTGAAGGAGGCTATGTTGATGAATAAAGTCGAATTTTGTATTGGTTATCGTACGGATTTTTAACCAGATGTGTTATATTGTCTGTAGATGAACAACTTTCATTTTAGAACAAAAGTTACAAAATTTATGTAACCAAACTGTGACTCTAAAAAAAAAAAAAAAATAATAAATCACAAATATAAGTATTGGTTTTCAAGTAGCATAAAGTACTCTATATGTTAAGTCAGAGAGACATTGCTTATTCTCGTTGGAAAAGATTCAAAACAATATTGGAATATCGTATTGTGAGAAATGCAACAAACAAACGTATTAGATATGCTAAATCTGCTTTTAATTCTACTTAATTTTCATCAGCAGTAGGATTCATGAAAACTTGGCAAATAATAAGCGAGATTCGCATAGGAAATTCTAAAAACTATGGATCTTCAAATATTGATCCAGATATTACTAATGAACGATTTGTTAATATACTAGTAGTTGCAGCAGATCAGATCAAACTCAACAAACTACCAAATTGCTCAATAATAAATTCCCAGACGAAATTTGAATACACACTTGTTGTGATTAGGGAAACACAACATCATACGAAACTCGAATCCACACACGTAGCAAGTGCATGAACGGCCTGATTGTGGGAAAGACAACATCAGTAGTTATGTTAGATAAGTTAGATGTCTTTAATAAGTTTAATTGTAAATTATTTTTTTTTGATAATTATCTTTGATGCTTTAGAATTTCACTACTAGATGATAGTAAGAGCTTAAAGCATTCCCAAACCAAATCGTAGTCTTATTAGGAGTTGTCACTATTACCATTACGATGGTACTTAATATTTTAAATATCAAAATTAGTCTACAAACTTTTGGGGGATATATCATCCTCATCCTCCCCTGGATCCGCGCCTGTCTGATGTAGTCATCAGCTAAGTCGAAATTATGGGAAAAGTAGGGTAAGGGCCTGTCAAAATCGCTGGAGCTAGGAAGTTGAAATTTGGTATGAAGGTTCTCACCGGCTTAAACATCAGCTATGACTCGATTTTTGGAAAATGGCGAAATTCTCTACAATGACGGCTTGCGGAAAATAGAAAGTTGAAATTTGGTATTTAGCTTCTTCCTTCGGCGAAGACATCGGCTTAGATGATATTTTTGGAAATTTCCACGGGGAGGGGTAAAGAGAAAGTCTCCCATATAACAACCCCCATTGGCTAGGTACCTGAGTTTTAAAACATATGCTCCCTAGAGTATGGGCTAACTGATTGATAATATATTTCAGAATTTTCGCTATAGATGTAGTAAAAATGGAGGTTCAAATAGCGAAAATTAACGGCTTGCGTAATGCGCTGAAACTAGGATGTTGACGGCCTGAAATTTAAATTTTGCATGTGGGCTTCTCTTACTGTGTAGACATCTGCCAGACGGATTTTTTTAATTCCTAGGTGGGGGCCAGCGTAAACCGCTGGAACTAAGATGTTGAAATTTTGGTATAAAGGTTCCACCTTGACGGCCTGAAATTCGTCTTACTGCGTAGATATCTATCAGACGGATTTTTGAAAATTCCTAGTGGCAAAAATGGTGCACCGCGCTTTATGTTTTTCAAAAGATATATTAATTTTGTATTAAAATTACGCATTATTTAGGCATTTTCTTAGTTTTGTCAGCCTCTCTAAATAATAACCTACTTTAAAAAATAACTTCCTCAATTATTTACTTTTTGCATGAGCTTCTAATAAACATTCATATATACGAATTCGCATGACCTATTTCATATGGGGAATCGGGGTAATGCCGGGCGTTAGCCCAGTCAATCCCGGGCTTTAGCCTGTGCAACATTTTTCTATGCTAACAGCGTAGGGGACTTTGTCCGCTAGTTTCTGCATAAAAAATAACCATCTAGCGATACCCGATCATCTATGATAGATTCATCAAACCAAGTGTTAAACACACATATAACATTAACGTCAGAACTTTGAAAAATAAATTTAAACTCGTCAATTTTGTTTTTTAGACTTTGTGCATTAATATGACAAATTTTTAAGCCGCTTCTCTGTTTAGCAAGAATTTGTGTCATGTTTTCGCAATGAAAAAGTTATTTTAAAATAAAAAATTAACTTATAGCAAAGTTTTATTTGTAAAACACACTGTTTAAGTACAAATTCTTTATTTTCATCAATTTTATATATTTTGCCCCTACGCAAACTCGAACTTCCTTTTTTTTGCTATAACCAATTTTACTCTTTTGTACTACTTTGACGGGAGTATCTACATAGATTTAAGTAGTAAACGTAACTAAGCGTCGTTTGCCACCACCATTGGCTTAAAGTTGGTCTTAGTTAAACGGTTGTTTTTCGTTTAGTACCACGTGATATTTATTTTCATTGGAACCTATATTTACGGCGCAGACTACTCAGACAGGAATCAGCTGATTAAATTAAAATTACGAAAATGATTAAAAGGAAATGTCAAAATTGCAGTGATACACAAAAAGGGATAGACGTACAAAAAAATATGTACCATACAATTTATATGGAGTTTATTTTTTCTATCTCATTTTGCAAATCACTGCAATGTCAAAATAACCATACGGTTTGAGAATTCTTGTTTGCCATATGTCATTGGCAACCTGCCTGTGTAGTCGGTCTATTTTGAATTATTAAACAATTATTAAACAATTATTTTCTTTTCTTTTTTTTAGAACAATATTCAACTTACGCCGGAAGAATTACTGAAATATCAAAAGTTTGTTAACAAGTTAAAGGAAATATCTGGTGTTGAAGAAATATACGATAACATCGAGACCAATTGTTCAGTTCCTTAATGATGCGATCCTATACACTTAACTTTATATTTCTGTGGATCTTATTTATGTTCAAGATTATTTAATAATTTACAATAAAACAAACGACCCCTAGACATGTAAAAAATGGAAATCTACTCTAACGAATCGTTAACAAATGAATATATAAGAAAATAGATTTTTATAATCCACACGAATTCATTTGTTTGTGCTTATGTTTTTAATGTTTTAAACGTCTGAGTTGATGGTCAAATTCAATCGTAAAAAATTCGATTGTATCTACCTACCAATTCCATTGATCACAAATTTGGTGGCCAGCTCATATCTGATTTATGGGTGTGTAATAGACTACAGTACAATGCTTTTTTGTCATAATCAGAAAAACTACTTATTTTCATGTATTTCATAACATCTGTATTTTATAAACGTTTTGTCTTAAAAATATGCTCAGAGTTAAAAAAATCTCAATGTATGTACCTAGACTAAGGGAAAAAAGATTCAAACCCGTTTCATATGGGCCTAATATATTTGCCTGAAATCTGGTTTATTACAGATCTCTTTGTCTGGTTTATTGGGTACAGATTTTTGGGAGTTGATAGGAACATGCTGGAGGTGTTGCCATATACATAAAGTTCAATATTCTAAGAATTGTGATAGAATTGAATACATTTTTACTGAAGTAAAGCAATTGAACCTTTGATTAACACTTTAGAGGATATCACAGTAATATTTGACGATGACTTAAATTGCAACAGCTTATTAGATTCCAGATATGATGATCTCACTTGAACTTACGCCCACAAATACAACAACGCCTACTCATTTCACTGGTACAAACAATACTGAACTAGATTATTTCTTTGTCAGTAATCATTCCAACGTTTTACTATACCATCAACTCGTTGCCCCATGTTTTTCCCAACATTATTTGATGTTCTTGTGCTATGATTTTCAACTTCACAGTTCAGACCAGTCAGTATACTTTCGTGACTTTAGTAATACATATTAAGTATAGCCTTTTGCATTAAAAATTTAACAAGATAATTCGGGATAACATATATTGTATCACATCGGGCGAAAAATCCGTAGAATGACACATAGGTGGCGTGACTAATGAAAAATCTTGTCAAACTTTAATGACAATTCGTTCATTTGTAAGCCAGTTACAGCTGATTTAGTGACGCTACTTTGGCGATTTTGAAAACAATGGAATCAGAGCAATTCCGTGTGTTAATATATCATTGGTTTTTAATAGGAAAAACACTGTTCAAACCAAAGTTTGGCTTGATAAGTATTATTCGGACTCTGCTCCATCGAGACAAATGGTAAAAAAATGGTTTGCTGACTTTAAACGTAGTCGTACCAACACCGTTGACGCCGATCGCTCCAGTCGCCCAAAAGAGGTAATGATACCAGAAAATAGTTCAGAAAATCGTTTTGGCTGACCGTAAAGTGAAGTTGCAGGAGATAGCTGATACCTTAAAGATATCGAAGGAATGTGTCCGCTTTATTTTGCATGTCCATGAGAAATCGGTTTCCGAAGAGGGGGCCGCGGTTACTCACAGTGCACCAAAATCAACAACGTGATGATTCCAATTGATGATCTGGAAAGAGATTTGTTTCAAATAAAGATTGCCGAAACGAGGCCTTTTTTGAGGTCAAAGAGAAATCTTTAAAAAAACCGTATCGAAATGTTAGAAAGTCGTTGGAGTGATTGTATCGCTCTTGAAGGAGGCTATGTTGATGAATAAAGTCGAATTTTGTATTGGTTATCGTACGGATTTTTAACCAGATGTGTTATATTGTCTGTAGATGAACAACTTTCATTTTAGAACAAAAGTTACAAAATTTATGTAACCAAATTGTGACTCTAAAAAAAAAAAATAATAAATCACAAATATAAGTATTGGTTTTCAAGTAGCATAAAGTACTCTATATGTTAAGTCAGAGAGACATTGCTTATTCTCGTTGGAAAAGATTCAAAACAATATTGGAATATCGTATTGTGAGAAATGCAACAAACAAACGTATTAGATATGCTAAATCTGCTTTTAATTCTACTTAATTTTCATCAGCAGTAGGATTCATGAAAACTTGGCAAATAATAAGCGAGATTCGCATAGGAAATTCTAAAAACTATGGATCTTCAAATATTGATCCAGATATTACTAATGAACGATTTGTTAATATACTAGTAGTTGCAGCAGATCAGATCAAACTCAACAAACTACCAAATTGCTCAATAATAAATTCCCAGACGAAATTTGAATACACACTTGTTGTGATTAGGGAAACACAACATCATACGAAACTCGAATCCACACACGTAGCAAGTGCATGAACGGCCTGATTGTGGGAAAGACAACATCAGTAGTTATGTTAGATAAGTTAGATGTCTTTAATAATTTTAATTGTAAATTATTTTTTTTGATAATTATCTTTGCTGCTTTAGAATTTCACTACTAGATGATAGTAAGAGCTTAAAGCATTCCCAAACCAAATCGTAGTCTTATTAGGAGTTGTCACTATTACCATTACGATGGTACTTAATATTTTAAATATCAAAATTAGTCTACAAACTTTTGGGGGATATATCATCCTCATCCTCCCCTGGATCCGCGCCTGTCCGATGTAGTCATCAGCTAAGTCGAAATTATGGGAAAAGTAGGGTAAGGGCCTGTCAAAATCGCTGGAGCTAGGAAGTTGAAATTTGGTATGAAGGTTCTCACCGGCTTAAACATCAGCTATGACTCGATTTTTGGAAAATGGCGAAATTCTCTACAATGACGGCTTGCGGAAAATAGAAAGTTGAAATTTGGTATTTAGCTTCTTCCTCCGGCGAAGACATCGTCTTAGATGATATTTTTGGAAATTTCCACGGGGAGGGGTAAAGAGAAAGTCTCCCATATAACGGCCTGCCCAACCCCCTTTGGCTAGGTACCTGAGTTTTAAAACATATGCTCCCTAGAGTATGGGCTAACTGATTGATAATATATTTCAGAATTTTCGCTATAGATGTAGTAAAAATGGAGGTTCAAATAGCGAAAATTAACGGCTTGCGTAATGCGCTGAAACTAGGATGTTGACGGGCTGAAATTTAAATTTTGCATGTGGGCTTCTCTTACTGTGTAGACATCTGCCAGACGGATTTTTTTAATTCCTAGTTGGGGGCCAGCGTAAACCGCTGGAACTAAGATGTTGAAATTTTGGTATAAAGGTTCCACCTTGACGGCCTGAAATTCGTCTTACTGCGTAGATATCTATCAGACGGATTTTTGAAAATTCCTAGTGGCAAAAATGGTGCACCGCGCTTTATGTTTTTCAAAAGATATATTAATTTTGTATTAAAATTACGCATTATTTAGGCATTTTCTTAGTTTTGTCAGCCTCTCTAAATAATAACCTACTTTAAAAAATAACTTCCTCAATTATTTACTTTTTGCATGAGCTTCTAATAAACATTCGTATATACGAATTCGCATGACCTATTTCATATGGGGAATCGGGGTAATGCCGGGCGTTAGCCCAGTCAATCCCGGGCTTTAGCCTGTGCAACATTTTTCTATGCTAACAGCGTAGGGGACTTTGTCCGCTAGTTTCTGCATAAAAAATAACCATCTAGCGATACCCGATCATCTATGATAGATTCATCAAACCAAGTGTTAAACACACATATAACATTAACGTCAGAACTTTGAAAAATAAATTTAAACTCGTCAATTTTGTTTTTTAGACTTTGTGCATTAATATGACAAATAAGCCGCTTCTCTGTTTAGCAAGAATTTTGTCATGTTTTCGCAATGAAAAAGTTATTTTAAAATAAAAAATTAACTTATAGCAAAGTTTTATTTGTAAAACACACTGTTTAAGTACAAATTCTTTATTTTCATCAATTTTATATATTTTGCCCCAACGCAAACTCGAACTTCCTTTTTTTTGCTATAACCAATTTTACTCTTTTGTACTACTTTGACGGGAGTATCTACATAGATTTAAGTAGTAAACGTAACTAAGCGTCGTTTGCCACCACCATTGGCTTAAAGTTGGTCTTAGTTAAACGGTTGTTTTTCGTTTAGTACCACGTGCTATTTATTTTCATTGGAACCTATATTTACGGCGCAGACTACTCAGACAGGAATCAGCTGATTAAATTAAAATTACGAAAATGATTAAAAGGAAATGTCAAAATTGCAGTGATACACAAAAAGGGATAGACGTACAAAAAAATATGTACCATACAATTTATATGGAGTTTATTTTTTCTATCTCATTTTGCAAATCACTGCAATGTCAAAATAACCATACGGTTTGAGAATTCTTGTTTGCCATATGTCATTGGCAACCTGCCTGTGTAGTCTGTCTATTTTGAATTATTAAACAATTATTTTCTTTTCTTTTTTTTAGAACAATATTCAACTTACGCCGGAAGAATTACTGAAATATCAAAAGTTTGTTAACAAGTTAAAGGAAATATCTGGTGTTGAAGAAATATACGATAACATCGAGACCAATTGTTCAGTTCCTTAATGATGCGATCCTATACACTTAACTTTATATTTCTGTGGATCTTATTTATGTTCAAGATTATTTAATAATTTACAATAAAACAAACGACCCCTAGACATGTAAAAAATGGAAATCTACTCTAACGAATCGTTAACAAATGAATATATAAGAAAATAGATTTTTATAATCCACACGAATTCATTTGTTTGTGCTTATGTTTTTAATGTTTTAAAAGTCTGAGTTGATGGTCAAATTCGATCGTAAAAAATTCGATTGTATCTACCTACCAATTCCATTGATCACAAATTTGGTGGCCAGCTCATATCTGATTTATGGGTGTGTAATAGACTACAGTACAATGCTTTTTTGTCATAATCAGAAAAACTACTTATTTTCATGTATTTCATAAACATCTGTATTTTATAAACGTTTTGTCTTAAAAATATGCTCAGAGTTACAGAAATCTCAATGTATGTACCTATACTAAGGGAAAAAAGATTCAAACCCGTTTCATATGGACCTAATATATTTGCCTGAAATCTGGTTTATTACAGATCTCTTTGTCTGGTTTATTGGGTAGAGATTTTTGGGAGTTGATAGGAACATGCTGGAGGTGTTGCCATATACATAAAGTTCAATATTCTAAGAATTGTGATAGAATTGAATACATTTTTACTGAAGTAAAGCAATTGAACCTTTGATTAACACTTTAGAGGATATCACAGTAATATTTGACGATGACTTAAATTGCAACAGTTTATTAGATTCCAGATATGATGATCTCACTTGAACTTACGCCCACAAATACAACAACGCCTACTCATTTCACTGGTACAAACAATACTGAACTAGATTATTTCTTTGTCAGTAATCATTCCAATGTTTTACTATACCATCAACTCGTTGCCCCATGTTTTTCCCAACATGATTTGATGTTCTTGTGCTATGATTTTCAACTTCACAGTTCAGACCAGTCAGTATACTTTCGTGACTTTAGTAATACATATTAAGTATAGCCTTTTGCATTAAAAATTTAACAAGATAATTCGGGATAACATATATTGTATCACATCGGGCGCAAAGTTCCTTGGAATGACACATAGGTGGCGTGACTAATGAAAAATCTTGTCAAACTTTAATGACAATTCGTTCATTTGTAAGCCAGTTACAGCTGATTTAGTGACGCTACTTTAGCGATTTTGAAAACAATGGAATCAAAGCAATTCCGTGTGTTAATATATCATTGGTTTTTAATAGGAAAAACACTGTTCAAACCAAAGTTTGGCTTGATAAGTATTATTCGGACTCTGCTCCATCGAGACAAATGGTAAAAAAATGGTTTGCTGACTTTAAACGTAGTCGTACCAACACCGTTGACGCCGATCGCTCCAGTCGCCCAAAAGAGGTAATGATACCAGAAAATAGTTCAGAAAATCGTTTTGGCTGATCGTAAAGTGAAGTTGCTTTATTTTGCATGTCCATAAGAAATCTGTTTCCGAAGAGGGGGCCGCGGTTACTCACAGTGCACCAAAATCAACAACGTGTTGATGATTCCAATTGATGATCTGGAAAGAGATTTGGTTCAAATAAAGATTGCCGAAACGAGGCCTTTTTTGAGGTCAAAGAGAAATCTTTAAAAAAAACCGTATCGAAATGTTAGAAAGTCGTTGGAGTGATTGTATCGCTCTTGAAGGAGGCTATGTTGATGAATAAAGTCGAATTTTGTATTGGTTATCGTACGGATTTTTAACCAGATGTGTTATATTGTCTGTAGATGAACAACTTTCATTTTAGAACAAAAGTTACAAAATTTATGTAACCAAACTGTGACTCTAAAAAAAAAATAATAAATCACAAATATAAGTATTGGTTTTCAAGTAGCATAAAGTACTCTATATGTTAAGTCAGAGAGACATTGCTTATTCTCGTTGGAAAAGATTCAAAACAATATTGGAATATCGTATTGTGAGAAATGCAACAAACAAACGTATTAGATATGCTAAATCTGCTTTTAATTCTACTTAATTTTCATCAGCAGTAGGATTCATGAAAACTTGGCAAATAATAAGCGAGATTCGCATAGGAAATTCTAAAAACTATGGATCTTCAAATATTGATCCAGATATTACTAATGAACGATTTGTTAATATACTAGTAGGTGCGGCAGATCAGATCAAACTCAACAAACTACCAAATTGCTCAATAATAAATTCCCAGACGAAATTTGAATACACATTTGTTGTGATTAGGGAAACACAACATCATACGAAACTCGAATCCACACACGTAGCAAGTGCATGAACGGCCTGATTGTGGGAAAGACAACATCAGTAGTTATGTTAGATAAGTTAGATGTCTTCAATAATTTTAATTGTAAATTATTTTTTTTAAATAAACTTTATATTATTAGATTGGCGCCTGAACAGGGACCCTCCCTAAATAAAAAGATAGAGGGGTCCTTTGCGTAAAAAATTAATAAAACCCTCGGAAAAAGGGTTTTCCGAAAGAACCAAAATTTGTGGATCGCAAATAAGAGGTAAACGCGAGGTCTCACGGGAGACCAGCGGCCGGGATGTAATATAACAAATTTTTATTTTTAAGAAAAACATAAATGGAAATTATTTAAAAAAAAAGAATTTTAAAAGAAAAAGTGTAAAAATTAAAACAGAAAATTAAATATCTTAAAGGATCTTAAATAAATAAAGAAACAAGTGAATAAAAGAAATTTTTTGAGTAGTTAAGTGGAAGTTATTTAAAAAAAAAAAAAGAATTTTAAAGGAAAAAGTTTAAAAATTAAAACAGTATACAGCCTGCTTTCAATCAGACTAGTTGTTCGCAATGTCAACGGAAAAAATAATTTTTTCTACATGCTATAATATTATTCAACAAAATTTTGAAGTTTTGTGTGTTGTTTGCCAATGCAAACTTCACAGCGTTTGTGCTAAGGTAAAGAATGACAGTGCGTTAAATGCTTTATTAAGCTTTGATAATATTGCTTTCAATAGTGACAATTGTTTACAATAATTTTCTGATTTTATCAAAAAAAATAAGCCTTTTATCTTATGTAATAGAACAATTAAATTTTTTTTTCTCTGAATTTTTTAATAATAATACAAAAGAAAATGTAAATAACATGATATTAAAATCTCATCGAAGCTTACCTGTGCTCAAAACCGGTTTAAATAATTACTTTCCTACTGCTGTTGGTATTCAAACAACATCAACAACTCATATTGATGTAAACTCTTATTGTTTTATCTCTCATGCCAAAAACAATAACAATCCAAATAATGTTATTCGTTGTGCTGCTAATAATAAAACAACAACAACTATCACTAATGTTAATGCTGATTTGCCGTCTACTAGTTATGCTGCTAAAACTGCTGTTCATATGGTTGCCGTTAATAATGGTTCTGCTATTGATGCTGGTAATGTTAACCAAATTAATAGTGTTGCTAATGCCGATGTTTTTATCACAATTTTTCTGATTGGACAAATGTTACAACTGGGAAGAAGAAACCTAAAAACCGTAAAGTTGTAATTGGTGATAGTCATAATACTGAATTGGATGTGGTGCCGCATATAAAATGGGTCCCCTTATCATCATTTAAGCCCACAGTTTCTGCCGAACTGATTAAATCATATGTTGCTAAACACCTTGATATTGATCAATCTCATATTACTTGCTACAAGCTAAAGATGCCCCTGTGGATAATATAAGGTTCGTTATCTTTAAACTTGGTGTTTCTTCTGCTTTTTATGAAAAACTTTTTAAGCCTGAACTCTGGACGTCTGTCCTTTCAGTTTGTTTCCAAGGAATTCGTTACCCCAACGGTAATCTTAAAGTTCTCTAGTAAATCGTTAAAAGTGTACTACCAAAAATGTTTCTGGAATGAGGACTAAATCATCATTATTTAGTACTTTTGTAACCCAGTGTGATTATGATGTCATTATTACGGAGTCTTGGCTGAATTCTGATTTTTACGATGAAGAATTCTTTAATCCTTATTTGTGTGTTGTCTATCGATAAGATAGAGATGCTCAAAAGACTGGCCATGAAAGAGGAGAAGGTGTCATTATTGCTGTAAAAAAATATCTTTGTTGTAAATTTATTCCATTAAATAATGCGGATTCTGAATTGGATCAATTATGTGTGTCTATCAAGGCGGTTTATAATGAAATTTATATATGCGTATCCTATATTCCGCCTAAAAGTCCTGATGATTTGTATGCTGCTTATGCTTCAAATATGGTTCGTCTTGCTGATGGCTTTAATGATGGTGACAGGCTTGTGTATTTGGTGATTTTAATCTTGCTGATATCGTATGGTCTGTTCTTCCTAACTCGTTCGTTTCTGCCAAATAATGTTAATAAATCTTTTGAAATTGATCTTCTTGATTCAGCTTTTAGTCTTGATCTCATTTAAATTAATACTGTTTATAAAAGATTAAACAAAATTCTTGATTTAGTATTTCTTAGCTCTGATTTAAAGTTCTCACTTAGTGAAACAGAACTTTCCGTTTCACCCTCCACTTCTCACCATTGTTCTTTGGAAGTTGAAATATAATTTTATGAATATGCTTATACTAATGGTGAAATTGATTTACGTTACAATTATTATTCCTGTGATTTTAATGCTTTAAATGCTATTTTATATAATTTGAATTGGTTAAATTTATTAGATAGTAGTATTGTATCAATATGTTATGATATTTTCTTAAGTAATGTAAAAAGGATTATTAAAGGGATGCGTACAAACTTCCTTGGTTAGTATACCAAGGAAGTTTGAAGTAAAAAAATTTAAAAATCTTAGAAATAAGTATCACAGGAAATTTTGAACTACAAATAATGCCATTGATAAACCTAATTTTCTTCATTATGAAAGAGAATTTAATTTCCTTAATAAGTTTTTTATATAATAAATATATTATGAGTGTTAATGATTCCATAAAATATAATTCTAATGCTTTCTGGAGTTTTGTTAATTCTGAACATGGTTGGCAAGCAATATCTTTTCATTATAACGATGGTTGTCTATCACGCTCTGAACAATACCGTTAGGAGAATTTTAAAACTGCGGTTGCAATAGTGGCATGTGCCTTCAAATATCACGGAGTTTATTTCATAATATTACCGTTATAAATCGATGTTTCGGTAGTTTTGCGTTATTATAACGGTAGTTTAAGATATTTCGAAATTGGACCCGTAAAATAGCGCAATAAACCCGGTTATACAAAATGACACTTGCCTTTAATATAATCACCATTTTAAAATTTTCATATCGGTCTTAAAATAGCTGTGGTAGCCAACTACCGTTAATATGAAAAGGTATTGAATGCCAACCATGATTTTAAAAGAACTAGTTCTTCAACTACATTATTAATGACATATAATCTTTTTGCTACATATTTTCAGTCCAATTTTAGTGATGAGTGTCTTTCACTTGATGGGTTTAATTTAAACGATATTGATTCATATTTTGATTTTGGATCAATGTGAGTTTCTGATGAAGATGTTGCATCAGCGATAGTGAAGGTCTCTCAGCTTTTCTTTTGAAAAAATGTTTTTCTGCATTAGTTTTACCATTCAGAATTATTTTTAATAAATCTCTGATGGCTGGCTACTTTATTCAGAAATGGAAATATACAACAATACTTCCTATTCTAAAATCCGGTAGCAAAAACGATGTTGCTAACTACAGGCCAATGTCCAAATTAACAAATATTATAAAGATTTTTGAACATATTGTCTACGACAAACTGTTTTTTCGTCTTACACGTTATATTTCGGTATCACAGCATGGATTTATGGCTGGACGATCCAGCACAACCAATTTAGCTCTTGTCTCCTATTTTCAAAAAGGGATTCAAATTGATTCAATTTATTTGGATTTTGCAAAGGCATTTGACAGGGTGCCGCATAAACTTTTATTACTTAAGCTTTCTAAGATTGGTTTCCATTATAGAATGCTGAGTTGGTTTAGATTTTATTTAACTGGTAGATATGCTGCAGTTTCTGTAGATGGAGTTTACTCTTTTTTTTTTACATCCACCTCTGGTATACCTCAGGGTAGTATCTTAGGTCCTTTGCTTTTTAACATTTTTATTAATGATATTTGTCGTTGTTTTTTAAAGTCTAAGTGTCTTATGTATGCTGATTATCTTAAAATTTTTAAATCAATATCTTCTTTTAGTGATGTTTTTGACCTTCAGGAAGATTTGTCAAGAGCTATTTTGTGGTCTGATTGTAATTGTTTGCCTTTTAATTTTTCAAAATGTTTTTATATGACGTATCATAGATGCTCTCATATCTTGCTTTCCCAATACAGAATGGGACATCATACTCTGTCATCTGTGGATGAAGTACTGGATTTGCGTGGTGTATTTGATCCAAAATTGTCTTTTGGTAGTCATTTGTACTTTGTAATTCCTAATTCTCTTTTGGTATTTATACGTCGTAATTCTGGAAATCTTTTTGATTTTTATTATATTCCTTATTGAGCCAAAGATCCTTTATTTATAAAAAATTTAATTATAAATCTTTATTTATCCCAATATTTCGTCGCCACATTGGGTGACTTCTTCAGGGAAAATTGTCTTTTTTTGTAATTAATAAATTAAAATTATAAAACTGAAAACTTATATATAACAATTTTTTTAAAAAAGGCGGTAAATCAAAAATTATTTTTTTGTCAATATTAAAAAAATAAAAATATCACAGAAAACAAAAATAACAATATTTGAAAAATTAAAATATTACATGAACAAAAATATTTTATATACATTTCATTTAACATAATAATATTTATCCTAGTTTTTATTAACTAAATGTCTGTAATTTTGTGCAATATTTGCTATATCTGTTTTATAATTAATTCGTTGTGTAGATGGTACATTCATAATTTGTAACATTTCTAACATATATCTACGTCTGTAATTATTTTCCGTGTTTAAAATTGACGTCCTATCAAAATCAGGATAATGATTAAAATTCGTGCAATGTAATGATAATGCTGTTTTCTGTGTAGAAGTAGTGTTCCTGTATTTTTGATCAGATCTGTGTCCTGCAATTCTTGTTTTTAATTTATTCTTTGTTGTACTACAATTCTCATTATCATTTCCACTACAAGGTATTTTATAAACTAAATTGGACATTTCAGATTTATCTATTTTATCTTTCGTTTTGCTAAATAATCTACCTAATGTGTAATATGTTCTATGTGCTACTATATATTTCTTATTATCATAAATTTTCGATTTTTCTAATCTTTCAGATATAAGAGGAACATAAGTTAAAGATTTATAAATTTTAGGTTCAGTAACCGTTCTCGTAACTAAATTATTCTGTTTTTTACATTTTCTTATCAATCTACAGATTAATTGAATTGGGTAATTATTATTTAACAAAATATTTTTAATTTTTTCTATATTAGTTTTATGAAATTTTGTATCGCTAGTCTTTAATATCCTTTCAATCAAATTCTTAGCCGTATTAAGTATGATTCTCTTCGGTTGTTTAGAAAAATAGTTAATAACTCTTCCAGAAGCTGTTGGTTTCTGATACCAATCTATTAATAAACTCTCACCCTTTCTTATTATCAATGTATTTAAATAAGGAATTTTAGAATTACATTCTTTCTCAATCGTAAATTTTATATTGTTATGAAATGAGTTAAAAGTTGATAAAATATCACTAATTGAATCATTCGAAATAATGCAAAATAAATCATCAACATATTTTGTGATGATTTTTGGTTTCACATTTAATTTTTCTATACTAGAATCTAATAATTTTTCCATTACAATATCAGCTATAATTGGTGAAGCTGGAGATCCCATTGGAAGTCCTTGTTGTTGTAAATATATTTTATTATCATATTTAAAATATCTGTTGTCTATTTTACAAAATTTTAGAATACGTATTAAAAGGTTCTTTTCAATTCCTGTATAATCCTTTATAACATCCCACTTTTCTTCGATAATATCCAAAGCTATGTTAATTGGTATACTCGGAAATAAAGATACAACATCAAGTGAAATTAATTTTTCATCATTTTGTATCTTTAAATTTTGTATCTTTTCTCTAAAATGTAAGGAATCTTTTACATTATATTTAGAGTTTTCAGTTATCTTTTTAAGAATGTTTGTAATATATTTACAAAGTTCATATGATGGGGAATTAACAAATGAACATATTGGTCTTAAAGGAAAATTTTCCTTATGGATTTTAGGTAATCCATATAATCTAGGTGCAACAGATATATTTGTCTTAAGTTTGTTCTTTTCCAAAGATGTTATAATCTTTAATTTGAAAAAATCTTCAACTAAATTATTATTTTTTGTCTGTAATTTGTTTGTTGGATCCCTATTTGATAATCTGTATGTGGTAATATTATCCACAATATCATTCATTCTCAAAATATAATCACACTTATTCATTGCCACAGTGGTATTTCCCTTGTCTGCATTTAAAATAAGTAGATCCTTATTATTTTTTAAAAATTTTTAAGTTCTATCCACCTTATCTAACAAAAATTTATCTCTATTCGTTAAACTTTCCCTATTTAAATGGCTACTTAAAATATTTGTAAATTTATTCCTCGCTATCTCTTGTTCCTCTGTTCCTGTTAAAGTTTTTATAAAGTCTTCACCATCTGCTATCATTTTCAAAACCGGAAAATTCTCTCTTGACTGGGAGTGCGTGTTTTCGTCCCAGAGAAAGAACCCATTCTACATCAGTGGGAATGTGAAAGTTCGATTTATTCACAAACCATTTTCTATTATACTTAATATCTAATTCTTTCTGTTGTAAATTGATAAGACAATTAAATTTATTCTTATGTATCTCTTTTACCTGTAAACTCAATTTTAATGCTAATCTATCCTGGTGTCGAATAAATGTCTCGAATGTGTCGAATAAATGTCTCGAATGTGAGTTAAATTATCACTTAAATTGGTTCCGATCCTTTCCAATTCCTTTAAAACTTGTCTCAAATATTCATGTTTCCTTTTTATCGCCAAATTTAGAGTCTTATTCTGCACAGATTCAATGAATCTCGTTATTGATTGATGAATTTTGTGGTCTCCGTTTTCCTCGAAAAGATTAGAAATATTTTTAGTTGAATTCCTAATAAATTTTGGAACTATACCTGATTTACGGCAACGGATTAAAAACGTTAAAGTTGCCTTTAATTTCACTATCTTGTCCCTCATAGTTTTGTACCTATTAATGTCCTTTCGTACTCCTGGGCTTGTTTTACATTGGAAATAATTCATTTCCGGTTATTCCGATGTGCTCTCAGATTCTTAATAATTATTTTAGTTTTCTTCGATCTTCTCTATTTATATTATATTCCTTATTGAGTCAAAGATCCTTTATTTATAAAAAATTTAATTATAAATCTTTATTTATCCCAATATTTCGTCACCACATTGGGTGACGTCTTCAGGGGAAATTGTCTTTTTTTATAATTAATAAATTAAAATTATAAAACTGAAAACTTATATATAACAATTTTTTTAAAAAAGGCGGTAAATCAAAAATTATTTTTTTGTCAATATTAAAAAAAACAAGTAAGAGCGGCTAAATTCGGCTATGCCGAATCTTATATACCCTTCACCATGGTTGGGAAAAAACTGAAGTTTATATATGGACGTATATGGAATGGACAGATTTATATACGGACGCCTTTAAGAGGAAATTAACCATTTAGTTTGGTGATAAAACTTGGACTCGGAAAGATTTATGGTTCCAGAAAATAGGTATTTAAAAAAAATTTGTGTTTTGGGCATAAGTTTTTTGTATCTGAACCGATATTTCCGAGTTTTTCAGTAAATATGTTATACTAAAGATTTTCGATCTTTTGTTATATAAGACGTATCCATAGGTCATATTACAGCTCTAGTGTATGTTGTTTGTGTATAAAAGGTGAAGAGGTGAAAGAAAAGAATTTCAACAAACCGTTAAAAGAAATCACTAGAACTGCATGTGTTTTATTTCTATAAAAACGTTTGATTTAGCTGGCAAATTTGCATTTGGGATTTTATTTCGCTTTTTTATTAAACAATATTTTTAATTTCTTTAGCTTAATTTTAAAAATTTGAAGGAAAAAAGTTTATAATTTTTTTTTATAAATTATTATAAGTTATGACCTAAAATAGTTGCACTCAAAGGGAAATTATGTATAAAATTTTCTTAATATATGAGAAATAAAATGGTTTAAAAATCTTTTTATAAATTCTTTTAAATCGGAGCAAAAAATAGAAATAAAACCGTTTGTATTTTGTTTGTATCAGAGGGTTTTTATAAAAATTTTGATGTTTTTAGCCTATTTATGGATTATTTAATTATTAATATAAAATTTTATATAAATTAATTATTAAATGTTAAAAAAACCGAAAATAAACAAAAAAAAAAAAGTCTTAAGAAAATAATAAAAAAATTTACAAAAAAAAAAAGTGAATTGACCTGACCGAGATTCGAACCTCGAACCCGCGGCCTTGGAGAAAAAAAGTATTTGTGACATAGCGTTTAGACAACTGAGCTATTGAAGCTCACACAAAATCATCGTCAATAGAGGTACATATATAAAAGTCTTCGTTCATTAGAGATTTGTTTAGTTTTTATTTAAATGACAAATCTTTGTATGTGTGTTGTTTGTGTATAAAAGGTGGAGATGAAAGAAAAGAATTTTAACACATGGATGTGTTATGCGTAAAATTCTACATACATACTAAACAAAGGGATTTTACTGGAAAAATTAGAGGTAGTCCTGGTTTTTTGCTAATATCTCAGCCTTTTTTTAACCGATCTGTCTGACTTTAAATAGCAAACAGAAATGGATCACATGTAACAGAAATAAAAAACAATCAAGTCCTCAGCATGTCTGTGTTCTTCGGAAAACCCATTTCAACACACAGACGGACATCGTTAAATCAACTTTGCTCTTCATAAAGACCCAGAATATATATACTTTATAGGGTCTAAGATCGATATTGTAGAAATTACAAAGGGAATGACAAACTTATATATACCCTTCCACCTGTGGTGAAGGGTATAAAAAACAAAAATAAACAACAAAAAAAGACTTAAGAAAATAATAAAAAAAATGTACAAAAAAAAAAGTGAATTGACCTGACCGAGATTCGAACCTCGAACCCGCGGCCTTAGAGAAAAAAAGTATTTGTGACATAGCGTCTAGCCAACTGAGCTATTCAACCTCACACAAAATCATCGTGAATAGAGGTACATATATAAAAGTCTTCGTTCATTAGAGATTTGTTTAGTTTTTATTTTAATGACAAATCTTTGTATGTGTGTTGTTTGTGTATAAAAGGTGGAGATGAAAGAAAAGAATTTTAACACATGGATGTGTTATGCGTAAAATTCTACATACATACTAAACAAAGGAATTTTACTGGAAAAATTAGAGGTAGTCCTGGTTTTTTGCTAATATCTCAGCCTTTTTTTAACCGATCTGTCTGATTTTAAATAGCAAACAGAAATGGATCACATGTAACAGAAATAAAACACAATCAAGTCCTCAGCATGTCTGTGTTCTTCGGAAAACCCATTTCAACACACAGACGGACATCATTAAATCAACTTTGCTCTTCATAAAGACCCAGAATATATATACTTTATAGGGTCTAAGATCGATATTGTAGAAATTACAAAGGGAATGACAAACTTATATATACCCTTCCACCTGTGGTGAAGGGTATAAAAAACAAAAATAAACAAAAAAAAAAGACAAGAAAATAATAAAAAAAATGTACAAAAAAAAATTAATTGACCTGACCGAGATTCGAACCTCGAACCCGCGGCCTTAGAGAAAAAAAGTATTTGTGACATAGCGTCTAGCCAACTGAGCTATTCAACCTCACACAAAATCATCGTCAATAGAGGTACATATATAAAAGTCTTCGTTCATTAGAGATTTGTTTAGTTTTTATTTAAATGACAAATCTTTGTATGTGTGTTGTTTGTGTATAAAAGGTGGAGATGAAAGAAAAGAATTTTAACACATGGATGTGTTATGCGTGAAATTCTACATACATACTAAACAAAGGGATTTTACTGGAAAAATTAGAGGTAGTCCTGGTTTTTTGCTAATATCTCAGCCTTTTTTTAACCAATCTGTCTGATTTTAAATAGCAAACAGAAATGGATCACATGTAACAGAAATAAAAAACAATCAAGTCCTCATCATGTCTGGGTTCTTCGAAAAACCCATTTCAACACACAGACGGACAGACGGACATCGTCAAATCAACTTTGCTCTTCATAAGGACCCAGAATATATATACTTTATGGGTCTAAGATCAATATTGTAGAAATTACAAAAGGAATGACAAACTTATATATACCCTTCCACCTGTGGTGAAGGGTATAATAAAAATATCACAGAAAACAAAAATAACAATATTTGAAAAATTAAAATATTACATGAACAAAAATATTTTATATACATTTCATTTAACATAATAATATTTATCCTAGTTTTTATTAACTAAATGTCTGTAATTTTGTGCAATATTTGCTATATCTGTTTTATAATTAATTCGTTGTGTAGATGGTACCTTCATAATTTGTAACATTTCTAACATATATCTACGTCTGTAATTATTTTCCGTGTTTAAAATTGACGTCCTATCAAAATCAGGATAATGATTAAAATTCGTGCAATGTAATGATAATGCTGTTTTCTGTGTAGAAGTAGTGTTCCTGCATTTTTGATCAGATCTGTGTCCTGCAATTCTTGTTTTTAATTTATTCTTTGTTGTACCTACATATACTTTACTACAATTCTCATTATCATTTCCACTACAAGGTATTTTATAAACTAAATTGGACATTTCAGATTTATCTATTTTATCTTTCGTTTTGCTAAATAATCTACCTAATGTGTAATATGTTCTATGTGCTACTATATATTTCTTATTATCATAAATTTTTCTAATCTTTCAGATATAAGAGGAACATAAGTTAAAGATTTATAAATTTTAGGTTCAGTAACCGTTCTCGTAACTAAATTATTCTGTTTTTTACATTGTCTTATCAATCTACAGATTAATTGAATTGGGTAATTATTATTTAACAAAATATTTTTAATTTTTTCTATATTAGTTTTATGAAATTTTGTATCGCTAGTCTTTAATATCCTTTCAATCAAATTCTTAGCCGTATTAAGTATGATTCTCTTCGGTTGTTTAGAAAAATAGTTAATAACTCTTCCAGAAGCTGTTGGTTTCTGATACCAATCTATTAATAAACTCTCACCCTTTCTTATTATCAATGTATTTAAATAAGGAATTTTAGAATTACATTCTTTCTCAATCGTAAATTTTATATTGTTATGAAATGAGTTAAACGTTGATAAAATATCACTAATTGAATCATTCCAAATAATGCAAAATAAATCATCAACATATTTTGTGATGATTTTTGGTTTCACATTTAATTTTTCTATACTAGAATCTAATAATTTTTCCATTACAATATCAGCTATAATTGGTGAAGCTGGAGATCCCATTGGAAGTCCTTGTTGTTGTAAATATATTTTATTATCATATTTAAAATATCTGTTGTCTATTTTACAAAATTTTAGAATACGTATAAAAAGGTTCTTTTCAATTCCTGTATAATCCTTTATAACATCCCACTTTTCTTCGATAATATCCAAAGCTATATCAATTGGTATACTCGGAAATAAAGATACAACATCAAGTGAAATTAATTTTTCATCATTTTGTATCTTTAAATTTTGTATCTTTTTTCTAAAATGTAAGGAATCTTTTACATTATATTTAGAGTTTTCAGTTATCTTTTTAAGAATGTTTGTAATATATTTACAAAGTTCATATGATGGGGAATTAATAAATGAACATATTGGTCTTAAAGGAAAATTTTCCTTATGGATTTTAGGTAACCCATATAATCTAGGTGCAACAGATATATTTGTCTTAAGTTTGTTCTTTTCCAAAGATGTTATAATCTTTAATTTGAAAAGATCTTCAACTAAATTATTATTTTTTGTCTGTAATTTGTTTGTTGGATCCCTATTTGATAATCTGTATGTGGTAATATTATCCACAATATCATTCATTCTCAAAATATAATCACACTTATTCATTGCCACAGTGGTATTTCCCTTGTCTGCATTTAAAATAAGTAGATCCTTATTATTTTTTAAGAATTTTTTAGTTCTATCCACCTTATCTAACAAAAATTTATCTCTATTCGTTAAACTTTCCCTATTTAAATGGCTACTTAAAATATTTGTAAATTTATTCCTCGCTATCTCTTGTTCCTCTGTTCCTGTTAAAGTTTTTATAAAGTCCTCACCATCTGCTATCATTTTCAAAACCGGAAAATTCTCTCTTTTGACTGGGAGTGCGTGTTTTCGTCCCAGAGAAAGAACCCATTCTACATCAGTGGGAATGTGAAAGTTCGATTTATTCACAAACCATTTTCTATTATACTTAATATCTAATTCTTTCTGTTGTAAATTGATAAGACAATTAAATTTATTCTTATGTATCTCTTTTACCTGTAAACTTAATTTTAATGCTTATCTATCCTGGTGTCGAATAATTGTCTCGAATGTGAGTTAAACTTGTCTCAAATATTCATGTTTCCTTTTTATCGCCAAATTTAGAGTCTTATTCTGCACAGATTCAATGAATCTCGTTATTGATTGATGAATTTTGTGGTCTCCGTTTTCCTCGAAAAGATTAAAAATATTGTTGCGGCAGCAACTTAAATTGTTTAGGATATGAATAACAAAACTCCAAATGTCCAATTAATAAAACTACTTATATTTTATTTTGTGTAGTTTGTCATTTTATTGATGAATTCATGAGTTGTTGAATGGTTTAATGGGTTTTATTACTAAAAGTAATATAATAAAATTATAATATATGTTCGATTATCTTAAAATAAATAACTTACTTTAATTTTATCCTATTCAAAGTATAAAGTATTTAAAACAAATTTGAGAAATCCAATATGTCTGACATTTGAACATTAATTGAAATAAAACACTTCGTGAATCTTCAACATTTTCAAAAAGCTTCGTGAAGTTAAGAGTTGCCATCACTACTAAATAATAACTAATTCAGCGATCAAAAGCGATCAAGGTAGGGTTGACAACTTTACATTAAATATTACCAATTCTAAATAAAAAATAACCGTTAAATCAAATAATAATTTTAATCTGCAACATCCAGCCGCCCGTGAGTTGATCTGGGAGACTCACTTTTAACGTCGAGAACAGCTAATTTTGACGAAGGTCTCTTCAGCCTGCCGACTGATGTCCTAACCACCGCCGAACGAACTTGCCCATCTGACGCCAAAAACACTTCTTCAACCACACCCTTCTTCCACTGCCCACGTGCCTCATTATCGTCACAAATAATTACCACATCGCCCACTTCGATTGGCTTTACAGGCTGATGCCACTTTGTTCGACGCGTCAATTCGGGTAGATATTCCAACACCCATCTCTTCCAGAACGTTTGTTTAAGTTGTTGCAATATATGCCACTGTTTTCTTAAGCAGACCCTTTCAGGCACAGCTGGCGTTTGTACAATATTTGCGCAGCATAGCAAAAAATGATTGGGTGTAAGAGGCTCTTCATCTGAGCTGTCTATTGAAATATGTGTCAATGGTCGTGAATTAACCAAATTTTCCGATTCTAGTAGCAGGCTAATGAAGGTGACGACCTGAGGAGATTTCTCCTCTAGCGTAAAAGCCAGGACTTTTTTTACTGCTTGAACCATCCGTTCCCAAGCACCTCCAGCTGACGGGTTCGCTGGTGTGTTGAATAGCCATTCAACGCCTCGGCGACTACACTCATCTGCTATTTTTGTGTTGTCAATGACAAAATCTTCTTTACTCGCCCCGATGAAATTAGTACCTCTATCGCTACGTATACGCACCGGTACGCCTCTGCGGTTTACGAAATTTCTTATACATAGTATTACTGCGTCCGTTGATAGATCTTTGGCAACTTCCAAATGGATAGCCCTTACGGTTAAGCATGTGAAGAGGGCCACCCAACGCTTTTCACTCCTTCGCCCTACCGACACCATAAAAGGCCCCATATAATCAACGCCAGTGTACGAAAACGGTCTTACATACGGAGAAAGCCGATCAATTGGATGTTGGCCCATTAAAGGGGGTTTTGGTGCTGCGCCCCTGTTCTTACATAATTGGCATTTTGCCTTAGCAGATCTTATCAGTTGTCTAAGGCTAGGAATCCAAAATTTTAAACGAATGGCAGCACAGATCGACTCTTGGTTTTGGTGTTTGTATTCTTCGTGAAACTGCTTTATAATAAGGTTTGTTAGTTCGTGCCCTTTGGGCAGAATTATAGGTTCTCGTGTATAACTGGAAACGCAAGTAGCTTTGCTGATACGCCCAGAAAGTCTAATCAAACCGTCGTTACTCAAATAAGGAGAAAGTTTATAGATGGCACTTGATTTAGAAACAGATTTATTAAGCTGCAATTGTTTACATTCGTCGGGGAAACTGTCACGTTGAGCCGCTTTACATAAAAATAGTTCTGATTCATTGAGTTCGGAAATGCTTAAATATGATTTAAATTCTCGTACTGAGCTTTCCCTTCCTTTGGCACGTGCTTTGAAAAGTTTCACAGCACGTATGACCCAGCTCATAACTCTGACCAGTTTGTAATAACTTGAAAACCTTTTAAATTGTATAATTGAGACATCATTTAATGTAGATATGAACTTAGGTCGTCTTTCAGACTTACAGTCGTTTTCTGATACATCATCTGGTAACTTCGGCCAGTTTTCTACGTTCGATTTAAGGAACTCGGGTCCACTAAGCCAGCACGACGTTGTTGGTTTTCTAAGTCTAGTTGCTTCATCTGAGGGATTCTGCGAGCCTGGAACCCATCGCCATTGATCCACGTCGGAAAATTCCAATATCTCGGAAATGCGATGAGCCACAAATTGTTTGTAGATTCTGGCATCTGATCGGATCCATTTAATCACGGTCTTGGAGTCTGACCAATAAGTTACGCTTCTTGGCTCAATATCATGGCTTGATATTATCATTCTGCTTAGTCTTACACCAAGTACTGCGGCTTGAAGTTCAAGGCGCGGAATTGACAGAGGCTTTATTGGGGCGCATCTTGATTTTCCGGCAATAAAAGAAATATCCACGGAGCTTGTACTACTAATTCGCCAATAAGCAACAGCTGCAAAAGCAATTTCGCTGACGTCCACAAAAACATGCAAGTCAACGATAGTCATAGGATCACAAAAGGCAGGACCATAACATCTAGGAATTTTAATGTGTTCCACTTTTTCCAGTTCTTTGTACCATTTGAACCATTTTTCATACACCTCTTCAGGTATTGGCGAGCTCCAGTCGATTTTGTGCCTCCACAATTCCTTTAGTAATAATTTAGGTACTATAACAATGTTGGATAAAAATCCAAAGGGATCAAAAATGGACATAGTAAGACTTAAAATTTCTCGTTTTGTCGGCTTACGATTGCCATTTAAAACTGCATCCGGCACTTTATTAAATTTTAGAATAAAACAAAATTTGTCTTCTGACGGCAGCCAAAACATTCCTAAAATCTTTTCAGATGATGTTATACCACTGCTTAAATTTGTTGAATATAATTTATTTACTTCAGGTTCACCCTTATTCATTACCTCGCAAAAACCCTTTGCATTTGACACAAATCCCCTTAGCATCTTTACTCACAGCAATAGCTTCGTCAACACTGTCAAAGGAGTCCACGTAATCATCGACATAATGGCCCTCGATAATAGCCCTTGCTGCCCGAGGGTGTGTATTTTCATATTGTTTCGCATTGTAGTTTTTCACGTATTGAGCTGAGCAAGGAGAACTGGCTGAACCGAAAATCATCACCTGCATCACGTACACATCTGGCGGCTTTGTGGTATCTCCATTACGCCATAGGAATCGTTGCGCAACCTGATCTTCTTCTCGTATCTTCACGCGGTGAAACATCTCTTTTATATCAGCACAAACACCTACACTCCGTTGGCGAAACTTAAAAAGTATTGATATTAATGATTTAGGTTGATATGTGCAAGGGCCCTTCATAAGCCTTGAGTTAAAAGATTCATCATTTATGGATGCAGCTGCATCAAATACTAAGCGGCGTTTGTTTCCTTTATTAATGTTAGTTATTACGAAATGTGGAAAATACCATACACGATGGTCGCTACAGGGTACCTCCTCCGGCATCAGTTTTCTGGCATATGATTTCGAAACGTAATCTTCTATTTTAGCGTTGTACCAATTGGCCAAATCTTCATTTTTACTTATCTTGGTTTCCAAACCCTGCAAACGTTTTATAGCAACAGCGTAGCTATCAACAAAATCAAATTTATCTTGCCTCCATAAAAGGCCAGTCTCATACTGAAGACCGATTTTCCGTGTAGTACGCTGCAGTATTTCTTCCGATCTTTCATCATCCTGTGAAATCAATATTTTTGTATTCTGTACGCCAAAATTTTCTAAAGTAAAAAAGTCGGCAATTTGTTGATGAATTTCATCTAAAAACTCTACATCGATTTTGCATACAGTTGCCTCCGTTGAATCCTCATTTGAACCAAATAAGATATTACCCAAATTAGTCCGGTGTACGGCAAAACATTCATCCAAGTTAACTACATCAAATGGTCTAACAAGTCTTACATGGGGTAACCCAATAAGCATTTTTGGCGTGACGTTAAAATAGTCTTCTATTTTCATTTTGTTCAAAATCGGAAATTTGTTCTTAAAATTTTCAAAATCTAAACTCTGTGGCGGCAATTCCAAATTTCCAGTAGTCCATACGTTTCTCATATTAAAACACTCTTTATTTTTATCAGTACCACATATCTCCAAATCTACCTTTCGTGATACTTCATTTGTTGTTTTGCCTTTAGTCCACCCGAGGCACAAGTTGCTTGATAAACCTTTCAAGCCAATTTGATTAGCGACTTCTTCTTCTAGCAGTGATATTTTTGAGCCCTCATCTATGAAGGCTACAACTTCAATGGAACTCTTTGGTCCACTTAATTTAACAGGCAAAAATTTAAATAATGTTTCAGTATTAAAAGAATTATCAACAATTGTGTTGACAGCACTGTTTTCGTTTTCAACGTATATCGACTTTGTGTCATCTCTAACAAATACCTCATTGTTATTGACAGCTGTTTTGGTTTTGTTTACATTTTTGTAATTGTTAACTTTAACATTTTCGTGTAGTAATCTGTTGTGGTATTTAATACATTTGAATAAACGACATTGGCGTTTTGTCTGACAATTAAGTAAATTGTGTCCAGCTAGTAAACAACAAAAGCAAAGATTTTTATCTTTTACAAACTTTCATCTATCAGCCGTTGTCAACTCTTCGAAGTTGTTACACTGATACAACTTGTGATTCTGCTGACACAATAGGCATTTGGTAAGACGATGTTCCGTAGTTATTGTAAATGATGGATTCATTTTGTCCTTTTTATTACAGTGTACATCAGTTTTCTCCACCTTGGTAGCAAGTGCAATATATGTGGCAACTTCCTGCAACCATGTACTGAATTGACGTACACTGGGATATTGGCCGAGATTTTGTACAGAGTGTTTCATCCATTCCTCTTTTTTATATGGCGGCAGTTTGTTGACCAATTCGTCAATCAGAGTAGGATTTAATAGATGAGGTGTTGCATTTGCATTTTCCAAAAAAACTGTAAGGTTAGATACCATCGTGCTAAAATTAACCAACTCATACATTTTTCCTCCAGTTATTTGTGGGAATGCACGGACTTTGGCAATTTGGCTACGTATCAGCACTTGAGGGCGTCCATAATGGAACTCCAACGTATTCATCAACTGGCTAACGCTGTCCGGGTGAATTAAAAATGTTTCAACTTTTGATTTTGCTTCTCCTTTTAAAGACTTTTGAAGTCTCATTAAATTTTCTAAATTTGTGTAATTATAATTTCTTGTTGTTTCATTATACGCAACACTAAACATGGGCCAATGTTCTGGTTGGCCGGAAAATACAGGTAAGTCATGAAGTTTACGTAGTTCGCGATGAACTTGTCTGTCTGCAGCCTGTGGTGCAGAAACAGACATGGCGACATTTTGGTAATATGACGGCAAATAATTTGATGAAACAGAGGGGGTCATACGCGGTGCAGTATTTGTAAATATTTGTGTAGGCTGAGGTTGTACAAAGGCTACGTGTGGTGATGGTTGAGGTTGCAAATAGGTGGTTGATTGTGACGACAATATGGGCAAAGGTACTGTAGTTTGCACAAGTTGTTGTGCGGCAGTGTTTGGCAAATAATATGAATATGGCATTTTATACTCACTTTGATTAAATTGTTGTTGCATCGGCGGCATTGATGCTGGCAGTATAGGTGGTGTGTTTATTTGGCAGTTCGCTACGGCAGACGGTGTAGCTGTTGTACTGGGCAATATATACGATCCAGTTGGCTTTTGCTCTTGCGTGGATAAATTTGTGGTTTGAAACTTCTCCATTAGAATTTTCATTGACTCCTTAAGCTGTAGAATTTCCTCTCTTAGTTCGGCAGTAGATGGCTGTTCTATCATCGTTCTTTCATCATCACCAATGTTTTCCAACGATTCGGTACTCTTCTTTTTGGCGGCATTATTTTCCTCTGAGTCAGACATTTTCTTCTCTGCAAGTCGTTCGCTTCGTCTTGGCATAAGATTGTAGATATTCAAATTCGTGTTGATTTGTAAGGCGGCAATTAATTAAATAATAAAAGATGTTGCGGCAGCAACTTAAATTGTTTCGGATATGAATAACAAAACTCCAAATGTCCAATTAATAAAACTACTTATATTTTATTTTGTGTAGTTTGTCATTTTATTGATGAATTCATGAGTTGTTGAATGGTTTAATGGGTTTTATTACTAAAAGTAATATAATAAAATTATAATATATGTTCGATTATCTTAAAATAAATAACTTACTTTAATTTTATCCTATTCAAAGTATAAAGTATTTAAAACAAATTTGAGAAATCCAATATGTCTGACATTTGAACATTAATTGAAATAAAACACTTCGTGAATCTTCAACATTTTCAAAAAGCTTCGTGAAGTTAAGAGTTGCCATCACTACTAAATAATAACTAATTCAGCGATCAAAAGCGATCAAGGTAGGGTTGACAACTTTACATTAAATATTACCAATTCTAAATAAAAAATAACCGTCAAATCAAATAATAATTTTAATCTGCAACAAATATTTTTAGTTGAATTCTCATAAATTTTGGAACTATACCTGATTTACGGCAACGGATTAAAAACGTTAAAGTTGCCTTTAATTTCACTATCTTGTCCCTCATAGTTTTGTACCTATTAATGTCCTTTCGTACTCCTGGGCTTGTTTTATATTGGAAATAATTCATTTCCGGTTATTCCGATGTGCTCTCAGATTCTTAATAATTATTTTAGTTTTCTTCGATCTTCTCTATTTATATTATATTCCTTATTGAGTCAAAGATCCTTTATTTATAAAAAATTTAATTATAAATCTTTATTTATCCCAATATTTAGTCACCACATTGACGTCTTCAGGGGAAATTGTATTTTTTTATAATTAATAAATTAAAATTATAAAACTGAAAACTTATATATAACAATTTTTTTAAAAAAGGCGGTAAATCAAAAATTATTTTTTTGTCAATATTAAAAAAAATAAAAATATCACAGAAAACAAAAATAACAATATTTGAAAAATTAAAATATTACATGAACAAAAATATTTTATATACATTTCATTTAACATAATAATATTTATCCTAGTTTTTATTAACTAAATGTCTGTAATTTTGTGCAATATTTGCTATATCTGTTTTATAATTAATTCGTTGTGTAGATGGTACCTTCATAATTTGTAACATTTCTAACATATATCTACGTCTGTAATTATTTTCCGTGTTTAAAATTGACGTCCTATCAAAATCAGGATAATGATTAAAATTCGTGCAATGTAATGATAATGCTGTTTTCTGTGTAGAAGTAGTGTTCCTGTATTTTTGATCAGATCTGTGTCCTGCAATTCTTGTTTTTAATTTATTCTTTGTTGTACCTACATATACTTTACTACAATTCTCATTATCATTTCCACTACAAGGTATTTTATAAACTAAATTGGACATTTCAGATTTATCTATTTTATCTTTCGTTTTGCTAAATAATCTACCTAATGTGTAGTATGTTCTATGTGCTACTATATATTTCTTATTATCATAAATTTTCGATTTTTCTAATCTTTCAGATATAAGAGGAACATAAGTTAAAGATTTATAAATTTTAGGTTCAGTAACCGTTCTCGTAACTAAATTATTCTGTTTTTTACATTGTCTTATCAATCTACAGATTAATTGAATTGGGTAATTATTATTTAACAAAATATTTTTGATTTTTTCTATATTAGTTTTATGAAATTTTGTATCGCTAATCTTTAATATCCTTTTAATCAAATTCTTAGCCGTATTAAGTATGATTCTCTTCGGGTGTTTAGAAAAATAGTTAATAACTCTTCCAGAAGCTGTTGGTTTCTGATACCAATCTATTAATAAACTCTCACCCTTTCTTATTATCAATGTATTTAAATAAGGAATTTTAGAATCACATTCTTTCTCAATCGTAAATTTTATATTGTTATGAAATGAGTTAAAAGTTGATAAAATATCACTAATTGAATCATTCGAAATAATGCAAAATAAATCATCAACATATTTTGTGATGATTTTTGGTTTCACATTTAATTTTTCTATACTAGAATCTAATAATTTTTCCATTACAATATCAGCTATAATTGGTGAAGCTGGAGATCCCATTGGAAGTCCTTGTTGTTGTAAATATATTTTATTATCATATTTAAAATATCTGTTGTCTATTATACAAAATTTTAGAATACGTATAAAAAGGTTCTTTTCAATTTCTGTATAATCCTTTATAACATCCCACTTTTCTTCGATAATATCCAAAGCTATATCAATTGGTATACTCGGAAATAAAGATACAACATCAAGTGAAATTAATTTTTCATCATTTTGTATCTTTAAATTTTGTATCTTTTTTCTAAAATGTAAGGAATCTTTTACATTATATTTAGAGTTTTCAGTTATCTTTTTAAGAATGTTTGTAATATATTTACAAAGTTCATATGATGGGGAATTAATAAATGAACATATTGGTCTTAAAGGAAAATTTTCCTTATGGATTTTAGGTAACTAAATTATTATTTTTTGTCTGTAATTTGTTTGTTGGATCCCTATTTGATAATCTGTATGTGGTAATATTATCCACAATATCATTCATTCTCAAAATATAATCACACTTATTCATTGCCACAGTGGTATTTCCCTTGTCTGCATTTAAAATAAGTAGATCCTTATTATTTTTTAAGAATTTTTTAGTTCTATCCACCTTATCTAACAAAAATTTATCTCTATTCGTTAAACTTTCCCTATTTAAATGGCTACTTAAAATATTTGTAAATTTATTCCTCGCTATCTCTTGTTCCTCTGTTCCTGTTAAAGTTTTTATAAAGTCCTCACCATCTGCTATCATTTTCAAAACCGGAAAATTCTCTCTTTTGACTGGGAGTGCGTGTTTTCGTCCCAGAGAAAGAACCCATTCTACATCAGTGGGAATGTGAAAGTTCGATTTATTCACAAACCATTTTCTATTATACTTAATATCTAATTCTTTCTGTTGTAAATTGATAAGACCATTAAATTTATTCTTATGTATCTCTTTTACCTGTAAACTCAATTTTAATGCTAACCTATCCTGGTGTCGAATAAATGTCTCGAATGTGTCCTGAGTTAAATTATCACTTAAATTGGTTCCGATCCTTTCCAATTCCTTTAAAACTTGTCTCAAATATTCATGTTTCCTTTTTATCGCCAAATTTAGAGTCTTATTCTGCACAGATTCAATGAATCTCGTTAGTGATTGATGAATTTTGTGGTCTCCGTTTTCCTCGAAAAGATTAAAAATATTTTTAGTTGAATTCCTAATAAATTTTGGAACTATACCTGATTTACGGCAACGGATTAAAAACGTTAAAGTTGCCTTTAATTTCACTATCTTGTCCCTCATAGTTTTGTACCTATTAATGTCCTTTCGTACTCCTGGGTTTGTTTTATATTGGAAATAATTAATTTCCGGTTATTCCGATGTGCTCTCAGATTCTTAATAATTATTTTAGTTTTCTTCGATCTTCTCTATTTATAAAGGGTGTCCCAAGAAGAACGCAATTTTTAAATTTTAAATAAAACACAGATATTTAAAAAAAAAATCGTGAAACTTTATTATATCGTAAAGTAGACAGAATGAGGTTATGTATGGAACAATATATCGTGCAGATGGCCGCCGCGGCTTTGCTGGCATGCACGCGATCTTTTAATGAAATTTTCAATGACCGTTTTGCATGAATGCTGCGGTATTTCATTAATGCAGCGTCCAATTTCCTCTTTTAAGGCTTGAGTCGTCGTCGGCTTATTCGCGTAAACCATCGACTTCAAAAAACCCCAAAGAAAAAAATCTAATGGTGTTAAATCGCACGATCTAGGCGGCCAATTCTGATCTCCAAAACGCGAAATAACACGACCGGGAAATGACTGATGCATCAATTGAATTGTTTCTCTGGCTGTATGACATGTGGCGCCGTCTTGTTGGAACCATATGCCCTCCACATTCATTTCTTCAATTCTAGGCAAGAAAAAACTGGTTATCATTTCACGATACCGAACACCATTGACTGTTTGCGCTTGACCTGCCTCATTTTCATAAAAAAAAGG
The DNA here is from genome assembly GCA_949748255.1 of Eustalomyia histrio. Taxonomy (NCBI): domain Eukaryota; kingdom Metazoa; phylum Arthropoda; class Insecta; order Diptera; family Anthomyiidae; genus Eustalomyia; species Eustalomyia histrio. Next base: position 96,815,490 of record OX456526.1, read on the forward strand.
TCCAATGATTCCTCCAGCCCAAAAACCACACCACACAGTGACACGTTGAGGATGCATTTGCTTCTCGTGAATCACTCGAGGATTTTCCTCACCCCAAATGCGACAATTCTGCCTATTGACGAAGCCATCAAGATGAAAATGGGCCTCGTCACTGAAGATGATTTTATCGGCAAAATCAGCATTTTCATGTTGTCTCTCCAATACCCAATTAACGAACTCCCTTCGCTGTCCATGGTCAGCTGGCTTCAGTTCCTGAGTCAATTGAACTTTGTATGCATGAAGATGCAAATCTTTCTTCAAAATTCGCTGCAAAGTGGATTTGGAGACACCAATTTGCTGAGCTCGGTGTCGAATTGAGGTGGATGGAGTTTGAGCGACATCATCACGTACAGCTGCGACATTTTCGGTCGATCGACGTGGTCGATGGCGCGTTGTTGTCTTTACATCACTAACAGACCCAGTTTCGGCAAATTTATCCATTAATCTCTTTACATTATTGTGACCCCGAATTGATCGCAATTTGCAAACTGTAGCCGCAAAACTTTCACCATTTTGGTAAAACAATTTCACAATGAGAATGCGTTGTTCATTCGTGTAGCGCTCCATTTTTACTAACCTCGTACCTTCTACTAGCAAACAATAACAATTGTTCAAATGTCAAACAATGACACTTCGAATGTTGCCAGATTTAAAAATTGCGTTCTTCTTGGGACACCCTTTATTATATTCCTTATTGAGCCAAAGATCCTTTATTTATAAAAAATTTAATTATAAATCTTTATTTATCCCAATATTTCGTCACCACATTGGGTGACTTCTTCAGGGGAAATTGTCTTTTTTTATAATTAATAAATTAAAGTTATAAAACTGAAAACTTATATATAACAATTTTTTTAAAAAAGGCGGTAAATCAAAAATTATTTTTTTTCTCAATATTAAAAAAATAAAAATATCACAGAAAACAAAAATAACAACATTTGAAAAATTAAAATATTACATGAACAAAAATATTTTATATACATTTAATTTAACATAATAATATTTATCCTAGTTTTTATTAACTAAATGTCTGTAATTTTGTGCAATATTTGCTATATCTGTTTTATAATTAATTCGTTGTGTAGATGGTACCTTCATAATTTGTAACATTTCTAACATATATCTACGTCTGTAATTATTTTCCGTGTTTAAAATTGACGTCCTATCAAAATCAGGATAATGATTAAAATTCGTGCAATGTAATGATAATGCTGTTTTCTGTGTAGAAGTAGTGTTCCTGTATTTTTGATCAGATCTGTGTCCTGCAATTCTTGTTTTTAATTTATTCTTTGTTGTACCTACATATACTTTACTACAATTCTCATTATCATTTCCACTACAAGGTATTTTATAAACTAAATTGGACATTTCAGATTTATCTATTTTATCTTTCGTTTTGCTAAATAATCTACCTAATGTGTAATATGTTCTATGTGCTACTATATATTTCTTATTATCATAAATTTTCGATTTTTCTAATCTTTCAGATATAAGAGGAACATAAGTTAAAGATTTATAAATTTTAGGTTCAGTAACCGTTCTCGTAACTAAATTATTCTGTTTTTTTACATTGTTTTATCAATCTACAGATTAATTGAATTGGGTAATTATTATTTAACAAAATATTTTTAATTTTTTCTATATTAGTTTTATGAAATTTTGTATCGCTAATCTTTAATATCCTTTTAATCAAATTCTTAGCCGTATTAAGTATGATTCTCTTCGGGTGTTTAGAAAAATAGTTAACTCTTCCAGAAGCTGTTGGTTTCTGATACCAATCTATTAATAAACTCTCACCCTTTCTTATTATCAATGTATTTAAATAAGGAATTTTAGAATTACATTGTTTCTCAATCGTAAATTTTATATTGTTATGAAATGAGTTAAAAGTTGATAAAATATCACTAATTGAATCATTCGAAATAATGCAAAATAAATTATCAACATATTTTGTGATGATTTTTGGTTTCACATTTAATTTTTCTATACTAGAATCTAATTATTTTTCCATTACAATATCAGCTATAATTGGTGAAGCTGGAGATCCCATTGGTAGTCCTTGTTGTTGTAAATATATTTTATTATCATATTTAAAATATCTGTTGTCTATTATACAAAATTTTAGAATAGAATTAAAAACAAGAATTGCAGGACACAGATCTGATCAAAAATACAGGAACACTACTTCTACACAGAAAACAGCATTATCATTACATTGCACGAATTTTAATCATTATCCTGATTTTGATAGGACGTCAATTTTAAACACGGAAAATAATTACAGACGTAGATATATGTTAGAAATGTTACAAATTATGAAGGTACCATCTACACAACGAATTAATTATAAAACAGATATAGCAAATATTGCACAAAATTACAGACATTTAGTTAATAAAAACTAGGATAAATATTATTATGTTAAATGAAATGTATATAAAATATTTTTGTTCATGTAATGTTTTAATTTTTCAAATATTGTTATTTTTGTTTTCTGTGATATTTTTATTTTTTTTAATATTGACAAAAAAATAATTTTTGATTTACCGCCTTTTTTAAAAAAATTGTTATATATAAGTTTTCAGTTTTATAATTTTAATTTATTAATTATAAAAAAAGACAATTTCCCCTGAAGAAGTCACCCAATGTGGTGACGAAATATTGGGATAAATAAAGATTTATAATTAAATTTTTTATAAATAAAGGATCTTTGGCTCAATAAGGAATATAATATAAATAGAGAAGATCGAAGAAAACTAAAATAATTACTTTTTGATTTTTATACAAAAAAAGTTTTATTTACTTCTTTTGTTCGTTCCACATTGGGATATGCATCCTTTATTTTGAGCCCTAATGCGGATACTCATATAAACCGTGTTGATAGAATCCAAAATAGGTTTGTTGAGTTTGATCTTCCTTTCTTTAATGTTTCAACTTCTGTTCTAACATTAAGTATTCCGACATATGATTTTATATATTAAAAACTCTGAAAATTCGTAGGAATATTTTTATCTATACAGCGGTGAATTATTTTACCGTCAAAGGGGGAGAAAAATCGCAATCAAACAACTTATTTTCCAAAATGTTAATAATATTGAGATTAGAGTGAATCATCTTTCAAGGAATCGTAGGAAAGCTTTGAAAAACATCGTTGATCGGCAAAGGAATCTATTTTCAGATGCCGATGAGAGCCTTACGTACACGACTGGGGTTGTATGCGAGATACGACAGCAACTGATAGTCCCGTATATTCGAGTAGTTATCCTTATCCAACGGCCCTAAAGAGTGTCGACGAAGAAATCTCTAAATTACTAAATGACTAAATAATCAATTTGGATAGTTCCAAAAAAACAGGATGCGTCCGGAAAAGATAAATATAGAGTTGTGGTGGATTTTAGGAAACTTAATACGATAACTATTCCAGATAAATAACCCATTCCCGAAATAAATTATGTACTTTCTCATCGTGGAGGAAATAAATATTTTACAGTTATAGACCAAAAGAGTAGGTTTCATCAGATACCCCTCAAGATGGAAGACAGAGAAAACGGCGTTCTCAATCAATAATGGAAAATATGAATCCTTCGATTGTCGTTTGGACTAAAGAATGCTCCATAGATATTTCAACGAGCTCTTGATGACATTCTTAGGGAACATATCGGTAGGAGATGTTACGTTTATGTAGATGATATTATTTTCATCAAAGAAGAGGATTCACATTTAAAATGCCTGGATGCCATTTTCAGAACAGATGATACCAATATGAAGGTACAGCTAGACAAATGTGAGTTTTTTAAGGATGAAGTTGAATTCCTTGGATTTATCGTCTCCCATAACGGAATCAAAGCTAACCCTAGGAAAGTTCAGGCAATTGTTGAATTCCCTTACCCTAGGATGGTAAAGGAACTTCGATCTTTCCTTGGTCTTTCGGAGTACTACAGGCGATTTATTAAAGGATGCGCAGACATCGCCAAGCCACTGACGAAACTCTTGCGGGGAGATGGAGGCTTGATATCAATAAAAGAATCAAGCAGGAGGACAATCCAATTGGATAACGAAGGAAAACAGTCTATCGACAATTTGAAAAACGATTTAATATCACAGGAGGTGATGTTATCATATCCCGATTTCCAGAAAGAGTTTCAGCTGACTACAGACGCATTTAATGTTGCTATAGGAGCAGTACTAAGACAGGACGACAGGCCAATATCCTTCATATCGAAAACATTAACAGAAACTGAGGAAAGTTATGCGGCAAATGAAGAAATGTTGGCTATAATTTGGGCTTTGACAAATTTGAGGAACTACCTATAGGGATCAGCCAAAGTCATGATCTACACCGACCATCAACCACCAACTTATGCTCTTGGCAATATGAGCAACAATACGAAGATGAAAAGATGGAAGGCGATACTGGAGGAGTATAATTATGAGATCCAGTATAAATCAGGTAGAAATAATGTTGTGCCTGATGCACTTTCCAGACCTCCTGGAACAAATATAAATTCATTAACAGGAACAGTGCATAGTGGCGACAGCTCTCCAGAAGACCTCATAACTAGTGTGGAAGTGCGCATTATCGCATTTAACATTTAATAAAGTAACCAGATTATGATACCGAAAAATTAATTTCCATGCTAAAAAGATACTTGAACCCATCTGTCATAAATTGCATTTAAACTCCAGAATTTATTATGGGAAAAATTCAGGAAATTCACCCACATTTTAAAAATTTTAAAATAAGATTCACTCAGAATCTTGTCGAGGACATATTATCAAATCTGTCGAAGAAACCTTAATTATAGAAACTCACAATCGAGCACACAGAAATGGCATGGAGAACAAGGCTGAAATATTGGAGAAATCGTATTTTCCTAGCATGCTTTTAAAAATTAAGAGAATAGTTAAACTTTGTTCTATATCCAAAAGGATTAAGTATGAGCGACATCCAAATAATCCGAAACTAAACGCTACCCCAATACCAAACTACTCTGGTCAAGTTATCCACGTTGACATCTTTTCAACCGATACGAAATTTGTATTGCCAGCCATGGATAAATTCTCAAAGTACTCCCAAACGGGGATTCTACAAGGAAAGTCAATAGAAATTCTAATATCTTCTTTGAGGGATGTTTTATTTTTCTATGAAGTCCCTAAAACTATTGTCATGGAAAACAAAAAGTCACTAAATTCTGCCACCATTTTTTTATGATGAAAGATGTATTAAGAATATAGATATTTACAATACCACCTTACAGAAGCGAGGCCAATGGTCAAATTGAGAGATTTCATTCAACATTTGCCAAAATTTTAAGATGTCTCAAGGATGAGGGCTTTTGTAGGGCTTTTTTCGAGGAACTATTGGAAAGGTCTGTGAATGAATATAACATCGCGATGCTTAAAAGGAAACAAGACGGATTTGGACAAGAAACAAGAAGGAAGTTAAGCAATACATACCCAGGCAGAAAATTTTTGTCATAATAAACAAAAGGTTTGATACCAAATTAACCGAAAAGTTCAAACGCGAACTGGTAAAGGAGAATAGACACTCTACGGTGGTGACCGAGAGCGGAAGAATCGTTCACAAGAAACATATAAGGAATTAATTTTTATCGCATTTATTTGCAGGTTATTTCTGATGCTTGGATCTTCCTTGGGTGAATTTCAGATAATGGACTATTCCAACTCTATACTAATCGTGATCAATACGGGTTCGGCGAAGATCCAGACCAGTGTGTTTAAACTTGTCCATACAATTGACTTGGGGGAATATGAAGATTTAATAGGGATTGAACACAACAATACTGACAACTCACTATTACCTTACCTATCCTATACCATATCCCAGATGAAATCCTGTTTATCCAGATTTAAATCTAAGACGAACACAAAAAGGTCTGTTGACTTTATTGGCAGTGCTTGGAAATGGTTGGGAAAATAATAATCAGATCGTAATTAATCAATTAACAATAGATAAAGTGAACCACCTCTCAACAGAAACCAATAAACTCTTGAAAATATTAAAAGATAAAGTAAAGAGGAAAATTTGTTAGATTTTAAGTATAAACTGGAAATTATTTAAGAAGAATTGTCTAACATTGAATATGCCATTCATTGGGCGAAATCAAACATTGTAAATTCATTTATTGTTTCTAATACTGAAGTTATTACTTTGAGAGATATTGCTAATAATGATAATATTCCATTGGGCAATATGGATGAATTACTAAATTTTTACAAATTAAAGTTGCTTCTAACGATAAAGAAATTATATACATTGTTAATATTTCAACAACCAGTAGTGAGAGTTGTGACAATTTGCTAATTAAACCTGTAAGAAAGAATAATAAATAGTTAAGATAAATTTTAAAAATGTTTTGAAATGTGATGATAAAATATTTGGTACTACAAATGACTCCACGAATTATAATAAGATAAGTATTTGTGAAATCGATAATTTAAGAGACATAAGTAAAGCTGACCTGCATCCCAAATCTACTCAAGAGTAAACCATCACGCTGCACAACAACCACCGATGAGCACGTGGCACCAGTGGAGGAAATAGATGAGAGCATGATATTTTTAAACCAGTGCAAAGGACAAATCGAATTAGATAACTTAAAAATTAATGGAATTTTATGAATTGTTGATCTGTTATTTTGTAAGTGAATAGTATAGTAGGATTTTTTTTTTTTTTTTTTAAGATCATATCATATTCTTTTTAATTATTTTTATTGTAAAGAAACATGAAAATTTTATTAGTAAGTTATAGAGAATAAAAATTGAGAAATTCCACTGAGCCAGCAGGATAGAATACTTAGTATTTTCGGTTGGCGCTACCCAACCTTGTCAATACCCATGCTCTTCTTCTCCCTTTACGGTCATTGCTTGTTGATGATTGTCTATTTTATATTGAGTGTTAGGAAACAAATTAACAAACTTGTAAACAACAACACAATTAGACTAACATCAACGAAATTTAACAATTTATATTTATCCTCTATATTTTACAGTTTTTTGTTATGAACTTTAATTCTTAAAGTATCAAATAACACAGCTTATATGAAGCATTTAATATCAAATGTTTGTCTTAATCCATATTAAATCTACAACATAATCTATGTTGATAGTTAATGAATAGACAATATTTTGAATTATATTTTTCACTGTATCCTTGTGTGTAAAGTAATGGAATTTTATGAATTGTTGATCTGTTATTTTGTAAGTGAATAGTATAGTAGGATTTTTTTTTTTTTTTTTTTTTTTTTTTTTTTTTTTTTTTAAGATCATATCATATTCTTTTTAATTATTTTTATTGTAAAGAAACATGAAAATTTTATTAGTAAGTTATAGAGAATAAAAATTGAGAAATTCCACTGAGCCAGCAGGATAGAATACTTAGTATTTTCGGTTGGCGCTACCCAACCTTGTCAATACCCATGCTCTTCTTCTCCCTTTACGGTCATTGCTTGTTGATGATTGTCTATTTTATATTGAGTGTTAGGAAACAAATTAACAAACTTGTAAACAACAACACAATTAGACTAACATCAACGAAATTTAACAATTTATATTTATCCTCTATATTTTACAGTTTTTTGTTATGAACTTTAATTCTTAAAGTATCAAATAACACAGCTTATATGAAGCATTTAATATCAAATGTTTGTCTTAATCCATATTAAATCTAAAACATAATCTATGTTGATAGTTAATGAATAGACAATATTTTGAATTATATTTTTCACTGTATCCTTGTGTGTAAAGTAATGGAAATTAAAATAGAATATACCTTCATAATTCACCACCTGAATCCTACAGTAAGAATTAGGAATCAAACATATCAAACAACCCAGGTCCCGCTTACTAAACCAGTAACAAGTGATAATTTTGGAAAGAATGAAGGCAGTTAATGTGAACAACTCTCATATAATCGCGGAACTGCAAGTTAAAAACAAAGTTAACCTTACCATCAACATTGGACTGATAATAACTATCATAATATCGGTTATTATTACCTACATACTAAAAAGAAAGAGGACAAATGGGACTGATGATGATGGAAGTAATTCATCCAGGAATAATGCAAAGCACAATAAAATAGAACAGAAAATGGAAATTGTGGAAGATGTTCAACTATGTAATAATCCAAGAAACTCCTTACTATTACCATCAAGAAGTTCAAAGAACCAGAGTATCCATGACCTTCCATTTTTCTGAAAAATAATCATTCATGCGAGGAAGCATGAACTTGGAGCGGGAGGAGTTAACACCTAAAATGCAATAACTACAACAATACAATAACAACAAGAATCACAAAATAATAAGAACCACAATAGACAAAAACCTACAAAAGGTGCCAACATTAAATATGCAAACTCAACAAACTACCAAATTGCTCAATAATAAATTCCCAGATGAAATTCAAATACACACATGGCGTGATTATGGCAAACACACATTAGACGAATCCATACACGTTGCAAGTGCATGAACGGTCTGATTGTGGGAAACACAACATCAGTAGTTTTGTTAGTTAAGTTATTTGTCTTTAATAATTTTAATTGTAAATTCTTTGCAGTCAGATTTTTAAGCTCATTGATAAAGTAAGATTTGTTAACTGTGAGTTAACAGATCATAACAAAAATTATTTTTTTAAATAAACTATATTATTTAATTGATGTAAATAACATGTATACTTTCTATTTGTTCAATGTTTATATTTATTTGTTTGCACACATTGTTTTTTTTTCTTTGTTATTTTTGTTTTGAAAGCTAGTTCAGATAAACTAGCGATAATTTGTTATCGAAATTGGAGATGATAGTAATTTTTCGTGGTTTGCAGCAAGATTCAAAATTAACCAGGTTGGTTCGCTCTCAAAATTTTTATGGCGAAACATGATTGGGGCGCAAACTATGAATTAGAGAGCGAACCTGGAATTTTGCTGTTCGTGTAAACAAGCCATTATCTAGCTAAATGGAAAATATGTAAATTGTGTATATTATTCGATCTATCTGTTTTATTTATATATTTTTAATTTTTATCAGGCTCGAGGTCATAATTTAATGTTACTAACGAATAGTAAACACAAATTTTTTTATTAAATGAAAAAATTTTAAGGATCAGCGCGAGAGGGAGTGCATACTTTCGAACCGAGCGACCAGGTCAACTAACTCATCGTTTTGAACAGGCTGGTTATCACACATTCTAAGGAAAATGACTGCGAAATTCAATTTTTCAGTTAGTGAATGATTACCCGTACATATGAGCTTTTTCCATCTATTTATAGAAATACCCTTTGCCATTCCAAATGTTATAGCCTGTTCCTCTATTTCGAAAGAACACGTTCGTTCGCTTTCTAGTCGAAAGAAAACTGATTTTGGTTTCTCTAACTCTATTTCTATGCGAACGATGACTCGAACGACAAGTCGAATGAAAACGTAACTGTTTTCATACAAAATTTGGTTTCTCTATTTCGAACAGCTCGAACGCAAATGTCAAAATCAGTCACTTGCTATTTTTTTGTCGAGTAAATATATATTTGATATTTTTAAAAGCAAAATGAAGTAAAAAAGCAATGGATAACAAAAAGTAAGTACAAAATAATACAAATATTTATAGTTTATTAAAATTTAAAATTTTAGTTAAAAAAATCAACAATGGACCATCCGAAGACGCTTGTATTTTATATGGAAGAAAGGCCTGATTTTGCCAGAAGGACTCTGTTGTTCGGAGCAAACAAATTTTCCGCAGAGGAGGAAAATTTGACCAGAAAACTAAACTCCGTTTCACCCCCTATTACGCTGTTGCTGAGTGGAAAAGGTATGTGTGTGTTGTTTGTGGCTTACGTTTGCCCAAGAAACTCATATTTACATTTTTTATTTTACATCTTTTATTTTGCAAGGACTTAGCAGTGACCACACCAAACAGACAACAGGCAACAGAAAAGCTCTTCAAACAACAATTTCACCCACAACCAATCGATAACAAAAATTTTCACAAATAAACAGACTTTCCAAATAAAAATTTATTTGTTTATTGTTATTTTTTTTATTTCATTTGTCATATACAGCTGATCACTGTTAAACAGGGTTGTTTTTGTCTTTAAGCTGTTTAGTAGTATTTGTGCTACTTTTAAAGAAAATTTTAACAAATGCTCAAAATATATGATCTGGCATCTCTGTGATTTGTAAATGCGTAAGAAACAAAAATTGACACACGTAAGTCAAGTCGATCGAAGCCTTTCGAAATAGAGAAACCCAAATTGACTCGAATTCGAGTGACTTGCTTTCGTTCGAGATCGAGGAACAGGCTATTAATGTTTCCATTTCTGGGAACGAATTGGGAATCTGGCATACTAATATTTTTTCTTTCACAGCATATTTGAGTGTTGTTTATTATATTAGATTATAAATTACATCGTGCCCTATGTTTTTGTATGTAAATTTTGTATATTATTCGATCTGTTTTAATTATAAAGTGTGGTTAAATTTTTAGGGCCGATGTTAAATGTGAATCACATCTAAACCTCAAGTTTTTTTCTGCATTTCATTTGACATTTCTCAATTTCAGACTAACTCAATTTGAATCGAGCAACGCGTTAAAGTTATTCAGACTTATTATGAAAATGGGCGTTCAAATCAAAATGCATATCGTTCACTTCGTGATTTTTTCGGTCAATTTAATCGTCCAAATGTGTGTACAATCGGAAAAATCGTCCAAAAATTTGAGCAAACCGGGTCTGTAGGAGATGTGAAAACACCAGTGCATGCTCGTACAGCTCGTACTGCAGAAAATATTGCTGCTGTTCGCGATAGTGTGGCTGAAGAGCCGTCCACCTCAACTCGTCGTTGTGACCAACAATTGCACCTCTCACGCTCATCGTTGATGAACATTATGCATAAAGACTTGTATTTACACGCTTACAAGGTGCAATTGACTCAAGAACTAAAGCCTCTTGACGATTCCAAATCTCGTCAATGGTCAGAATGGTTGCAAGAAAAAAATCATCTTCAGTGATGAGGCACATTTTCACCTCAGTGGATTCGTCAATAAGCAAAATTGCCGCATTTGGGCGAATGATAATCGAAAAACCAATGCATAAATTATTGTCGAAAATCCAATGCACCCACAAAGAGTGACTGTTTGGTGCGGTTTATGGGCTGGCGGCATCATCGGGAGATGATAACGAACTTTTTATGACCCGAATTGGAAGATATGGATGTGCACGATATGTGCTTTCAACAGGACGGTGCCACTTGCCGCACAACTGACGAAACAATGGCTCTTTTGCGCGACAAATTCAATGGCCGTGTTATCTCACGTGGTGGCGATGTCAATTGGCCCCTAAGATCATGTGATTTGACACCGTTGGACTTTTTTCTTTGGGGTTATTTGAAAGAAAAGGTGTACGTCGATAAGGCAGCAACAATTCAAGAGCTAAAGGATGAGATAATTCGGCACATTAACGGCATAGAACCTCAAATATGCCTCAGCGTCATCGAAAATTTGGACCATCGGATGGAGGTGTGCCGCCTAGGTCGCGGCGGCCATTTGGCCGATATTTTGTTCCATACATAATTAAATTATAACATATTATCATAATACAAAGAAATGACAATAATTTCCTAAATAATTTGTTTTATTCAAAATCAACATCGGCCCTTAAAACTTAACCACTTTATATATTTAATTTTTATTATGCTCGAGATCATAATTTAATGTTACTAACGAATAGTAAGCACTAATATTTTTAAATGGAAAATTACTAAAACTATTCCTATACCAAAAAATAATTCTGATTATAGACCTATAGTGAGTCTACTATTTCTAGCAAAAGCATTTGAAAGACTTATTCATACCCAGATATCCATTTTCTTAGATAACAACCTAATTACATACCGACAATCTGTTTGTAAGAAACATAGCTGCGTAACAGCTCTTGCAGATGTTGTGGAGTATATACGAAATGATATAGAAGTAAGAAGGGTCACCTTTCTAGTGCCCTTTGACAGCTCTAAAACTTTCGATACTGTTGACCACAATCTCTTGTGCTATAAGTTACAAAATATCTTTATCTTTTTAACAACTTCCACTCGGTTAATGACATCATATCTGAATAATAGATCTCAATATGTCCAAAAACATACAACAAGATCCAACTGTCTCAGAGTACAAAGAAGTGTTCCACAAGGATCCAACGTCGGTCCTCTGCTATTCTCGTATGTGGACGATGTTCAAATCTATATTAGTTGATAGGTTGTAAGTATAGTGGAATGCGTCCGCATACTAAATTAGTAACTCGAATCTGTTTATTTATGGGCCAACTCAAATGGTCTCAGTATCAATCGGTAGAAGTCCAAGGCTATCGTTTTTAAGAAAAGATTAACAAAAACAGATATTACAATACTAAAAATCTATAAATTATCTTTAACTCACCCCCACGTGGTAAATAATGCTTGCGATTGCACATATTCTATGCTCGGAACACTCTGGCGAACTCAACACTGCACATCTATTAAAATTAGAATACTTCTCGCTAAAACGTATTTATGTCCTATTTTGTTATATGGATGTGAACTTTTTGCAAGCTATGATACGCTGAATAATAGGTTAGGTTGAGCTGGCTGGTTACAAAAAGTCCTCATATAGACCTAGCGTTACCAGATAAGAAGGTTAACCTGCGTCACAAAAGGTTAGTCAGATATGGTGTGCCCTACAATTTCTTAGCACATCCCAAGAGTCTCATAAATAGATATTCTTCCAAGCAACTTGCCCTACAATTATCACTTACCAGCTTTCCCTCCAGAATTCTACAGTCCCTTCTGGTTAAAGATAACAGAAGACCCGTTGCATTAGAATAGTAAGACTTCCACATAATCTTCGACACTGCACGTACCGGTGTTCCACCGTTTCAAGAACTGGAGTGGCACACACGTAGTCCATTTAGAAATTTAAGGTTATATGGTCAGTGCGAAGACCTGCCAAACATCCACACTCCCTTATGGTCCCTCATTGGAGCTCATTTACATTCCCAATGGCCTTTCCGTGACCATAAAACGTATAGGCAAACTGCCTCGCAGTCCTTAACCACCTTTATGGTTTGTAGATTCAATATTATATCTAGTGCCGCAGTTGGTGTACTACGTAGAGCGCCGGTGATACCTAGTTCAGCAAATCTCTGAGCGCTTTGCAGACGCCTGCGGTAGACTCCTCCTCAATGCAGTCCACAAATCAAGTAATCCATAAAGTAAAATTGGCCTGGCAACTGCCGTATTTAGTTCAGTAATGTATAGCTAATTGAGGGACGTTAGTGCTATCACTACCCCATATTGTATAATATGTTACGAGATGGCATCTGTGACCACCGCCAGGACATGCTTCCTTCCACAGGCCTCCGGAGCTCAGTTGGGGGAGGATCCACATTGTGTGGCACATAAAAGGATGCAAAGAGTATATTATCATCTTTGCCACTACCGTGAGATCATCGGTGCTGTAATTTAAATGAATATGTAAGCATTAGTTCCTTCTAACAAGTATAGCAGATCGAATTCTACTTATCACTTAGAGAAGTACGAGGGCGGATCAATAAGTCCGTGACTTTTCGAACTTCCCTCGTAGTTACATTAAATGCAACACTGCTACCATCAAGTACCACCTGTTAGTAGACTACTGTCAAATTTGGAGCAAGTTCCGTCATTTACTTTGCGTTTAACAGCAGGATTTTTCGAGGTCCATAAAATAGGCATTTGTTTGATCAATAATTTCATCGTTGGAGATAAATCTCTTTCCACCGAGCCATTTCTTTAGGTTTGGAAATAGGAAATAGTCACTGGGGGCTAAATCCGGTGAATAAGGCGAATGAGGGGGCAATTCGTAGTCTACTTCATGGATTTTTGCCATGTAAACTAAGCTGTCACACGATTCCGTTGGTGGTCGATTGTGAGCAAACGCGGCAGCCATCTTGCGGAAAGCTTTCTCATACCCAAGTGATGGTTCAAAATTGAAACCACTGAGCCATATGAGATACCTATGTCTTCCACAATCTATCGCACATTCAATCTCCGATCGGCCAACAACATATCGTTTATTTATTAAATTGTTTTGGGTGTTTACATCTTAACTGGGTGTCCAGAAAGTTCGGCATCTTCCGTGCTTGTAAGGCCACAACGAAAGTCAGTAAACCACTCTTTTTACCGTTGAAATCGATGGTGCACAGTATTTTTCAAGATTTTCCTTGTTTTGACTGACGGTGTTTTTTCGCAAAAAAAAAAAAATTAAATAAGCACTCCATTTTTAAAAAAAATGCACGAGGTTTTTGTATATTTTGAACAGCTGTTAAACGCAAAGTAAATGACGGAACTTGCTCAAAATTTGACAGTATATTAACAGGTGGTACTTGATGGAAGCAGTGTTGCATTTCATATAACTATAAGGGAAGTTTGAAAAGTCACGGACTTATTGATCCGCCGTCGTATGTGTTAAAAGCATATGATCATAACACAGATATTTGATTACCCGCAGAGATTAATGGTTCCTGAATTAACGCCACGTCGTACTGGAGAATTATTTGCAGAATCTTCAGAATCATCCGCTAAGCGTATTGTGGTTCGAGTCTTCGGACGCCATTTCTTCAATCTCAGAAACACACTTCACACGCCCCAAGACATTTTACCGCGGATACAGCTCAACTTCCTGTGTTATTTACTTTATTAAGTCTATGGAAATAACATCCTTGAAGACTATTATGATACAATAAAAATAATGATAAAAATACATATGAAATAGAGACTACTTTAAAATAAACTAGAAATATGTATTGAAAAAATCGATTAGAAATATACTTTTAGTTATTAGGGTAAAGAATAATATCCTTTAGCAAAACTAACTGCTTATATTTGATTAAATTCATTTGAAAATACTAAACAGGCACAATTTATTAATCACAGACATCCACAGATAAAAATGTAGTATTATTTTTGGCAAATCGGCCTTCTTTTCTAGTGGGCGTGGCATTTAAGATAAAAACTGCCAATAATGACTGTTTTGGAAATTCGTCTATATATTAGGAAATATTGATCAGATCTTTAAGTAATGTATAGATGACAAAAAAAAATAAATTCAATTTTATTATTTTATTATGTATTATTTTATTCTATATAATTCACTAATAAAAAAACAATTTATAAAAAGCATATAATTATGTGATCTAAAATCCTAGAAAATACCATTCATTTATCAAAATAACAGATCAACAATACATAAAAACTTCTTTACCTTAAACACAAGGATACAGTGAAAAGTATAATTCAAAAATATTGTCTAATCATTAACTATCAATATAGATTTTCTTGTAGAATTAAAATAAATAAACAGCAATAAAAACAATTTATAAAAAGAATATTATTTAATGATCTAAAATCCTATTAAATACCATTCATTTTACCACAAAATATCACAATTATATTTTAAAAACTGGTTTACCTTTAATTTTACATTGTTTTATAATTTTTTAAAATTATAAGGTCTAAGAATTAATCCATGATATAAATTTTCGTTTTATCATATCCATGTTCATTAATACGGACGATTTAGTCATTATATGCAAAATTATGAAATTTTAATGCTTAATTAGTTATCAATAGTTTTGAGTCCTACAACTCAATTTAAACATTGACAAGCCAATTTTATAAGCTTAATCTCGTGTATACATCATTTTTAAATGATAATATTTTCCTATTCTGTAGATGAATTCTCATTTGAAGTCAATTTTGACATTTTTTGGCTACGTTAAAATTAGAACAGTCCGCGAAGGCTGTTAAATTAGAACAGTCCGCGAACGCTGTTAAATTAGAACAGTCTGCGAAGGCTGTAAAATTGGAATAGTCTGCGAAGGCTTTAAAATTGGAACAGTCCGCGAAGGCTGTAAAATTGATTGAGACAACCAACCAAAGTCTATGATCTCTCCAAAAATTGCTCGTTACTGGCCAGGCGGTAAATACTAACAATGTGACCACAGCGTACACAGTGGAGACACGATGATTAGAGCGCCTTATTTCTTTACGTTCTTTTAGAAAACAACGTGGAAACTACTATTTCGACAACTTTGATATTCTATAAAAGCAACTAAGAAATGACAAACTGTAGGAGAAACAACTGTATGACAAATTATTCTGTCTCTCTTTCTTTCGTCTGATTTTCCACTTCGCCTGCTTATTATTGGTTTGGCCCACTCACCATTTTTTTATAATAGAGGCGAATGGATTATATATAATACAGGTTGGTTGAAAAGTTCCTGCGCTCACCAAGAGATGGCACTGCTAGCTCCAAACTTTTTTTCTCAAGTTGGTATAACTGTCCTGAGAACACATGCAAAGTTGCAAATCATTCTGTCAATTCTTTCTTTGTTTACAAGCCTTTTGAAGTTGACGTGTCATTGATTTTTTTTAATATGGAAAAAATTGAATATCGCGCAGTCATTAGATTCTTTGTTTTAAAGGGTTCAAAAGCAAAGGAAATTTATGAACAATTGTTAGAAGTGTATAAGGAGTCCTCACCTTCAAAACGCACCGTTGAATTTTGGGCTGGTGGATTTAAACGTGGTCGTACCAGCCTTAAAGACGATCCACGCGAAGGACGACCAAAAACTGCAACCACAGCAGAAATCATTGAGCAGGTACATAATATGGTTAGTGAAGATCCAAGTTGGACTAAGCGTGAAATTGCTAATGCCATAGTCATCTCAGACGAACGAGTACTCCATATTTTACATGAAGAATTACGTATGAAAAAACTGTTTGGAAAGTTAGTGCCGCACACATTAACAATTCAACAAAAACTGGATCGAAAACAAATTTCTCAGCGTAATTTGGATCGTTTTAAGCCGAATAAAACCGACTTCTTGCGTCGTTTTATAACTATGGATGAGACTTGGATCTACCACCATGATCCTAAATTGAAACAAGAACGTTTACAGTGGACTGAAGCTGGTTGTTCAGCTCCAAAGCAGGTGAAGTCACAATGATCAGCAAAGAAGGTTATGGCATCAGTTTTTTGGGATGCAAAAGGAATTTTCAATCAACTCTAAATATTATTGCAGCCTTTTGGATCAGCTGGATGAAAAAATTCGTGAGAAAGGACCTGGTTTAAAGAAGAAAAAAATCATTTTTCATCCAGACAATGCACATGCTCACAAAAGTGCTTTGACGATGGCTAAATTCAAAGAATTAAAGTACGAATTGCTTGAACATCCACCGTATTCACCAGATTTGGCTCCCAGTGACTACTATCTCTTTAGAAATCTCAAACAATTCCTTCGTGGAAAGCATTTTTCGACGAATGAAGAGGCCATAGCAGCCGTAGACGGTTATTTTGCAGAGCTTCCTGAAAAATATTATAAGGATGGGATAAAATTATTGGAAGATCATTGGAACAAGTGTATTGAGCTTCTATGAGATTATATTGAATAAAAAAATATATTTCGTAATAAAAATAGTATTCTTTCATTTCGAGCGCAGGAACTTTTCAACCAACCTGTATGAATATCCTCTTTCTAATTCTGAAACCCGTTTTTCGAAATCTGGTATCATAACTGAGATAACTTATATCAACTTTGATATAAAATTAACCATTTTCATTGTTTTTCTTTTAAATTTTTGGGAAAACTAATAATAAGCTGACGATTAATTGAATGTGTTTTGTGAGTGTGTTTATTTGCTTATACCTTTCACAGATCATATAAATCTGAAACTTTGTTGTATGTTTTGGTCTTTTGAATACTAAGATAAAATTTAAAAAATACATTAATTATGTGCAAAAATGTTATAAAAACATAAAACAGTTTTTGTTATTACAATATGTAACCCAAATATAAAATTTGTTGTGAGTTTGTACTAAGTTTATGAAACAACAAGATAGTTGAAATTTTGGTATATACAGTCATGTTGCACTTTTATGGTATCTTTTTGATACTTTTGGCAATCATATGTTTTAAAACATGCTGTGTAGTTGTTCACTTTTACACATTATTTTTTTGTATAGATTGTTTTAAAATCTCTTTCTCGCCTAGGACATGAATTACAACAACAACCCTCAACATACGGGTTTGTTCACTCGTTTCACTTTTATTGTCTATTGCTTGTGAAAATGGAAATTCAGATCAACCACGCGGAGTGATGACAGCCTTGGTCTACTTATTGAATAAATAATATTAACCAAACCAGAATTGAGTGTGGCTAAAGCAAAAGAAGAAAAAATAATAATTAGTTTGTATGCAATATAAAAACGACATACATATGAACACTGCAATAAACTTGAATGGGTATAAAATATACAATTGAATGCGTTCACACTGCAATACATTTGGGTGGGTATAAGATGCAATTGTAATTATGTATATAGCCAAATTGGAGTGGTTATTTGCGACACAGTGTAGAAAAGATGACAGATCCATATTCAAGAATAGGTCCCACTATAGTAAAAAGCTTATTTGGTATATAAGGATCCAAAAATTCCTTTGCTCAGCGTTTAAAAAACCGTTCACCAATTGCCTTATTCATTGTTTTGTAATATGATTTAGGAAATCTAAACGACTATCTTTTAAAACACTAAGCTATTTGCATTTTTTTACGTTAAATTACAACATGTAGTAAAATTATTAATATTGATTTGCAATAACGATTGGCCAGTACAGTTATTAAAGGAAAGGAATATTTTTAAATTTGATTTACGGAATTAAAAACCGTGTTCTTTGTCAACATTTCAACTCAGAATGCTCATTAGCTTTATTTATTCTTTGCTTATCCAGTACCTAAGTCTATTTCTTATAACTATGTAGTTACAAGTACCCAATAACTGGGGTAACCATTTATAAAGCAGAGATGGCACTATACCTACCTTTCTATAAAAACAAAAAATTTTGTATGTAGCTGGTCAAAAGTTTACATGAAGGTGCGGGTATGTCCCAATTTTAATTTAATGTTTTCTAAAAATATAGTTTTTCTCTTTTTTTATATATGTATACATTTCTCGCTTTGAAATTATTTATTTTCTGATATATTTTACATCGTTTGTAATTTTTTTAATACTTTCGAATTTGAACATAGTTTTATGTAATGAGTTTTTTTTTTTGTTATTTCTAATTTTGTTAATTACATATTTAAAATTATATTTTATATTGTATGTTTATATTTTTTTTCTTGTTTCTACGATTTTCTTATTCGATTTTTATGTACCGTTTTTTCTTTTTTTGTAAGTTTATTGTAAATTGTTACGTTAACACCTTCTATTTTTGTTACAATATGTGGTCCATCATAATAGTCCGGAAGGCAGCGACATTTTGAGCTGATCATTTAATTACTTCTGAAATTTTGTATGCTAGTAACCAATTTAGTAACAAACAAAAAAAGTAGTCTGCCGCCCCAATGTGGGGGACTAAGACGTCAGTCACCCCCATTAACATGTAAGATTTCATGAAAATCAAACTCATTTTATTACTTCTTTAATTTTGTATGCTAATAACCAATATAGTTAACAAACAAAATAAAGTAGTCTGCCGCCCCAAATTGGGGGACTTAGACGTCAATCACCTCCATGAATATGTAAAATTTCAAGAAAATCAAATTTTTTTTCTGCTGAAATTTTGTATGCTGATCAAATATTACCTTTGAACTGAAAACTACTGATTTTCTATTACTCGATTTTTTAAGTTCTATGTAATGTTTAAAAAAAAAATAAAATACCGAAATTGTAAAAAAGTTTTTTGTGCGCGAGAGGTCTACTGCAGAGTGTGCTGTGTATTTGTTTGAGATGCGTTTTAATGAAGTTGTATGTAATTTTTGAAAAATCAATTAAGAGGGAAAGTACCGAATTGTTAAAATCTATACATTGCCTAATGAACTTTTTTGTGCGAGAGGTCTACAGCAATGCTGTTCAGAAAGAGAAATCAGAATGCATTAGTGATTTTAAATAAAAACAAGTAAGAGCGGCTAAATTCGGCTATGCCGAAAAAACTGAAGTTTATATATGGACATATATGGAATGGACAGATTTATATACGGACGCCTTTAAGAGGAAATTAACCATTTAGTTTGGAGATAAAACTTGGACTCGGGAATATTTATGGTTCCAGAAAATAGGTATTTTAAAAAAAATTATGTTTTGGGCATAACTTTTTTGTATCTGAACCGATATTTCCGAGTTTTTCAGCAAATATGTTATACTAAAAATTTTCGATCTTTTGCTATATAAGACGTATCCATAGTCATAATACAGCTCTAGAATAGTGTTTGTTGTTTGTGTATAAAAGGTGAAGAGGTGAAAGAAAAGAATTTCAACAAATCGTTAAAATAAATCACTACAACTGCATGTGTTTTATTTCTACAAAATAGTTTGATTTAGCCCGCAAATTTGCATTTGGGATTTTATTTCGCTTTTTTATTAGAAATATTTGTAATTTCTTTAGCTTAATTTTAAAAATTTGAAGGAAAATAGTTTATAATTTTTTTTTGAAATTATTATAAGTTATGACCTAAAATAGTTGCACTCAAAGGTAAATTATGTATAAAATGTTCTTAATATGTGAGAAATAAAATGGTTTAAAAATCTTTTTATAAATTCTTTTAAATCGGAACAAAAAATAGAAATAAAACCGTTTGTATTTTGTTTGTATCAGAGGGTTTTTATAAAAATTTTGATGTTTTTAGCCTATTTATGGATTATTTAATTATTAATATAAAATTTTAATTAATTATTAAATGTAAAAAAAAAAAAAACAAAAAATAAACAAAAAAAAAAATCTTAAGAAAATAAAAAAAAAATGTACAAAAAAAGTGAATTGACCGGGATTCGAACCCGCGACCCTTCCACCTGTAGTGAAAGGTATAAAAACGTTTGTATTTTGTTTGTATCAGAGGGTTTTTATAAAAATGTTGATGTTTTTAGCCTATTTATGGATTATTTAATTATTAATATAAAATTTTATATAAATTAATTATTAAATGTTAAAAAAAAAACAAAAATAAGCGAAAAAAAAGTCTTAAGAAAATAATAAAAAAAATGTACAAAAAAAAAGTGTTTTGACCTGACCGAGATTCGAACCCGCGGGCTTTGAGAAAAAAAGTATTTGTGACATAGCGTCTAGACAACTGAACTATTGAAGCTCACACAAAATAATCGTCAATAGAGGTACATATATAAAAGTCTTCGTTCATTAGAGATTTGTTTAGTTTTTATTTAAATGACAAATCTTTATATGTGTGTTGTTTGTGTATAAAAGGTGGAGATGAAAGAAAAGAATTTTAATTATTAATATAAAATTTTATATAAATTAATTATTAAATGTTAAAAAAAAAACCAAAAATAAGCAAAATAAAAAGTCTTAAGAAAATAATAAAAAAAAATGTACAAAAAAAGTGAATTGACCTGACCGAGATTCAAACCTCGAACCTGCGGGCTTAGAGAAAAAAAGTATTTGTGACATAGCGTCTAGACAACTGAGCTATTGAAGCTCACACAAAATAATCGTCAATAGAGGTACATATATAAAAGTCTTTGTTCATTAGAGATTTGTTTAGTTTTTATTTAAATGACAAATCTTTATATGTATGTTGTTTATGTATAAAAGGTGGAGATGAAAGAAAAGAATTTTAATTATTAATATAAAATTTTATATTAATTAATTATTAAATGTTAAAAAAAAAAAAGCAAAATAAAAAGTCTTAAGAAAATAATAAAAAAAAATGTACAAAAAAAAAGTGAATTGACCTGACCGAGATTCGAACCTCGAACCCGCGGGCTTAGAGAAAAAAAGTATTTGTGACATAGCGTCTAGACAACTGAGCTATTGAAGCTCCCACAAAATCATCGTCAATAGAGGTACATATATAAAAGTCTTCGTTCATTAGAGATTTGTTTAGTTTTTATTTAAATGACAAATCTTTGTATGTGTGTTGTTTGTGTATAAAAGGTGGAAATGAAAGAAAAGAATTTTAATTATTAATATAAAATTTTATATAAATTAATTATTAAATGTTAAAAAAAAACAAAAATAAGCAAAAAAAAAAAAAGTCTTAAGAAAATAATAAAAAAAATGTACAAAAAAAAAAGTGAATGGACCTGACACCGAGATTCGAACCTCGAACCCGCGGGCTTAGAGAAAAAAAGTATTTGTGACATAGCGTCTAGACAACTGAGCTATTGAAGCTCACACAAAATCATCGTCAATAGAGGTACATATATAAAAGTCTTCGTTCATTAGAGATTTGTTTAGTTTTTATTTAAATGACAAATCTTTATATGTGTGTTGTTTGTGTATAAAAGGTGGAGATGAAAGAAAAGAATTTTAATTATTAATATAAAATTTTATATAAATTAATTATTAAATGTTAAAAAAAAACAAAAATAGGCAAAAAAAAAAAGTCTTAAGAAAATAATAAAAAAAATGTACAAAAAAAAAAGTGAATTGACCTGACACCGAGATTCGAACCTCGGGCTTAGAGAAAAAAAGTATTTTAAATGACAAATCTTTGTATGTGTGTTGTTTGTGTATAAAAGGTGGAGATGAAATAAAAGAATTTTAACACATGGATGTGTTGTTATGCTCAAAATTCTACATACATATTAAACAAAGGGATTTTACTGGAAAAATTAGAGGTAGTCCTGGTTTTTTGCTAATATCTCAGCCATTTATTAACCGATCTGTCTGTGAGCAAACAGAAATGGATCACATGTAACGGAAATAAAAAACAATCAAGTCCTCATCATGTCTGGGTTCTTCGGAAAACCCATTTCAACACACAGACGGACAGACGGACATCGTTAAATCAAATTCGCTCTTCATAAGGACCCAGAATATATATTTATAGGGTCTAAGATCAATATTGTAGAAATTACAAACGGAATGACAAACTTATATATACCCTTCCACCTGTGGTGAAGGGTATAATGAGAATGTATTGGTACTATTGCTCTAATGTCGGTGACTGACGCCTTAGTCCCCCATTTTTCTGTTAGTTAACTATATTGGCTATTACAAAATTTCAGAATTTGATTTAAGCAGTGATTTGATTTTCTTGAAATTTTACATGTTTATAGGGGTGACTGACGTCTTAGACCCCACTTTGGGGCGGAAAACTAGTATTTATGCGCAAGTGTAAACAGCCTACAATTACTGTTCAGTGGCTGTTTCGATGTTTTTGTCAGTTGCCTATTCCCTTCTTTTGTTTACTCTTTAAATTTACTTACTCTTGTGAACCCGATAACGGTACGTACGTGCTATACTACTGAAAAGAATAATAATAAAAAACCCCATTTTGTGATAAAAAAAACTAATTCTTTTTTTATTAAACATATAATTACAAATTATACCTTAATACCCTAACCGAGCACTAGCAACAAAGGCCTTCGGTTCGTTGTGGCGAAAACAGATCAGAGCCTCTGGTGGGAATCGAACCCACGACCCCCGCACTGATAAGCTAGCACGCTACCTACTAGCCTACCGGGGCGCTACATATTATTGGTCCTTCGAACTGAATATTCAACCCCCCGAGTCCTTGAAATATTTTCACGAAAATATTTCTTTTCAGAACCCAATTGTGTGAATAAAACCCCATTTTGTTTTTTAGACCCCTTTGGATTGGTAAAACCAACCCTTACTTTTTTTAATAAACCCTAACAAAAATAAGGTACGTGTTTTTTAAGTTTTTAAAGTGAATAAAAATTACAAAAAAAAAAAACAAAAATTGTGTGCCAATATATAAAAAGTGGCCCCTGTGTTAAGCAAAAAAAAAACATAACCACAAGTGAAGGAATACACAAAAAATTGCAGGTGTAAAATCCTTAAGAAAAAAAGATAACAAAAAAATATAGAAAATCTCGTCGGCAAAACACAAAAAAAAGAAGTTCTCTAGATTTTTTTTTTACATATTTTAATAAATATTTTTACTCAGTGCATTTATTTTATTTGCGTGTGTTCCATTTATTTTCATATTGGATGTTAGTTTGTTGATTTACCCCAAAGAGAATATATTTTTTTTTTTAAGTTTTTTTATTCTAATATTGAATCTGTCCACCTTAGGCCTAACAATATGTAATCAAATCTTATAACTAATCTTAAACACTAGTTACTCCCGTAAAGCAGCCATTTTCTTATAAGGGCCTCATCTTAACGGGCGGCATATCGGCTCTTTGAAGCCTTGTGTGCGTTCGATTTCGGGTCAATTGTCTCGCAAGCGGATTCGTATGATCACACAGCCTTGAAGTGTAACTAGCACGGACTTCTCTAAATACGTCTTTCACTAACGGGACCCCAAGGTCATTATGAATATTCCAATTTCGTACATACCATGACGCACCTGTTATGGTTCTGAGAATTCTAGATTGTGCTCTCTGTATAAGTTCAATATTCGAATTGCTGGCCGTTCCATATAGTTAAATTCCATATGTCCATATGGGTTAAATCACACTTTTATACAGGGTTACCTTAAGGTCAAGACTTAATTTTGATCGGTGGTTCAATAACTAGTGCATGTCACAGGCTTTAAGCTTCATCTGAAGCCTCTTGGCTTCAATTAGCCGACGCCAAGTAAGACGTCTTTGTAGATGCATACCAAGATATGTGACGTCATCAGTCTGTGGGATATGTACGTTATTAAGTGTAACAGGGGGGCAATTTCCCGTTCTTAAAGTGAACGTAACGTGTTTACTCTTAAGTTCATTCTCCCGTATTCGCCAATTTTTTAGCCACGTCTCCACATTTCTGAGATGGTTATCTAAATCCATTGAAGCGACAATGGGATTTGCGATTATGCTCAGAATTGCCGTATCATCAGCAAATGTTGATGTTAACATACGGTCACTTGTTGGCAAATCAAAGGTAAAGTGTTGGACCAAGAACACTTCCCTGTGGAACACCTGCTTTAATTTCATAGTCAGCTATCACGTGATCATTATGCTTTACCCGAAAATAGCGGTTCAATAAATAAGACTCCAATAGTTTATGTGTACATGGAGGTAATAGGTGCTTTATTTTATATATCAAGCCATCATGCCATACTTTATCGAAAGCTTGAGCAATATCTAGAAAAATTGCTGAACAGTACTTCCTATCTTCAAAAGAATTTCTTATCTCTCCAGTTATGTGCTTAACGTGTTCGATATTTCCATGTTTCTCTCGGAAACCAAATTGGTGAACTGGGATAATATTCTCATTCATAATAAATGGCTTAATTTTCATTAGGAATATCTTTTCAAAAAGGTTCGACAGGCATGGAAGTAAGCTTATAGACCTATATGATGATGGGACTGTTAAATCCTTTCCTGGCTTGGGTATCATTTTAATTTGTGAGACTTTCCAACTTAGCGGGAAATAGCTGAATTTAAAGATCGCATTGAACAAATTTCCAAGCACAATAACTGCCACACTGGGTAGAATTTTAATAATTTTCGGAGTAATAAAGTGGTAGCCTGGAGATTTTCCCGAAATGAGACCATTGATAACGCTCTGAATATCATCCAAACTAACAGAGAATCCAAGTTCGAATTCACTTGTCGGAGGGGCTCGAGAAGAGTAAAGTCATTAAGCGGAGGATTCGGCTGAAAGACTGTTGATAAGTGATCGGCAATAATTAAAGCCTTTTCCTTATCACTTCGAGCCCAGGAACCATTACAATTTCTCAATGGTTTTTGTCCCTCTACCGGTGGTTTAATATTCTTAGTAGCCTTCCAAAGAGAGAAATTTGTGTGCTTTGAATTTGAAAGACTTTCCATATAAGAAGTGTTTCAACGATCCTCCTCTCGATGGAGGGCATTTCTCAGTTTTGCATTTGCTGCAGACAGCCTTTGCTTGGCAGCAGGTGATCGGTTTCTTTGCCATTCTCTTCTGAATTTTCCCTTTTCGAGAAGAAGACCCTCTATTTCAGAATTTGAAATGTATGACCTAGGTTTAGCGTTAATCTCTCGTTTAGAGTGATCAATGGCTGTTAGCATTAAAGACGTTAAGTCTTGCACACATTCTTCAATATCCTCCACACGCTGTAAAGACGGGTTTGTGTGGATATGAGTACTAATATAACTTCTATATTTAATCCAGTCCGTGATGAAATGGGTGAATACCCATATGCCGTATACCATAATACTTAATTACGACTGGAGAATGGTCTGAAGATAGGTCATAAGATATATCAATTAACATGTTATTCTTATCAATATTTTTTGACATGGCAAAGTCCATCAGATCAGGAATTTTTCGAGGATCAGTATTCCAATATGTTGGTTGTCGTGGAGACAGAAAGTCCAGCTTATTCCTACAGTCCATTAGTGCTGAGTATAACTGCTTGCCTCTGGGGTTCATAATACGAGATCCTCAGTATGTATGTTTCGCGTTATAGTCGCCATAAGCCAGAAAGCGATCTCCTAGAGTAGCTAAAAATTCCTCAAACTTTTCTTTAGTTATTGCAAATCTTGAACTTATATTAAAATCGCCAACTAAACTTTCATTCTATTTCTAATAAGAATTGCAGTACCGCCATGCGCTTTACCGTCTGGGTCGTTAGTTTTATGGAATGAATAGCCTAGAATGTTAAAATTATATCTGTTTGTAAGGTGGATTTTCGAAATTAATATCACATCGATACTTTCCTTTAATAAAAAGTTCGATATCTCTGCCTTGTGCTGGTTTATGCCATTTGCATTCCAAAAATATCTTTTCAAAAAACTAATTTTCTTGAAAGTAGTATCTGTAGCATTGGATTCTGCGCTCTCAAAAGCTCTTGTATTGTGTTTTGCATAGATGACATAAAATTAGTCATATTTTGATTAAGCGATGTAATATTAAGGGTGAGTGCTTGAATCAGCGATTTCAACCCTCCAGAGTTTTGGGAAACACTGGGCTCCTGGGAGCTTGATTTCATAGTATTCCCTGAATTTTGGGGAACACTGGACCCTTGTGGGCCCGATTTCAAAGTATGTGCATACGAAACCAAAGGATTTACCGAAGCTGAAGTGATAGCTTCAGAACTTGATACCACAGAACTTATTCTCTTGTCTGTAAGAGAAGCACCAGAAATAACTGGAGTAGAAGATTGTACGTTCTGGTTAAATAAGGTTGGCTCTATTACCTCGCCCCTTTGCATCCGTTGTCTTAATTTTTTAAGCAAGTCCTTGTAGACTGGACAGCCGCGATAATTGGCAGTGTGGTTGTGGTGTTACGAGACCATTTTTAATAGCTTCGCATTGATCAGAAGAATGTAGGTATCCGCATGCAACACAAACAGTACGTAGTGTATAATAAGCCCAAGTACGCCCGTATTCTTGGCAGTTGGCGCATTGAACAGGCCTATTTCGCTTATGAGGTTCTTCAACCGTTATCCTACGATGAATCAAATATTGAAGTGAGTAAATAGGACGAACCTCACTCCTTTTGAGTTTTAGGTCCTCCGGTTCCAGTTCAACTCTAAACATAGGTTGGGGAATCTTTTCCCTATTAAAAATATTGACTACAACCTTTATTTTATAGCCCATTTCCTCAAGGGCCTCCTTGATTTCCTTAGGTTCTACACTAGATTCAATACCCTTATTGACTACTATTAGCCCTTTAATACTCTTCAGTTGGTATGTATAGAAGTTTCTCCCGGTATCGTTAAGATATTTAGAAACTTTTCTAAATGACATGTATATAAAATATTTTTGTTCATGTAATATTTTAATTTTTCAAATATTGCTATTTTTGTTTTCTGTGATATTTTTATTTTTTAATATTGACAAAAAATTATTTTTTGATTTACCGCCTTTTTTAAAAAAATTGTTAT
The DNA here is from genome assembly GCA_949748255.1 of Eustalomyia histrio. Taxonomy (NCBI): domain Eukaryota; kingdom Metazoa; phylum Arthropoda; class Insecta; order Diptera; family Anthomyiidae; genus Eustalomyia; species Eustalomyia histrio. Next base: position 96,843,333 of record OX456526.1, read on the forward strand.
ATATAAATTTTTCAGTTTATAATTTTAATTTATTAATTATAAAAAAAGACAATTTTCCCTGAAGAAGTCACCCAATGTGGTGACGAAATATTGGGATAAATAAATATTTATAATTAAATTTTTTATAAATAAAGGATCTTTAGCTCGATAAGGAATATTACTTATTTTTTAAATTTTTTCAAATATTAATTAATATTTTAAAAATAAATTTTTATTCGTTTACCCGTTTCCTAATATCCGCGTTTTTTTTTTTTTAGCAACATTACTAGTGAAATTACATGCAAAGGTGCTTTTACACGATTTGAAAAGTTGTTAGGTTTTTCTAAAACTGTGTTTTTTAATACAGAATTGCAAATTTTAAACGGATCTTTTGAAAATTTCATCCAAATTTAGCTACATCGTGTAAAATCATTTTTTGTTTAATCATATTTATTCTAAAATTTTTAAAATAGTGTTATTTTCGTAAAATAAAATTGATTATATTAGTAATTACTATACTTTTTTAAATTTTGCTAGATTTTAGTGAATGAAAGTCAATTTTATTTTGTTATATTAAAAAATTAACCTAATTTTTTTATAATTTGAAACTCTTTGTGTGAACTAAATAGATATTATTTGTAATTTTTGAAAAATTACTATTCTTTTTTTAAATCTTACTAGTTTTTTGTGAAGTAAATCGATTTTTTATTCTATTATTTTGGAAAATTAACCTAAAATTTTCAAAATTTAAATCTTATTTTTATTTTGAAATCAAATCGATTTGTCTGTAAAATTTGAAAAATTACCCTACATTTTTTTTTTAATTTTTACTCTAGTAAAAGAAAATCTTTTTTCTTTTTTTTAAATTTGTTCGACATTTATTTTCGTGATTTACTCTTACAATATTAGATCGAAAATTGATTTGGCCGCTTTGATTCGAAATGCCGATCGCTTGGCTGAGTTCGAGGCCTTTGTATCCATTATACCCGTAGCGGATCCTTAGGTAGTTACGAAAAGGAACTTACCCGTTTATGGGAAGCTGTTCGGGCGGAATACGGTTCCTTATCGATTCAGGCGGAGCGAGTGGAAGGTCCCTAGATACTGGAAATTAAATCGAGGTATATGGCTTCTTATAGCACCCATGTCCGTGGCATTTCGATGATTACGGAGAATTTGAGCCGTTTAAAGCCATGGAATTGGTTAATGAATCAATGCCCATTATGCATTTACCCCCTTGCAATACTCCAATTTTCTATGGGAATTATAAAAGCTGCCCTCTTTCCGAGATATATTTTCTGCCTTGTATGATAATAATCCCCGTTTGAACCCAGTATAAAAACTGTACTATCTTTTGCAAAAAACGGCAAATGATGCCCATGACACTATACATACTGTTTCGCTAACTAATGATGGCTGTGCAATAGCATGAAAAAAATTAGTTGACACATATGAGAATAAAGGTGCACTCATAAATAAACAGCTTCGAACTCTTTTAGGTATTAAACTAATTACAGAAGAGACTGGCCAAAACATAAAGAATTTACAGCGAAGCATAACCGATTGTGTAACGCATCTTTCATTATTCGAAGTTACCCCAGAAGTATTTTATCACGTTATGTTAGTGTACATTTGCGTTACAAAGTTACCCGAAAACACTCTGAGTCTCTGGGAACAGTCAAAAAAAAACTGTCCGAAAACTCCGAGGTGGGAGGATATGGACTGTTTTTTGACAGCTCATTTCAAAACTCGAATCTATTTCTGATATTAGAGGATCTTACTCGAACTCTGTTACTAACTCGAATAAAAGTACAGTTTTTAATAGCACGCGAAAGAATTTGGGTTTTAATAGCTAAAGAAATCTCAGGATTCGGAAAAAATTCAAAGTTTAGCGACAAAAACCGGCACAACTTCATCGGCTTGTCGTTGTTACCTTTGCCAAGGTTTCCACCATTTAAGACTATGCCCGTCTTTTTTGAGCCAGAGTGTAGTTGAGAGGATGTCGACAGTGAAGAGACTTAAGTGCTGCTCAAATTGTCTAGCGATGTATTATGAACTGAAAAATTGTAGAAGCGTTTATCTTTGTTCTATGTGCAAACAGAAGCATCACTCTCTGCTCCATAGAGAAGTTGGACAACCAGGACATACTTTTGCTGTTGCTCCTCCCCAACCCACACTCACTACAAACAAGAGACCAGCTGGCATTCAAACTTAATCCGCTCTTAATGTAAACCCTTTTAATACAGTAGCGGCCAAAAATGTACACACGTACGCCGCATATATTAATTCGAACCCCTCTTCGACAGTACTTTTAGGATCGGTTAATTGTATTGAACGTGTCAACGAGCTCAAATGTGCGAGAGCTAGGTGACCCTGCCTCACAGGGTAATTTTATCTCAAGGAGGTTACAAAGCAAGCTTGCTATTCCAACTTTTTCCGTGCCATCAACTAACGTTACTGGCATGATGGATTGTTTAGCTGGTAAATCTTCAAGCATGTGTAAACTTACGATCGAATCGCCGATCGATCCTGATTTTAAATTAAGATACTGGCGTATGTTGTTGAGAAAATAACCGGTCGGTTGCCCTCGTGTTCTCTCTCTAGTATGGTAAGCTCTAATTTCCCCGATATAACAATGACCGATGTCAAATGTGCCCGTATGGATATTCTTTTTGGAGGAAATGTTTATCCAAAAATTCTTACCACGGATGTGAAAATTCATCTAGATTGCAACCTGATCGCCCAAAGAACTGTGTTCGGCTGGATAGTGGCTGGTGAAGTTTTACAACCAGAGCCCTTACATTTGGTTGAATTTTTCTGCAGCCAGGTTGATTTAAGCGCTCAACTCTCTCGTTTTTGGGAACTCGAGGAAATCCCTCAAGCGACACGACAGTCCGGAGCTGAGGAATTCTGTGAAGAACTTTACCAGTCTACAACATATCTTAATTCTGCAATGGCGACTCTTTCGATACGTTTTTAATGCAGACATTGAGAAAATGAATCGGCAAATGTTAATTCGTCCCGACCATACCCCATTTCAACGGATATTGTTCCGGGAAAATCCCGAAGTCGATCTAAAGGATTATGAGCTTAATAATGTCACTTTCGGAGTGAACTGTGCACCGTATCTAGCGATTCGAACCCTTATTCAATTGGCAAACTATTGTAAACCCCAAGATCCTGCGGCATCTGAAATATTGAGAACCCAAATGTATGTTGATGACGTACTAGCTGGCTCGCATGAGCAAATAGACGCTGTTAAGAGACGTAATGAACTCACTCGAGTTCTTGGTTCGGCTGGTTTCGTTCTGCGAAATTGGACGGCCAACCACATTAGGCTCTTAGAAGATTTCTCCCGTGAGAATCTGCTTGATGCAGACTTCATAAAATTTACAGATGTCAGTTCGACTAAAATACTTGGTCTGCGATGGAACGCTGATAAAGATAGTTCTTATTTTAAGCTAGTTCGCAGCCAGAAATAGCTAAGCTATTTGACCCCGCCGGTTGGCTCTCTCCAAAAATTATTGTTGCAAAAATTATAATGCAACAAATTTGGATAGACAAGACAGATTGGGACGAAACTTTAAAGCCCTTAACCCTTATTAAATGGCGCGCATTTTTGAATGATTACCCGAATATTGAGAAAATTAACATTCCAGGATGGGTTAATTTTCACGCCAAGCATGAAATTGAACTTCATGCGTTTTCCGATGCCTCTGAAAAAGCATATGGTGCTGCACTCTATGTTCGGGATATCTCTTTGAATGAGATCACGGTGCACTTACTCGCGTCAAAGACAAATGTAGCTCCTGTAAAATCCGAAACTTTACCCCGTTTGGAACTTTGTGGAGCGGCCTTGATGGCAAACATGGTAGAATCAATTAAATCTAGAAAAAAAGGAAGATTTATCTGTGGACTGATTCTACCATAGTTTTATCTTGGCTCAAAAAACCCCGTGCCAACCTTTGTCAAAAATAGAGTGGTGTTGATTGTAAAGAAAGTTGGGAATGAAAATTTGTTTCATGTCGATTCCAGAGACAACCCCACCGATTTGGCAAGTCGTGGAATCCTTGCTCGAGACTTGATTGACAATCCTTTGTGATGGCACGGCCCTACATGGCTAAGACAACCAAAAGAGAATTGGCCCCAGCATTCTGTTATTGATCATCAACATTTGGAAATTCAGTATTTTTCAGTTCAGATTGAAAAACCGTTTGACATACTTCACCGTTTTTCGGATTTACGCCGTGCAATGCGAATTATTTCGTATTGGTTCAGGTGTTTGCAATACTTAAAAACCCGGAAATGTTTGTATACACTTTAGATTCATCCCAATCGGAAATGAAATTAACCCGTGATCGCTTGATTCTTGTGTCAGCGAAATTTTATACTTGAATATGCGCAATTATCAAAAGGTACCCCCTTAAGAGCGGAAAGCACTTTATTAACCCTAAACCCTTTTACTGATTCGAATGGCTTTGCTAGGATAAATGGTCGTTTAGCACGAAGATTCTTCCCGAAGATTCTTCCTTATTCGGCCCGTTTTACCCGTTTATTTGTGGAACATGTCCACAAGTGCTCAGCTCATGGAGGACATTCCTTAATGCCTCATGGAGGACATTCCTTAATGATTCGTACGGTAATTAATAACTGTAAAGAATGTTCCATTTATGGGAAAGAAAGCCGGTCAGCAGATGATGGCTGCTTTACCCCCTGAACGATCGTCTCTATTGAGACCGTTTACCCATACTGGTTTGGATTTCGCTGGTCCTTTCGACATAAAATAGTACATTGGTAAAGGTTGCCGAATTATGAAAGGATATGTCCCTATTTTGTGTGCTTTGCCATTTGCTCGTTTTTTCTCTCGTAGTGGCTGTCCGTCACATTTGTATTCGGATAATGGAACAGCTTTTGTCGTTGGAGCAAATTTACTCGAGGTCGAACGAGCGAAAATTACTTGTAAGGCACAGTTTTCAGCGAGTTAAATGGCATTTTAACCCCCCTGGGGCTCCTCATATAGGTGGCTTGTGAGATATTTACGCAAAATGTCTGGAGTGCAGAGATTTACCTTTAAGGAATTTTCTCAACTCGAAACCCCTCACTGCCATGATCGAAATTCCCACTGACTTAAACCCTTTAACTACCGGATATTTTTTGTTATTGTTGTTATCCGCCAGGATAATTTACCCCCAAATGAATGGCGACTTTGTAGCATTGTGAAAACCTATGTAGGACCTGACTGTAAAGTCCGCATAGCGGATATAAGAACAGCTTCTGTCATTTTTACCCAATACAGAAACCCACTAATTCATATACAGTATGTAAAAGCCGTATTCGTACACCCTCGAAAAAATGGGAAAATCGTGAATTACTCCAAAACGAAAACAAAAATTTTAATTATTTATTATAATTTATTTCACTTGTGAAATAAAACACGAAACCTCAAACTTGTATTTACCTAGTGTAGTGTGTTTGAAAAGTCATTACTACCATACCTTCTGTATGGAAGCTTAAATGGTAACATTATACCATTCACACTTAATGATATCCACACACACCGAACTCAACCGTGTGAATATGTCTACTTGCATATTCACAAATGTAATAAATGACTTTGGTGGAATATGCAAAGGTATGTATATTCCCACAAGTAGTTTTAAGCACCTAGCTTAAGGTAGAATTTTAAGACAATAATAAATAAAACGTAGACATGAACGGTCGCACAAGCGGCTGTTCAAATCAAATTAAAACCTCTTTTTATTAATAAGACTACATGGCGATCCTGCCATTTTTATAAATTTGAGTGAAAAAAAAACATTAATTAAAAATGGTTAAGAAAACTATAAAAATTTTAACAAAAACATTTTTATAAATTTGAATGAAAAAAAAAAAAACATAAATTAAAAATGGTTAAGAAAACTATAACAATTTTAACAAAAACATTTTTATAAACCAAATTAAAGTTAACAAAGTGAATTCTTTACCTATAATATATAAAAAAAAAGAAACAGTGACCGAAATAAGAAAAATAGAAAACCAAAATTGATTAAATGAAAATTGTACACTGCGGCCAAGGCAGTGTTGAAGGAAGAAACAGGTGTGACCAATACACCTGCATCAGTTGCCGCTTCAAAAACTACAACTAAACTGCAGGAACCAACACTTCAACCATCATCAACAACAAAACCAACTTTAGCAACAAAAACAACAACAGCCACATCATCAGGAAACAACACGACATCGGCTGCAAAATTTCAACAACTAAAGCAAAAATAAAAGATAAGTTTACATTTATAAATATTGTTATAATTATTTAGAAAACTAAAATGTAAAACGAAGACAAGAAATTTAGAAATTTTGATTTGATTGGAAACTATAAAAGGAAAAATTTGAGAACGTGAAAATATTAATTTTGAATAAAAATAAGTTATAATTACAATATAGGATATATTTTAACAAAGGAAAATTTTAATATAGTTAGCATGGGAAAGCCAGAATCCAAATTGGAAAAACCTAACGCGAACGTTGTAACCAACGTTGAGGTTGTCGACCACACGAACCAAATCGATTCCTTGTGGTACCTCAGTTTGTGCTTGACTTTAATAAGTGGAGCTAATTTATTACTTAAGCTCTACTTACTGCACAAACGATCCCCGCAAGAGATATATGAGCAGAGGCGACAACCTTGATAAGGTTTAGTTACACTACAATTTTTAATATTTTTGTTTTTTGCGTTTTTCTTTTATGCTAGTGCGTAAATGGCATCAAGTGCCAGCCATATATTTTAGAATAAGGGCATTAAGTGCCAATTCTCTTGAAAATATTTTTAATTTAATTTTTTCTGTAATTTTAATCATAATTGGTAATTTCGCCACTTGTTGATATATTTTATTTCAGGTGCGCGAATGGCACGGAGATTTTTGATTCATTTATACGCGGTATATGCGCTGAGTTGATATTTTGACTAGCGTATTTTGAGTTTTTTACATGGACTGGGGACAGATCGTCACCAAGTTAAGGTTGATTAAAGAATACTTTGATAGGTCCTACAAGTGTCTGAACACTGATAGACCTACCAAGGACGAGACGGTAGAAAAACACGTAGGTGTATTATTGGACCGTTTCGAGCAAATTAGGGTATTACTTAACGTACATTACCATCGGCTCTCACCTTCTCATAAAGCAGCTGCCGAAAACTTCTTTACAGACGTTCGAGGTAAACTCGCCAACGTCTTGTCACGAAGGGGATTGGACGTAAAACTCCCAAGCACTCTTCACGAGAGGCTAATATATAACACGGAAGGCCAAGGTGCGGAAACTTCAAGCTTGGCCCAGGCTCAAACTGAAAATCCTCAAAACTTCTACCGGAATTTGACGGCAAACCGGAAAATTTAGAAAGTTTTTTGGACGCAATTAGTCTAGTGGATTCCATTAAGGCTGTTAGTTTAGTGAAAACTAAATTAAAAGGTACTGCTAGGAGATTAATAAACTCCGAGACGACGCTAGCGGAGATAGCGGCTAAATTAAAGGGCTCGGTAAAAGGAGAATCAGTTAATGTTTTATCGGCAAAACTTATGAACATACGGCAATCTGGCAAAAACGCTAATGCCTATGTTAAAGAAGTAGAAGACCTTACTAAGGCTTTGCAAAGTGCCTACATTTCTGATGGTCTACCAGCAGATGTTGCGGGCAAATATTCAACGCAACAGGCGGTGAAGGCTATGGCCAAAAATGCCCAAAATGAAAGGGTAAAACTGATCATAGAATCAGGCCAATTTGCTGACATGAATGAACTTGTTTCAAAATTCATCAGCAGTTGCACCGAGGCGTCGGGCCAACCTAACTCGGTCATGTTTAACGGTTCCAATGGGCGTAATAATAACCGGTATCGCGGTAACGGTCGTGGTGGCGGAAACAGCCGTAATACTAATCGGAATAACGACAATAGACGTTACAATAATGGTAACGGATATCGTAATGGCAACGGTAATAATAACCGTAATAGAGGCCGTAACAATAACTCCAACAATAACTGGAGTAGAAATGGGACCAAACGTCTAATAACCGACAATGAATCGGGAAACGGACAAGATCCCCTGAATACGCAATAGATAGTACAATTTTTAATATAAATCTAAGTCTCTACAGTTATATCAATATTAGGTCGTCACTGAATGAGAATAAATCCACATTTCTAGTAGATACAGGTGCCGATATATCTGTAATTAAAGTCGGTCAAGTTCTTAACGAACAAATAGATGAGAGTAAATGTACGAATATTAGCGGTATAGGCCAGGGATTATTGAATACCATAGGTAAAGTCGAAGCGGATTTGAAAATTGGAGATCTCCTTATTGGACATGAATTTCATGTTGTAGAGGATAACTTTCCGATTCCGTGTAATGGAATTATAGGTATGGATTTTATTAGGAAATATAGATGCATTTTGGATTATCAGAATGACGCTGATTTTATCATTTTGAGACCAGATAATTTCCCATATTACGTATCGATGGCATTGATGAATGCACCTAATATTAATTCCATATCACTTCCTTCTAGATCAGAAGTAATTAGATTAGTCAGTATTCAATCGACTGAGAAAGAGGTATTGATTCCTCATCAAACGCTACAAGATGGTGTTTATGTTGCTAATACGGTGACATTGGGATCAAGGCCTCTGGTTAAAATTGTCAATACAACGGACAAAGATTTAATTATTCCAAATGTTCAAATAAGAACAGAGAGTCTTAACGACTATGAATTTGTCCGACCAGGCCGTGAATCGCGAAATGATAGGGAAAAATTAGAAAAATTGTCTAGAAATTTTCCGGAATTTGTAGACGGAAAGTTAAGGAAATTATGTTCCGAATACATAGACGTTTTTGCATTAGAAACTGAGAAAATCAGTCCTAATAATTTTTATAAGCAAAAACTGAGACTTAACGATAGACAACCAATATATATAAAAAATTATAGAATACCACACTCTCATAAGGAAGAGGTGAATAGACAAGTGGATAAACTCATAAATGATGATATAGTCGAACCGTCAGTTTCCGAATATAATAGTCCAATTTTATTGGTACCAAAGAAACCGTTACCGGGTACAACTTAGAAACGATGGAGACTAGTGGTTGACTATAGAGGAATTAATAAAAAGCTTATCGCTGATAAGTTTTCACTTCCTCGAATAGTTGATATTTTGGATCAATTAGGTAGGGCAAAATTTTTTTCATGCTTGGATCTGATATCAGGTTTTCATCAGATAGAATTAGAAGAAGAATCTAGGGACATAACGTCATTTTCGACTGAAAAAGGTTCCTATAGATTCAAAAGATTACCGTATGGTATAAAAATCGCACCGAACTCATTCCAAAGAATGATGTCGTTAGCTTTTTCAGGCCTGTCACCAGCCCAAGCTTTCTTATACATGGACGATTTAATCGTCATTGGTTGTTCTACTGACCACATGTTACAGAATTTAAGAGAAGTATTTGGCATGTGCCGAAAATACAATCTCAAATTACACCCGGATAAGTGTTCATTTTTCTGTCGTGAAGTGACATTCCTCGGACATAAATGTACCGACAAGGGAATTTTGCCAGATGAAAGCAAATTTTCGATAATTGAAAATTATCCTACACCGAAGAACGGTGATGAAGCTAAACGCTTTATTGCATTTTGTAACTATTACAGACGGTTTATACCGAACTTTGCAGAATCATCTCGGCATATAACTAGGTTATCTAGGAAAAATGTCCCTTTTGAATGGACTTTGGAATGTGAAAATTCCTTTAGGTACCTTAAGAACCAATTATTGAATCCAAGGATTCTAAAATATCCGGATTTTGACAGAGAATTCTGTATAACAACAGATGCTAGCAAAAATGCATGTGGGGCTGTTCTGAGCCAGGATTATAAGGGCATTCAGTTACCAATTGCTTATGCTTCCAGATCTTTCACTAAAGGTGAAAGCAATAAATCGACAATAGAGCAGGAATTGGCTGCTATTCATTGGGCGATACAATATTTTAGACCATACGTTTATGGTAGAAAATTTCTATCTATTCTCGATGAAAAATCCATCGTCAAAGTTCGTAGTCGAATATATCAGGGGAAATGAAAATCACGCGGCAGACGCACTGTCGCGGGTAGAATTCACGGACATTAGAAACATAGGTGTTAACAACATACTGAAGGTTAAAACTAGACTTCAGGCTGCAAATGAGAAAAAAAGTGTGAATACCGGAATAACGGGCACACGTAACGAATCGGTAAATGTAAGAGTATATGAGGCAATTAATGCCCAAGAGTACAGAACAATGCCACGATTGCATTTTTCAAAGGATAAATTTACTATCCAAAAAGGAAAGTATAAACTTTCGGAATATAAGTTGCATGACTTAGTTACTAATGGAATCGTTGACTTAGGTCGACTCTTTCCAAAGCTTGAAAAAGTAGCTGGTAACGTAGGTCTGACAACATTGCAACTGTCACTAGATGACAGTTTGATCAGAACCCATGGGAAGAATGACTTTATAAATAAAGGAAATAAAACCTTGCAAGATTTGAAAATAGTACTCACTCCAGCATTAATGAAAATCGACAACGATTCGGATAAATTAAAAATCATGCAGAAATATCATGATGACCCACTATGTGGAGGTCATCCGGGCATAACTCGCATGTTGCGAAAGATCAGATTGAAATATCACTGGAAAGGCATGACGAGGGATATCACTCGCTATATTAGAAAATGTGATAAATGCCAACGGAATAAGTCTAGATTCAAAAACAGGGAACCCTTAGTTTTGACACCAACTCCGGCTAAAACATTTGACATAGTTCTGGTCGATACAATTGGACCATTACCCAGATCGAATAATGGTAACGAATACGCCGTGACGATAATTTGCGACCTTTCTAAATATTTGGTCGCCATACCTGTACCGAATAAAAGTGCAAACGTAGTAGCTAAAGCTATTATGGAACACTTTGTACTTACGTATGGCCCAATGGGTAAAATACTCACCGATATGGGTACTGAGTATATTAACCAGGTTCTCCAGGAACTCTGCGAAATTCTGAAAATTGACAAAGCCACATCTACTGCATACCACCATGAAACAATGGGAACCATAGAAAGATCACATAGGACTCTTAACGAGTATCTAAGAGCATATATTTCAAATGATAAGTCTGACTGGGACGAGTGGATGAAATTTTTTGTATATTGTTACAATACATCACCATCAACAGTTCATGAATACTGTCCTTTTGAACTAGTATATGGGAAGATCCCTACCGATTTTGAATTTTTGGGCAATGGTAACATTGACCCTCTATATAATATTGACGCGTACGCGAAGGAAGTGAAGTATAGATTACAAACGGCTCACAAGAGGGCCATAGAGCAGTTACGCAATTCAAAGTTGACACGGGGAGAACATTTTAAAAACAACTCCAATGGAATAAGCGTATCTATTGGTGACCACGTACTAGTGAAAAACGAGACTGGACATAAGTTAGACAAATTGTATAATGGACTATTTGAGGTAATTGAAGTAGATAATAGGAATAACGTTAGGATTAAGGATGACAATAATAAGTCATCCTTGATCCATGAGAATAGAATTAGAAAATATTACTTTTAATATAAATATATTATACTTTATACTTAATTATATAAAGAAAAAAAGAGAAAACAAAAAAAAAAAAAAAAGAGAAAAAGAAAAAGAAAAAAAAAAGGGGGAAGGAAGATCCCAAACCTTAATTGATTAAATAAATTTTTTATAAAATTAAGATTTATAATAAAGAATGATCAACTAATTATTGATCATTCTTTTTCTGTAAAAGGGAGGTGTAGTGTGTTTGAAAAGTCATTACTACCATACCTTCTGTATGGAAGCTTAAATGGTAACATTATACCATTCACACTTAATGATATCCACACACACCGAACTCAACCGTGTGAATATGTCTACTTGCATATTCACAAATGTAATAAATGACTTTGGTGGAATATGCAAAGGTATGCATATTCCCACAAGTAGTTTTAAGCACCTAGCTTAAGGTAGAATTTTAAGACAATAATAAATAAAACGTAGACATGAACGGTCGCACAAGCGGCTGTTCAAATCAAATTAAAACCTCTTTTTATTAATAAGACTACACTAGCTCACACATTGAAAGCTAGGAAGCGTTTTACTTGTATTATGGAGAACCAAATCCGTATTCGTACAGGTGGCAAGGCTTCATATTTTCTAGAAATAACGGTTGTTTTTATTTTCTTTTGTACTTCTTGCTTCATGTTTTGTTAATTCAGGATTCTTAAGTTACTTAAATTGAATTTTAGACGTGTTATGGTAAAAATTTTGAAAAATTTTGCAATGGGTCGAAAATCAACAGAAATTTCAAATAATCTAAGAAAGGTTATAGTTAATCTTCATATTGAAGGGAAATTGTTGCGCGAAATTGCAAAAATAATGAAACGTTTACCATACAATATATTGTGTTAAATTATAAAAAGACAGGGCCAATTTACAAAGCGAAACGAAATGTAAACCGGGCGAAGCTTACAAGGAGACACCAGTCATTCTTACGTTGTCAAATTCGAAAAGATCCCACTGTTAGTGGTGTGAAACTGGCTGTAAATCTGGAACAGGACTTTGGAATTCGCGTTACACCTCAAACTGTAAGAAATTATCTTAAGAAAATTGGATTTAAAAGTCAGTATGCTGTTAGAAAACCTTTTATCAGCAAAGTCAATAAGAAAAAAAGAATTGAATTTGCAAAAAAATATCAAAACAAAGGTTTTGACTTCTGGAAAAGGGTTATTTTCTCAGATGAATCGAAATTCAATATTAAAATATCTGATGGGCGTGTAAAAATTTGGCGTGAGAAAAATACGAGCCTATCCAGGCATAACCTTCTACCTTTGATGGTTTGGGGATGTTTTTCGGCGGCGGGGGTAGGAAATCTTCATTTTATAAATGGATTAATGACTGCAAAGGATTATATCAACATCTTAAAGAGTAATTTAAAGCAAAGCGCAGAAAAATTGGGATGTGCGCGGGTTTTCATATTCGATTTTCAAGACAAATTTGAAATATTATGATATTAGAAATGTGAATGATTTAAAAAACGTGTTGCAGACGGAATGGGCCAAAATATTACCAACCCTGACCAAAAAATTAGTTGAATCGATGCCAAGACGACTTAATGCGGTACTTAAGAAAAAAGGATATGCTACGAAATATTAATATTATTTATTTTTTTTATTTTTACTTTATTCACATGTGTTGTTCTGTACGAATACGAATTTTGTTAGCCATAATATTTGTAAAACGCCACCTAGAGTTCAATATGTGAGCCAGCTAAATATAAGTTTGCAATTTCGTGTTTTGTGTTATAAGTAAAATAAATCCTTACAATTGAATCAAAATTTTGTTTTATCCTATATTTTTGGGGGTGTACGAATACGGGTTTTACATACTGTATATTTCTTTTATTTTTATCCCTTAGTTTAAAATGTCCTGTCGTTTGTAGGTGCACCGTACCCCATTCAAAGAGCCAGAGAATTCGGCACCATCTAAGGCGAAACCCTCACGCGACGTAAGCCTTCGGGATTGTCGCCTCTGTAAAAGTGAGTATGCATTGCGAAAATGCCTGAAGTTTCGCAAGATGTCGGTGGAGGAGCGATGGGAAACAGTACGGCGGTACCGTTACTGTTTTAATTGTTTGACCCACTCCCACATGAAGGACAAGTGCACAAGCAGGGAACAATGCGTTGAGTGCTTATCCGAGCACTACACCCTTCTCCACCGCCACAAGACGGTTAGCACTCACCGTGGTCCTACCTCCACCGTGACCCAAGGAAACGGCAATCCCAGGGCTCAAACGTCAACAGGAAGACGTCGCAATAGGAGAAGGCGCAGCAACCCTGTTTACGCCTGCAACGACAACAACTCCAACTGCTCTCGTCGTCGTTGCTGTACCCAGAAACCACAACAACAACCACAGCAACAGCTGCAACAACAACCGCAGCAACAGCAGCAACCACAAATGCAACAGGACCAACAAATGGGCTCTTTAATAACACCCCGGCTACAATAGTCATAAATGTCCCTTCAGGACATATTGTATGATTTTTATTTTTTTAACTTTATTTTTATTTTATTAATTTTTTACATTTCCATATTTCTATTTTTATTAAAAAATTGTTGTTTGTTTTGTCTGAATATTTAATTGAAAAAAGAAAATTAATTGTTAAAAAGTTTTGGTTTTTTCACCCTTTATTTATTAATAACCCCTTCTGAAATTTATTTTCAGCCCTTATATTTAGTTCGTACAGTCCTTAGCCGCCCTTGTTGCAGTTTTGCAAGGGGGGGCGGGATGTTAATGCGCACGTGTAAACAGCCTACAATTACTGTTCAGTGGACTGTTTCGATGTTTTAGTCAGTTGGCTATTCCCTTTATTTGTTTACTCTTTAAATTTACTTACTCTTGTGAACCCGATAAGAACGGTACGTACGTGCTACACTATTGAAAAGAATAATAATAAAAAAACCCATTTTGTGATAAATAAAACTAATTATTTTTTTATTATTATTCAAAATTTCCGAGGATAAATATATTGACTACTAGATTACAAAATTTCAGAAGTAATAAAATGAGTGATTTTCTTGAAATTTTACATATTTATGGGGGCGGCAGACTACTTTTTTTTTGTTTGTTAACTATATTGGCTTTTAGCATACAAAATTTCAGCAGTAATAAAATGAGTTTGATTTTCTTGAAATTTTACATGTTCATAGGGGTGACTGACGTCTTAGTCCCCCACTTTGGTCCGGCAGACTAGTTTTTTTTGTTTGTGAACTTTGTTATATTGGCTATTATATGAAAACAATCATAATCCCGGGATTAGTCTATGACTGAAAGTTGGCGAGAGAAGTAATTTTAAGACACTTCAAACATGAGCTTGAACAACTTTAAATTATTTGACCTGTTTAAGAAGTCAACCATAGCACAAAATTTCGTGAAAGCTGCCTTCGAGGAACTTAGTAGTTTATACGGCAATATACAGAGAAGCGAAAATATAAAAAATAAACTTTTTATGATGCATGTCAGTCTAAACTCAAAATGGATAAAAACAAACCGTACGACTGAGAGGTTAAACTCCAAACACCAGGACTGGCTTAATAATGATACCATCCTGGATACATTCACAGAAGATGAAGCCAGCACATCAACCGGATGTGCAAGAGGAAAAAAAAGGAGGAGTGCTCAAATTTTACAAGAAAGAGGAAACTGGCTGATTCCACCAATGATTTGATTATCGGAAGCGCTGTCTATTAGATATACAAAAAAAAGTAAGGTCGCATATTACAAAATCTGTTGCAAATGCAAGCTCACTGCGACTAAAAAGGATTAAGGCAAGCATTCCCACGCCCCCAAACGAAAACCTTTAAAAGTATGGTTCCGAAGAAGCTTTGGCTTTGTTTATGGACTTTCTAAAAATAAATATGAGATACTACTGGCATTTGTAAGGCAACATGGAGCTGACATTTTATCCGGATACAAGCATGTTGCGAAAGCCAAAATAGATTCACGACCACTGGATCATACAGCAAAACGGCTGTTGGAGAGTCTTTCTGAAAATGTGGTAGTAATTCTACCTGAGAAACGGACATTGATCAGTAAATTGGATTGCGATGGATTATCCGACCAAAGCGCTAATAAGCGAAAGATATCTTCCGATGACGCTACAATATCGGCAGAAATATGTTTATGGCATCTGTTGTTCCTTTGCGGCTAAAATCTGATGTTTCCTCACAGTGGAAAAATCAAGGGCTGTAATCAATACATTATTGTCGACCAACTCATAAGAACCACAGTGAAGGACATACAAGAACAAATAAACAAGATTAAACCCACAAAGTTCAATGAAGGAAAATACATTGAATGTACTTACGAGTTCCATCTGGCCATGAATATGGAATCGGACTTTGCCAATTGGAGAGCTTTCTGAAGAAATATTATCAAGGGTAAAACAAAATGAGGATCTCTTCAACATGTTAGCAGCATCTTCTGATGCACTTTTTATAAAGAGATGCCAATTGTTGGCATCAAACTTAACTTTATCGGTGGTATTTCTTAAATTGAAGAAT
The DNA here is from genome assembly GCA_949748255.1 of Eustalomyia histrio. Taxonomy (NCBI): domain Eukaryota; kingdom Metazoa; phylum Arthropoda; class Insecta; order Diptera; family Anthomyiidae; genus Eustalomyia; species Eustalomyia histrio. Next base: position 96,859,481 of record OX456526.1, read on the forward strand.
AGGCCGCCTGTATATCACCACCGGATGTTTCTTGTAACGAATCTTACGTCACCTGAGCTACTTGTCGTTTTGGCGAATCCTTTTCAGGCAAGCATCTGATATGAAGGGCGTTACAAATAAAGATAGCCCTGGGTGGTAATACCGCGAGAAGAAAGCAGTAACGTGCTATACCTTCTACCATTTTTTAATTCCCAGAAAACTCGTCGTTGACTCTCGTTAACGAGGAGTGCAATCTAACATCGTGATAACATAGCCTCAGATGATGATACTTAAGAGGCTGATCTATCGTTCTTTACATAACCATTTGGCTCGTAACCTTCTTCGAGAGCGACTCTAAAACTGGATGAGGTTGGAGTTTCTTCGTCGGAATTTAAATTGATGACTACCGGTGCGCCAGATTCATCACCAAGCTGGTCCGGGAACGATTCGTTGCCGGTGTCCTCGAGTTGGGATTTGGTATGGTGACATGCCGTGGAGAAGATAATGCCCCCATGGCTATTGACTGCAACTATTGTATTGGCTATCACCGTGGGTAAAAACCATTGTTGATAGCTTAGGAGCGAACCTTGTGAAATTGGCAATCCAAGTAGACCTACATCACCTTCGTTGGGCCTGTTTAGCCGGCAACAGTGGTGTTGCGAATTTCCGTATTGGTGCTTGTGTTTACATCTTTCTATAGTATTAACACTGATGTTATTGTTGTCATCTAAACTAGTATAGAAACGTGGTTACAATATTGTTGGCTGTATTTACGGTTGTTTACCATTACGTTGAAGTTAGCAACCAAAGTGGTGCTAAAGGGTGGTTAAATTTCAAGGGCCGATGTTGATCTTGAATAAAACACAAATTATTTAGGAAATTATTGTCATTTCTGTTTATTATGATAATATGATATGGTCAAATTATGTATGGAACAAAATATCGACCAAATGGCCGCCGCGACCTCGGCACACCTCCATCCGATGGTGCAATTTTTCGATACCGCTGAGGCATAATTGAGGTTCTATGCCGTTAATGTGCCGAATTATCTCATTATTTAGCTCTTGAATTGTTGCTGGCTTTTTGCTGGCACCTTTTTTTCAAATAACCCCAAAGAAAAAGAATGACTAATATTGATTGATAAAGTTCGAATATGATCTTCCTTTCCAGGTAGATAAAGGAGAAAGGAAATTAAAAAACAATGAATCGATTATATTGACTATGCTGGCTGAAGGGGTTTCAACATAAGGTTTTATTTCACTTAAATGCGCGGTCCTAAGGTCCCCATTTTCTCATCCCCTAACGGACCGAAAACGAATAACTATATATATATATATATATATGTGCACAGCGCATGTTGCGGGGACGGGTTTTCGTTGCACAAGTTACTATGAAGACATTTTGGTACTTTGGGGACCGTCCTCAAACTTTTAATTTTCTACTGTTTACACTGAAGACATTTTACTGGATACGGCGCATATTATAGGGAAATTTTTGGCTGTATATACAGATGTCTTCAAAGTATGCGAAATGAATATACATATATATATATATATATATTAGGGCGGGTCGATTTATTTTTCGACAATTTCCCTATGATTTCCGTATTCTATGGGTTATTCCATGAAAATTTGCCGAAGGAACCATACCTCTATCGTTAAAATCGAGTCCCCTACTTTTTGTTGGTAGATTTTTTCCCAAATTGACGTTCGTATGAAATATTACCTACACGTTCACATCCATAACTCAAAAACTATCCATCGGGTTTAATCGCGTTGGAAAGGTGAGCTCATTTTGATAAATTTACAAAAAAAATCTCCAACATTGGTCCAACGGTTCAAAAGTTACGGGCATTTTTGTCCAAATTTTGGAGCCTTTTTCCATTTTTTTCATGATTTTGTCCAAGAATATTACTTTCATGGCCATTTTTTTTGCTCAATCCATTATTTAATTCAATTTACAATTCAAAACGAAGAGTTTAAGCCCAAATTTATCGAATTCGGTTGATTAATTCATGCGATATTGCTAAAACAAAATAACACATAAAACCAACTTTTTGATTTTTTTTCCCTTTTTATTTTTGCTCTCTTTTTTGGGTTTGCATACGATTTATAAAGAATAATTCTTCGCTGACGTCATTTTGACAACAACAAATACACAGCAATTCTAATTGGACGAAACAATCAGCTGTAGTTGGCGGGGTGGGGATTCCAGTGTATGCTAGTTTTGTTTGAGCGTCATTTCAGTGAAGTGTTACTTGAAATAACTAACAAATAATCAAACTATTTTGAAATTTAGAAAAGATTTAAAGGTAAGTGTAAAAACATTGCTAACTATTATAGTTAATAGTTATATTATTATTCTATGAAAAACATATATAATTCTTTTAGTGACGGTTTAAAAAATGGATTCAGAGCCTGGTTCATCGCAAAATCCAACAGATACCCAACGCAGTAGTTTGCAACATTTGGTCTCTCATGATGTTTTTTCTTTTGGCGTGGGCTGTGAATTACCTGATATTAATCTGTCAACTAAACGAGATATATTGAAGTACTATTTTTTCTTGGCCGAACGTTCAAAAGCCCATAGCAAAATGTTTTCGTATAAAAGATTTACTCCCCAAGTAGCAGACAGATTGTTAGAAATTTGGAATCAACTTAATATTGAACTTATACTCAAAGGTAGCATCATTAGAAAATTGAATAATTTGCTTGACGCATATAGTAATGCAGATAAACAACGAGTAAAACGCGCAACAGAATTCAAAAAATTCGTAGAATCAACAAACCAATTATTCAACATTGGAAAATGTAAATGCAACTTGAAAGAAAACGACTGCTCATGTGGATCTATCCCAGAAAACTTAAAAGATTTCATGCGCGATCAATATAATGACAGAATACAAACGATACCGGAACACGATAGTGGAAGTGAAGAGACGATACCAACGACTATACCAACAATCCCAGTGAGCAACGATCCTACATACGAACCACATTATGACGAAATGGAAGTTGATGTGAGAGGAGGTTCAGAATTAGTTCTACCACCACAAACATACACTCCCAGATACAATACTAAAAACTATGCAATGATGTGTGACAGATTTGGTGTGCATGATAGAATGGGATCAGCATTGGCAACAGCTCTGATGGAAGACCTGGGCGTAAAAGATGCTCATGGCAATCTTGTCATCATGGATAAAAGTAAACTTCGTAGAGAAAGAGAAAAATGGAGACAAGACGCACTTCGTAAGCGGTATGATGGGTCGAATTTGATATCATTTTCATTCGACGACAGGAAAAATGATGCTCTAACTGTAGAAAAAATTGATGAGAAGTTGCATCCAAGGATGGTTAAAGAACCTCATCTAGTTTTTTTGAGGGAACCAAATTCTCAATTGATAGGCTACACAAAACTAGAAAGTGAAACTGCGGCAAGCAAAGTCAACAAATTGATCGAATTCTTCCAAGAAGAACAATTGTCTCTCGATTCATTAATTGCCATATGCGCTGATGGTGAACCAACAAATACTGGCGTACACGGTGGAATTTTGCGACTATTCGAAAAACAGTTAAAGAGACCACTGCACTGGTTTGTGTGTCTTCTGCACTTTAACGAGCTTCCGTTTAGACATTTGTTTGACACTTTAGACAAATCAACCACCACTGGACCACGATCAACTACCGGAAAGTTGAGCTCAAAAATTGCTGATTGTGAAAATCTTCCGGTATGTAATTTTTATAGCTAATTCTTTACCATTTTTTATTCTATTTTTTAGCTTTTATGTTTCCTTTTCAGGTGGTAACCGATTTTGAGGAAATCGCTTTGGAAAATATGCCTCCTGGTGATTTAAATCCAGAAGAATTATCTACTGATTCGAGGTACTTGATGTTAATGGCCAATGCAATTTCTAATGGTGTGGTTCCTGCGGATTTATCTCAAATAAAACCAGGGCCAATTGCACATTCTCGTTGGCTGACCAAAGCCAATAGATTATTACGGTTGTATGTGACAACTAATAATCCAACTGAAAATTTAAAAATTCTGGCTAACTATATAATAAAAGTATACACGCCAATGTATTTCAATGTTAAGTATTATAGCTCTGCCGCATACGGTAGTACATTACTTTTTAAATTTATTACTTGGACACGATTTTTACCACGGAATTTACTTGGAGTTGTAAATACAGTAATTCAAGATAATCCATATTTTGCACACTCAGAAAATATCTTGCTATCTATGTTGTTTGATGATAGAATGGAAAAACGAAACATTGCTATAAAGAAGATTTTACATTACCGAAGAGATATTGTCGACCCAACGGAACTTAGAGTTTATAAAAAATCTCTTATAAACTTTAATTGTACGGAATATACAAATATGATTGATTACGATACCATTTTATTCGAACCACCGTTTACGCAAAGTTATTCGTTTGAACATTTGGAGGGATATTTAAATTACGAAGTGCCACCGTTCGATGATCCACAAATTCCTTTACACATTCAAGGAACGGAAAGACATGTCCAATTGCTGGCTGCCACTGCTAAACGAGTTGCAGGAAAGAATGTAGAAGGCTCTATGGCGACGACATTAGAGAGCCGTACGAAAACACCCAGACTTGAAAGCAAACAAGACTTTCAGAAAAAATAATGTTTTTTTTCACATTTTGTCTTTTACTACACTCAAATTGAATATTTTTTTTTTGATAATAGGTTGATAGATACTTTATTATCTCTTAATTTGAATTTTTGTAGAAAAAAAAAATAAAAAGGGAAAAAAAATCAAAAAGTTGGTTTTATGTGTTATTTTGTTTTAGCAATATCGCATGAATTAATCAACCGAATTCGATAAATTTGGGCTTAAACTCTTCGTTTTGAATTGTAAATTGAATTAAATAATGGATTGAGCCAAAAAAATGGCCATGAAAGTAATATTCTTGGACAAAATCATGAAAAAAATGGAAAAAGGCTCCAAAATTTGGACAAAAATGCCCGTAACTTTTGAACCGTTGGACCAATGTTGGAGATTTTTTTTTTGTAAATTTATCAAAATGAGCTCACCTTTCCAACCCGATCGATAGTTTTTGAGTTATGGATGTTAACGTGTAGGTAATATTTCATACGAACGTCAATTTGGGAAAAAATCTACCAACAAAAAGTAGGGGACTCGATTTTAACGATAGAGGTATGGTTCCTTCGGCAAATTTTCATGGAATAACCCATAGAATACGGAAATCATAGGGAAATTGGTGAATTTTTTCACTCCCTACAAATCGACCCGCCCTAATATATATATATATATATATATATATATATATATATATATATTAGGGCGGGTCGATTTATTTTTCGACAATTTCCCTATGATTTCCGTATTCTATGGGTTATTCCATGAAAATTTGCCGAAGGAACCATACCTCTATCGTTAAAATCGAGTCCCCTACTTTTTGTTGGTAGATTTTTTCCCAAATTGACGTTCGTATGAAATATTACCTACACGTTCACATCCATAACTCAAAAACTATCCATCGGGTTTAATCGCCAGTAGGCGCGTTGGAAAGGTGAGCTCATTTTGATAAATTTACAAGAAAAAAATCTCCAACATTGGTCCAATGGTTCAAAAGTTACGGGCATTTTTGTCCAAATTTTGGAGCCTTTTTCCATTTTTTTCATGATTTTGTCCAAGAATATTACTTTCATGGCCATTTTTTTGGCTCAATCCATTATTTAATTCAATTTACAATTCAAAACGAAGAGTTTAAGCCCACATTTATCGAATTCGGTTTATTAATGCATGCGATATTGCTAAAACAAAATAACACATAAAACCAACTTTTTGATTTTTTTTCCCTTTTTATTTTTGCTCTCTTTTTTGGGTTTGCATACGATTTATAAAGAATAATTCTTCGCTGACGTCATTTTGACAACAACAAATACACAGCAATTCTAATTGGACGAAACAATCAGCTGTAGTTGGCGGGGTGGGGATTCCAGTGTATGCTAGTTTTGTTTGAGCGTCATTTCAGTGAAGTGTTACTTGAAATAACTAACAAATAATCAAACTATTTTGAAATTTAGAAAAGATTTAAAGGTAAGTGTAAAAACATTGCTAACTATTATAGTTAATAGTTATATTATTATTCTATGAAAAACATATATAATTCTTTTAGTGACGGTTTAAAAAATGGATTCAGAGCCTGGTTCATCGCAAAATCCAACAGATACCCAACGCAGTAGTTTGCAACATTTGGTCTCTCATGATGTTTTTTCTTTTGGCGTGGGCTGTGAATTACCTGATATTAATCTGTCAACTAAACGAGATATATTGAAGTACTATTTTTTCTTGGCCGAACGTTCAAAAGCCCAAAGCAAAATGTTTTCGTATAAAAGATTTACTCCCCAAGTAGCAGACAGATTGTTAGAAATTTGGAATCAACTTAATATTGAACTTATACTCAAAGGTAGCATCATTAGAAAATTTAATAATTTGCTTGACGCATATAGTAATGCAGATAAACAACGAGTAAAACGCGCAACAGAATTCAAAAAATTCGTAGAATCAACAAACCAATTATTCAACATTGGAAAATGTAAATGCAACTTGAAAGAAAACGACTGCTCATGTGGATCTATCCCAGAAAACTTAAAAGATTTCATGCGCGATCAATATAATGACAGAATACAAACGATACCGGAACACGATAGTGGAAGTGAAGAGACGATACCAACGACTATACCAACAATCCCAGTGAGCAACGATCCTACATACGAACCACATTATGACGAAATGGAAGTTGATGTGAGAGGAGGTTCAGAATTAGTTCTACCACCACAAACATACACTCCCAGATACAATACTAAAAACTATGCAATGATGTGTGACAGATTTGGTGTGCATGATAGAATGGGATCAGCATTGGCAACAGCTCTGATGGAAGACCTGGGCGTAAAAGATGCTCATGGCAATCTTGTCATCATGGATAAAAGTAAACTTCGTAGAGAAAGAGAAAAATGGAGACAAGACGCACTTCGTAAGCGGTATGATGGCTCGAATTTGATATCATTTTCATTCGACGGTAGGAAAAATGATGCTCTAACTGTAGAAAAAATTGATGAGAAGTTGCATCCAAGGATGGTTAAAGAACCTCATCTAGTTGTTTTGAGGGAACCAAATTCTCTATTGATAGGCTACACAAAACTAGAAAGTGAAACTGCGGCAAGCAAAGTCAACAAATTGATCGAATTCTTCCAAGAAAAACAATTGTCTCTCGGTTCATTAATTGCCATATGCGCTGATGGTGAACCAACAAATACTGGCGTACACGGTGGAATTTTGCGACTATTCGAAAAACAGTTAAAGAGACCACTGCACTGGTTTGTGTGTCTTCTGCACTTTAACGAGCTTCCGTTTAGACATTTGTTTGACACTTTAGACAAATCAACCACCACTGGACCACGATCAACTACCGGAAAGTTGAGCTCAAAAATTGCTGATTGTGAAAATCTTCCGGTATGTAATTTTTATAGCTAATTCTTTACCATTTTTTATTCTATTTTTTAGCTTTTATGTTTTCTTTTCAGGTGGTAACCGATTTTGAGGAAATCGCTTTGGAAAATATGCCTCCTGGTGATTTAAATCCAGAAGAATTATCTACTGATTCGAGGTACTTGATGTTAATGGCCAATGCAATTTCTAATGGTGTGGTTCCTGCGGATTTATCTCACATAAAACCAGGGCCAATTGCACATTCTCGTTGGCTGACCAAAGCCAATAGATTATTACGGTTGTATGTGACAACTAATAATCCAAATGAAAATTTAAAAATTCTGGCTAACTATATAATAAAAGTATACACGCCAATGTATTTCAATGTTAAGTATTATAGCTCTGCCGCATACGGTAGTACATTACTTTTTAAATTTATTACTTGGACACGATTTTTACCACGGAATTTACTTGGAGTTGTAAATACAGTAATTCAAGATAATCCATATTTTGCACACTCAGAAAATATCTTGCTATCTATGTTGTTTGATGATAGAATGGAAAAACGAAACATTGCTATAAAGAAGATTTTACATTACCGAAGAGATATTGTCGACCCAACGGAACTTATAGTTTATAAAAAATCTCTTATAAACTTTAATTGTACGGAATATACAAATATGATTGATTACGATACCATTTTATTCGAACCACCGTTTACGCAAAGTTATTCGTATGAACATTTGGAGGGATATTTAAATTACGAAGTGCCACCGTTCGATGATCCACAAATTCCTTTACACATTCAAGGAACGGAAAGACATGTCCAATTGCTGGCTGCCACTGCTAAACGAGTTGCAGGAAAGAATGTAGAAGGCGCTATGGCGACGACATTAGAGAGCCGTACGAAAACACCCAGACTTGAAAGCAAACAAGACTTTCAGAAAAAATAATGTTTTTTTTCACATTTTGTCTTTTACTACACTCAAATTGAATATTTTTTTTGATAATAGGTTGATAGATACTTTATTATCTCTTAATTTGAATTTTTGTAGAAAAAAAAATAAAAAGGGAAAAAAAATCAAAAAGTTGGTTTTATGTGTTATTTTGTTTTAGCAATATCGCATGAATTAATCAACCGAATTCGATAAATTTGGGCTTAAACTCTTCGTTTTGAATTGTAAATTGAATTAAATAATGGATTGAGCCAAAAAAATGGCCATGAAAGTAATATTCTTGGACAAAATCATGAAAAAAATGGAAAAAGGCTCCAAAATTTGGACAAAAATGCCCGTAACTTTTGAACCGTTGGACCAATGTTGGAGATTTTTTTTTGTAAATTTATCAAAATGAGCTCACCTTTCCAACCCGATCGATAGTTTTTGAGTTATGGATGTTAACGTGTAGGTAATATTTCATACGAACGTCAATTTGGGAAAAAATCTACCAACAAAAAGTAGGGGACTCGATTTTAACGATAGAGGTATGGTTCCTTCGGCAAATTTTCATGGAATAACCCATAGAATACGGAAATCATAGGGAAATTGGTGAATTTTTTCACTCCCTACAAATCGACCCGCCCTAATATATATATATATATATATAGTGTTGAAAAATACAGACAATATGCCCTATATCTGCAATAGTACAACAACCGGGTACACACTTTGTTGCTGAATTGGTTACTCAAAAAGAATACAAGGCGGTTGTACCATGCAAAATAGAGAAAAAAATTAAAAAAGGGAGAGGAAAGGGAAGGGAAAAAATATAGCAACAATAACACAGGCAAATAGAGACATAAAAGCCCTTTGCCCCTTTCGGTTTTTTGTTTATTTTTTTAATAATTGATTTATTGTAATTATTATTTTATCAACAGTGGACATAAAGACGGCGCATTTAAATTCGATTTGACGACACTAAAAACATAAACGATATATGCGGACAAAATGCGTGTTGACAATTTAAAAGACAGAACACTACTCTCTCTTACATATTTATTATGAATCATTATAGTAGTTGCAAATATAAATAAACCTTAAAATGACAGCTCAATAGAAAATCATGATACTTTTAAAGAAAATAAGTTATAAAAGAAGTTTGCGAATTTCATCTTTTTCAGCTGCTTCCAAATATTTTTTTCCGTCTGGTGTTTTGCCTTCTTTATCGGCTCCCTGGAATTAAAATAATTGTTATTAGAAAATTCATGCTATAAATTTTTAAATCATACTTTCTCTAAAAGCAATTTCACACACTTCGCATGGCCCTCCCAAATCGCAGCGAGGATTGGTGTGATTCCATGTTTGTCTGTTACCTTCAATAGAAAAAATACAATTTACTTAATAGGATAGGTTGATTTCCAATAAAATTTCGATTAATTCGCTACTGGCTTATATTAGGATTTTGTAGAAAAATATTTTGAAATCTGTTTATGTTCCGGATTTTTGCAAATTTCTAAAATTTCTATTAGCAAATTTTTATACCTTCACTACACTGGACTCCAGGAAAAGAAACAATGGATACTTGTAAAAGTCGGTTAAGCGTACAGATTTTTGTGCAGAAATTTCGAATTTCATATGGAATCAACTACACGCAGTTTTAAAATATTCTACTAATATTTGGAGTTTTGTTTAGAAATTTTTGAATGGGCTTGTATATGTTTTACAAGACATGTACATATATATTTTGCAAGATAGGGAACACGCAACAATAAATTAGTTTTCACAATTTGCCATAAGTTTTGTGGGATTTTAGCACATTAAATTACTTTAATGCAATTAGTGTTTTTCCCGGTAAATATAAATTGAAAAATGTATACATAAATTGAAAAATGTATACATAGCCGCCCTCTGATTTCCTTTGTACAAATTTTAGAGTTGAAAAAGTTGTAAAATAAAAAAAATAACACTGATAAATCAAAAAAAAATAACACTGACATCTGTTTTTTTATCCAAAGATTTCAATCGAAATCTCATACAGAAATCTTGACCATTTGCACGTAGCTATATTTCGATTTGACCACATTTTTTTAGTAATGAAACCAACCTAAAAAATATCCTCAAATTAAAATTATTATTCTTTGGCGGAGTACAATTTTCAGTATTAATTGTAAAGATCTAATGCTTATTATGTTAATAATTTTTTTTGGTAGAACTACAAACTAGAATAAAGAATTTTCCAATATATTAGTGGGGAAAAGACAGGTAAATTGCAAAGCTTACTTCAAAAAATTAGCAGCACTTTTTTTGATTAGTAGCACATTTTAATTAGGTTTTTATTCAGAGGCCCATAACTGTTATAGTTTAAAAAAGTCACACATTAAACTTTATTAAATATATTTAATTAAATATAACATCACAAATACTACACAATTTCGCAATTATTTTTAATTTTCCGATTTTTATTTAAGCTATTCAAATTTCTGTTATTTTTTCTATTCTTATTAAAAAACAATTTATAAAAGTTGCCTTATGATTTTTTTGAAACAATCAAGAACTAACTTTTACATTTGGGTTTTAAATAAAAATCAAGAAATATGCCTGAACTATTTGCAAAACGTTGGCTAATATGCACATAAGTTTGTGGTCATTTATTGTCCAACCCTCCAGTTTATACTTACATCAACCGCAATATTCTAATGTTCTGGAGCACATGATTTCATTTCAAACATTTTTTTGATTTAAAATGATATCTTTTTATAACATAAGTATACACGGTTTTGGATCAGATCAACTAAAATACATTTCTAAGGCTGACTTGCACTCCAGTTTTTAAGATTGGTTATGGTTTTCAATATATTGAATAAAATATTTTTTTACAATTTTTGATAATTAATATCCAATTTTATCAATATAGAGTGAAAATATAGAAATGAAGGGCAGCCTGAGTCGTTTGTATTGTTTGGGATCTGTTTAACGCATTAGAGTCCAAAAGTAGTCGCTCTCATGCCCTTGTCGCAAAATCGTTGATATCGTCTTTCGATTTTCGCCAAATCTTGCTCGTCGCTAGTATCACCTAAGTTTTCAGGAAAAAAATTGTGATGGGAATAAAGAAAATGTATTTTGAGAGACATTTGAGCTCTAATCTTGCGATAATTTTGCAATTTTATTAACAACATCTTGAAATGCCGTTTCTTTTTTGGGCGTTAAACATTTTATAAAATTTCGGTCACCCATTAATTTTCGAATATCAGGCTCCCAATTTTTGGCGTATGACAATTTGGGAAACAACTTGGTCAAGTACTTCAGGGTTGTGCGCTTTGAAGAAGTTTTTGATAATGCCAAGTTTTCTGTGGAAAGGTGGCAGGCAAATGTGTAACGTCGCAAATTGCTACTCCGATTTGGCTACGTACATAATCATAGGGTTATCTTACAATTAATATAAATTTAAATTGCATGCGGGGCACAGCCTGTATATTTTATACAGGTTCGTGTGTATGTTGGATGGCCTGTATATTTATATGTGTATATATTTATATGTGTATATATGTGTGTTTTACAGCACACACTACTAGTAATGAACACTTAATTTATTTGTTTTTTTAATAAGTAGACAATGTTTGTAGTCATTCGGGGTGGTTAACCTGAGCTGCCATAACTCATCACTGGTCGGTATTCAGGCATTTTAAAGACAAAAGACTTCGGTCGATTGCCTCATTTATCGTATTTACACGAGACCAGTAACGAGTAATCCTGGGCGATAGACTTCGGTTGGTTGCCTTTTAATAAATTTCATTTTACAGCCTTCGCGGACTGTTCTAATTTTACAGCCTTCGCGGACTGTTCTAATTTCACAGCCTTCGCGGACTGTTCTAATTTTACATCCTTCGCAGACTGTCCTAATTCCACAGCCTTCGCAGACTGTTCTAATTTCACAGCCTTCGCGGACTGTTTTAATTTTACAGCCTCCGCGGACTGTTCTAATTTTACAGCCTTCGCGGACTGTTCTAATTTTACAGCCTTCGCGGACTGTTCTAATTTTACAGCCTTCTCGGACTGTTCTAATTTGACAGCCTTCGCTGACTGTTCTAATTTTACAGCCTTCGCGGACTGTTCTAATTTTACAGCCATAGCGGACTGTTCTAGTTTTACAGCCTTCGCTGACTGTTCTAATTTTACAGCCTTCGCGGACTGTTCTAATTTCACAGCCTTCGCGGACTGTTCTAATTTCACAGCCTTCGCGGACTGTTCTAATTTTACTGCCTTCGCGGACTGTTCTAATTTCACAGCCTTCGCGGACTATTCTAATTTTACAGCTTTCGCGGACTGTTCTAATTTTACAGCCTTCGCGGACTGTTCTAACTTTACAGCCTTCGCGGTCTGTTCTATTTTCTTTTCAGTGGGATTATATGCGATGCCGAGGAGGTCGCCAACCCGAACCTGTATCCGAGTCAGTAGACGACTAGCTGCCGAAGCCGTAACCGAGTCAGTAGCCGCTTACCTGCCGAACCCGTAACCGAGTCAGGAGACGACTAGCTGCCGAGGCCGTAACCGAGTCAGTAGACGACTACATTGCCGAGAGATATTTTACACCGAGTGTACCCGTGTGAAGAATAAGGGTGTTGCCATTTGTGAAATATATTTATTTATTTTAGATGAAATTAATTATTGAATAAAGAGAGATTTATAAGCCCCAAAAAAGGGTAAAATCTATTGTGTTATTACTTAAGGTTTTCGGGTCCTCAAGTAGACCCAGAACACGACTGAACTACCTCAGTCGACGAGAAAACCCTGATACAAAATGGCGCCCGAGCAGGGACCCAATTCAAAATCGGAAAGCGGAAACTCCGACACCACCGCCAGCGAGGAGGAATTGAGTCAGAAACGCAATGGCAACGCAACAGAACCCCTATCCTCCAGCCACACTCTAACAACTGATACAGTCGGATGGATTTACATACATAAAAAAGAGCAACTTGTAGAACACTGCCGAGAGTGCGGAATACCCACCGTTGGCTTTACGGTCGAACACCTGCGCAAAAAATTGACCGAACACATTCGGGAAAACTTTTAAGGGCATCTTCGGAGAATTTGTTAAAGGAATTAGAAGACGAGGTTACATCGGCCGAGAAGGTCGTAATCTACGAAGACGGCTGTAGTTTAACGGTTCCCACACCAAGGAAACCGACCCGAGTTGATATTTCGGACGCCGAGGTCATGAACACTGCCCAGAGATGGGACTTGAAATTCACTGGCAAAACAGACATCATAGTTTCTCGAACGGTTTGAAGAGTTGGCCGAATGCTACAACATACCCTTAAACCTGCACTACTTGGTGTGCTGATCGGAAATGCGCTTAAATGGTACAGAGTAAAACGAGCCGAAATCACTACATGGAGCAACTTTATACACGAGGCAGAGAAGTTCTTCCTGCCAAGAAGACACCTTACTCATCATGAACAGACATTCTACAACCGAAAACAGAACAATCGTTAAGTGCGAAAGATTACATACTCAGTATGCTCACACTAGCCCGGCAACATCCACAACTTCGGGCGATGAATCACCTTGTTAGAATATACGATGGTCTACGTACCGAATATAAACATTACGTAAGGCGCCACGATTTCTCTAATCTGGATGAGTTGCTAACAATGACCGACGAGTTTGAGGTATTGAAACGCGAAGAACGACCGCAAACTTCCCATATGGTATCCGACAGTAGTTATACCCGAAACAACAGATGCTGGAGGTGTAAAGCAATATGACACATGCAAAGACAATGTACGAACCCTGTTAGGATTTTCTGTTCCTATTGTGGTCGCGATGGCACCTTGTACCGAGCCTGCGGCTGCCGATACCCGCTGCAAAATGCTGCCAACACCAACTCCAGACACACTGATGGTCGTTATTATATCCCGATCAGCATTCATGGATATGAAGTAGAAGCTTTAATCGACACCGGGGCCTCGCGTACCTATATTGGCGAAACCCTCCGAAAATATCTTAGGAAAATAATCAGGTCCCAACGAGCAGCTGCGGTATGGTGCAGAGGCTGATCAAACTCTCGTATCGTACCTTGAGATATTCTCAGTTGAGGTATGCTACAAAGACAAAGTGGTACCAGTGTTAGCTTCTGTCATACCCAGTCTCTCCGAACCGGTCATAGTAGGAATGGATTTTCTGGACGGTTTGAACTGCGAGTTGCGCTTGAATGGGGAGATTCTACCGAGACGCGAACAACGAAAAAAATCGCCGATAAACCAACTTCATTCTGTTAACAGACATTTCCTATCAGCCGAAGAAAACGACCAACTCACGGCCCTCGTGGAAGAGAGCAAACGAGAATTTAGTCAGGAACCTTACAAAACATGAAATTCGCCTTCGGCACAAAAATCCCATTAAACAACGTTACATGCCTAGAAATCCAGCCATGATGGCAGTAGCCATCAGGGTACAGTCCTCCAATTGTTTTAGCCCGAAAGAAAAACGGAGGCTGGCGAATGTGTATCGATTACAGGCAACTGAATGCATATTACATACCGAACCCGATGCATACCCGTTACCACAGATAAATGCCATATTGGATCAATTAAAAGAGGCGAAGCTTATTGCATCCTTAGATCTTAAAAATGGGTACTGGCGAATACCGCTTGAAGAAAGTTCTAAGCCCTATTTACGGTTCCCGGGCTTGGATTATTCCAATGGAAAGTCATGCCATTCCGCCTTCACTCAGCGCCAGCTACCTTTCTTGATGGCATCATCGGCTCAGATCTCCACCCCCTAGTCTTCGTGTATTTGGATGATATCATCGTGTTGGGTAGGTCATTCAACGAACACATTAAGATCTTAGATACTGTGTTTAAGCGTTTACAAATGTCGAAAAATGCGATTTTGTTCGCACAAGCCTTCGGTACTTGGGGCATGGGGTCGTACCGGGGGGTATTCGTACTGACCCGGACAAGATCGAAGCCATACAGAACCTACCGGCCCCCACAAATCTAAAAGAGTTAAGGCGAGTGCTCGGGGTGGCGTCATGGTACACGGTTCGTAAAAGATTTTTCTAGTTTAGTGCCGCCAATGAATTTTCTGTTAAAAAAAAACGGTCAGATGGCATTGGGGCCAAGAACAAGCTCATGCTTTTGAAAACTTAAAGGGAATTTTAACGCAGGCTCCAGTTCTCGGCTGCCCTAACTTCGAACGTTCATTTTTTTTGCAAGCCGATGCAAGTCAGTCGGGCCTTGGGGCGGTGCTCTTCCAGCGTTACTCCGAAGCTGAATCGGTAATAGCCTATGCAAGCCGTACTCTTACTGACCTGGAGGAAATATTCTACCACCGAACAAGAGTGCCTCGCGATCTTGTGGGGAATAAGAAAGATGAGACCTGACCTTTAAGGCTACAAATTCGCAGTGATAACCGACCACCACTCGCTTAAATGGTTACACTACCTGCAGAATCCCTCTGGACGCTTAGCCCGCTGGGCATTAGAGTTACAACAATACGATTTCAACATCGAATATCGTAAAGGCAGTCTCAATGTCTTGGCTGATGCGTCTCAATGTCGTGGCTGATGCGAATGGAAATTATGCGTACCGACTGATCTGCGGGCCCAAATTTTACACGAAAACCATGACACTCCCTGGACTGGTCATTTCGGAATATACAAAACTATGAGGAGGATACAAGAACAGTATTACTGGCCAGAGTTATACCGTGATGTTGTTAACTATGCCCGCTCCTGTGTGATTCGTGCTCGGTTTAAAGCCGAACAGCGAGCATCCGCTGGGCTTATGAACACGATGCAGTGCACTGCTCCATGGGAAATAGTCGCGGGAGATTTTGTCGGACCCCTACCACGTCCCACAAAAGGCAACACAACGCTCTTGGTCCTGGTTGACCTTTTCAGTCGAACTCGTCGCGAACCGACAAGCTCTGGCGAAAGACATCGTAAGCAACCTAAAAGAAAGGGTGATATTCCGCTTCGGGTGCCCGAAAATATTTCTCTCCGACAACGGAGTGCAGTTCACAAGCTCACTAGTTAAAAACTTCCTAGATGAGAACGGCATAGAGAATCGAACAACGGCCCCGTACTCCCCCATTAAAACCCAACTGAAAGGGTAAATAAAGTCGTAAAAACGATGATTGCTCAACAAACCGGCTCCGACCATCGTCATTTGGATCAACGGCTGCCTGAAATAGCGTTCGCTTATTTTTTTCTTTTCCTTCTTATAAAGAAAAGAGCATATGAGCTCTATAATTCAAGAGGAGAGAAGGCTCAGTGCAAATGGCAGAAATGCCTACGTTTTTCTAAAGGGAGATAACATCAATGTTAATAAAAACATTAGTGATCCCAATTACAACAAAAATTATTTAACCGCAAAAACAATTGAGAGATCCCGTTCATGTTCTCCTTTACTCTCATGTGAAAAAATTAAAACCAATAACACAAAGGAACATGAAAATATAAAAGTACCAACAAATACAGTGCCTAGTTTAACAACAACACAAAAAACGCTGTCTGCTTTGACTTCACCAAAACCTACAGCTACAATATCAACAAATAGTGAGATTATTAAAACACCAACAACATCTTCTGCTACGTTAAACAGTGATATCAATATTATGGCTCAACCTAATAACTTAAAACAGCCCCAAAGTATGCTTCACTTTCCGCCAGTAAGTAGTTTAACTATTAACCCCTCAACTGGCGCAACACCCAATGTTGACCTGCCAGTCATTACCGCCAAACCATTGTTACAGACTGGATTAGACAGGTATGTTAAAATAGTTAAGAGGAAAAGAAGCCCAAAATCGGCTAAAACAGCTCCCTATCCTAAGCTTAGTAGAGGTGAAATAAATGTCACTCAATCCCAAAACCGTTTTGCCATACTGGAAAGCGAAGGTAATGATGTCTCGGTGATACCTAAACCACAAAGACCTCCCCCTATCTATCTAAGAGAGCAAAATTCAAATGAATTTGTTAAAACCCTAGTCAGCCTTATTGGGGAAAACTCTTTTTATATTGTGCCAATAAAAAATGGCAATATTGTTCAAACTAAGATTCAAGTTCAATGTGAATCCAATTTCAGAAAATTAGTATCATTTCTTGAATCCTGAAAAAAAAAATTTTATACTTACCAGTTGAAGAGCAGCAAAGGTCTTCAGATAGTGATTAAGGGTATTGAATCATACAATGACCCACTTGAAGTAAAGAAGGCACTCGAAATCAACGGCTTTAAAGTTAAGTCCGTTGTTAATATTAGAAACCGGGATAAGCTCCCTTTTCCGAGTTGAATTAGAGCCTGGCGATATCAAGTTGAAGAAAAATGAAACACACCCTATTTATCAACTTAGGTACTTGCTACACTATAGAGTTACAGTTGAAGCACCACATAAGCGACGAGGACCTGCTCAGTGTACGAACTGCCAGGAGTATGATCACACTAGGTCTTATTGTAGACTACATGCAGTTTGCGTAGTTTGCGGTGAGCTGCATAGCACAGCTGACTGCACCAAACCAAAGACAGTAAATGCTGAAAAGAAATGTAGCAATTGCGGTAACCCCCATACTGCTAATTACAGAGGTTGTGAGGTATATTTAAAATTAAAAAACTCACATTTGAACCCGAAACCCCCGAATGAAATCACAGTTAGAACCGGAATTTTATATTCCACAATACCAACAAATTATCACCAACAGTGCTTCATACTCTGAAGTTCTAAGAGGACAACCACAGCCCCCAAAAACTCCACAAGCCGCACAAGTCAATCCAAATGCTCCACTTTCTCAATCTGAATCCCAGATACAAAATTTCAGCAGACTTGAAGCATCCATTGAATCCCTGGTTCAAACTGTTACTAACTTTACAAACTCAATGAGTAATATGATGCAAGAGATGATGAGAAATCAGTCTATTTTGATGCAAGCTTTGTTAACTAAACCATGAACAGTTTAAAAATATGTTACTGGAATGCTAACGGCATATGCCAACATAAAGAAGAGCTCGAGTATTTTCTCAGAAATCAGCAAATTGACGTAATGCTTATTTCTGAGACCCATTTAACCCTGAGAAGTTCATTTTCAATTCGCGGGTACACAATGTATGATACTAAGGACCCAAGAGGCAGGTCATGTGGAGGATCAGCTATTCTCATTAAATCTAGATTAAAACATTTTCTTATGTGTGATCTTTGCGAAAATTATCTTCAGGCCACTACTATATGTTTTGAAGAATTCGATAAGGACTTAGTGATTTCGTCAATTTTTTCTCCCCCCAGATTCTCCATAACGGAGGATCAGTACACAGGCTTTTTCGAATCATTAGGACCGCGTTTTCTGGCAGCTGGAGACTATAATGCCAAGCATACATTCTGGGGGTCACGGCTTGTTACCCCTAAGGCCCGTGTTTTGTTTAATACAATTTCTAAGCTGGGTATGGATGTGATCTCTAGTGGAGAACCCACGTACTGGCCAACGGATCGTCGAAAAATACCCGATCTGATAGACTTTGGAATAACAATGTCTATTGCGAGAGAATTGGTCCATGTAGAACCATTATTGGATCTCTCATCTGATCACACACCTACAGTTGTTACTATTTTAAACCCCCGAGGAATTGTACCCCCCTCTGGTGACTTAGCACTGACAGGCAAAACAACAGATTGGTTGAAGTATAAAAAATTTATCAGTATACATTGCTCGGAAAACATACCGCTAAGAACACCGGAAGATATCGACCTCTCGATTCAAAATTTTGAACTAAATCTCAAACTTGCTGCTCAACTTGCTACCAAACCCCCCGACACAACAGACAAAATATTATTTTGTCTGCCGATGTCGAACGACTCTTAAATGAAAAAAGAAGAGCTCAAAGAGAGTGGCAACAGCACAGATCTCCTCAACTTAAGGAACGGTTGAAAGAATGCACTAAAAAATTAAGAAAGCTACTTGAACATAAGAGAACTGCTTCATTAAACATATATCTTGAAAATTTAGATCCAACATCAAGAACTGATTACTCATTATGGCGTGCAACGAAAAATTTAAAAAGACCTGTCTTATGTAAGCCTCCTTTGAGAAAATCAGACGGAGGTTGGGCTAGAAATGATACTGAAAAAGGAGATCTGTTTGTAGAACATTTAAGAAAAGTATTCACGCCAAATATAACAAGTTCTGTAACAGAGTTGCCACCGATTTTACCCCAGCACCGAGCAGCTACCCGATTAACGTTTGAGATGAGAGAGGCCGAAAAGGCTATTTTTGAACTAAACCCCAAAAAAGCTCCCGGTATCGATGGAATCGGTAACAGGATGCTCTTGGAGATACCCCGTATAGCATTAAAGATAATTCTCTTTATTTTTAATGCTATTATACGCCTTGAATACTATCCCCCAGAATGGAAAGTTTCACTCGTTAAAATGATACCCAAGCCAGGCAAAGATCACACAAAAGTGGAATCGTATAGGCCTATAAGCCTATTATCCAATTTGTCAAAGCTGTTCGAGAAAATCCTAATGGAAAAGATAACTGTTTATGTGGAACAAAACAACTGTATTCCATCACACCAATTTGGCTTCAGGAGAAAATACAGCACCATTGAGCAAGCACACAGGCTAGTTACTGTTGTCAGAAAAACGTTCGAGGAGAAAAAATACTGCTCTGCCCTTTTTATCGATGTTTCACAGGCTTTTGATAAGGTTTGGCATGAAGGTCTACTGTTTAAAATAAAACTTTTGTTACCAACAAATACTCACAAGCTACTCAAAAGCTATATAACAAATCGAAAATTCACTCTTGCTGAAAAAAGTTTTGTCAGCTCTCCTCAAGATATACAAGCCGGAGTTCCACAAGGTAGCATTTTGGGTCCTCTGTTATATATCATTTATACTTCAGACATGCCATTAGATATTAATACCCACACATCGACTTTCGCTGACGATACTGCAATCTTAAGCGTCCACCATGACTCAAAAATAGCGTCTAGAATGTTACAGACTCACATTTCACAATTGGAAGCTTGGTTGGATAAGTGGAGAATTAAGGTGAATGAACAGAAATGTATCCACATTACTTTCACACTGAGAAAAGAGACGTGTCCACCCATTAAAATTAATAATCTGAATATACCCCAACACACATGTGTGAAATACCTCGGTATTCACCTTGACCGTCGACTCACGTGGAAAAATCATATAGATGCGAAAATAACTCAGATGAGGCTAAAAACTGCTCAACTCGCTTGGCTTACTGGCAAAAACTCTAAACTAGGCCTGGACTGCAAATTACTCATTTACAATTCGATCATGAAACCCATATGGTGCTACGGAATTCAGCTCTGGGGTACTGTCTCTGCGTCCAATATAGGGAAAATTCAGAGAATGCAAAATAGATTCTTGAGGACGATCACGAACGCACCCTGGTATGTTAGGAATTACAACATACATAAAGACCTGAATGTACCCCTGGTCAAAGATGAAATTATTAGACACTGTCAACGCTATTTAACAAAACTGGAAACACACCCCAACATACTAGCCCGTAACTTAACTAATAATCACGGCCACCAGCGTCTTAGGAGGAGGAACACTGCGGATCTGGTCCGCTAATAATAAGGGGAAATAATGGTCCCAGTTGAATCACATAACATCAGTCTTGCACTGGCTGGACTTAACAATTAATATTTAGTTTTAAGATTTGGATAATTATTGTTAGTTCACAGTATTTAAAAGTGAAGATTCAATAAATAATATGAAATATGGAAAAAAAAATAAATAAACACGAGCATCAACGAATCGTCTCGGTTCACTCCAGCCGAAGTAGTAGTCGGTAGACACGTGAACGGTCCCGACCAAATACGACTTATGGGGAGTAGTGGCAACTAACAAGGGCAAAGCATCAAAGAGGCAAGCGAAACATTATAATCTGCGCAGAAGAGCCTGGAAGCCGGCAGTCGGGGTATCGGTGTGGAAAAGGGAGCGGCACCTTTCATCGGCGGCAGATAAATTTGCTCAGAAATTAGCAAGTAAATACACTGGGCCGTACACCGTGGCTCGTCATTTGGCCGCGAAAATAATAGAGCTAAATGACCTAAAGGGCAAAATACTAAGAGTAAACGTCCAAGATGTAAAACCGTATAATCGCCGAGAAATCCTATGAAAAGAAAAAAAAACACAATAGCAGCCACAGTATTTTAAGTAATGCAACAACACGACATAAAATGAAAGGAAAGCAGAAAAATAATAAATATCCCGTTATTCCTGCTTAAAATAACCTGCAAACAACATAAATCAGTCAGTCTGGCTTAACGCGTGTGGTGAAAACATATAAAAATAGGGGTAAAAAAATAGGGGAAAAAAAATCTTGGTCTTATCAGAAATGGATCGCAGACGCGCGCAACCAGCAAACACTGCTAGACACGTGCGACCAGAAAACGTTGCCAAGCCCATGCCTTATTGCCCACCGCTAGAGGCTCGCCCTCGTATCGTGTCAAACGAGCTCGTACGGCCTGCCATAGGACAGAATATGCCTCCACCGCTGGCATATATCGGTCAAACAACAACCCGAAAAGTTCGCATATCTCGTGCTCCGACTGCAGTGCGGTCGACCACCGAACTTCCGACAACACCATCTACTTCGACTCCTACCACCCCATCAACTACCTCGAGTTTGCCAACCCAACGCCGTCAACGTACGATACCACCGTATCCAAAAGTAAGCTCGGTGGAGACACCAACCACATCGGTGGCCGAACCACCAGCACCAACAACGGAGCAACCATCAGAGCAGCGGACAGCGGCTAGCACATCAGAAGCACGAGCACCGAATCCCAACAACTGGCATTCTCCCGAGCAGTTGTTCGATGGAGTAAGGGTAAGACGTCCGGCCGTTTACGTACGTCACCGCCAGTTCGTCATCCGATGCACGAATCTACCACCGGTCAAGGTGACGATAATAAGCCACACCCATACTCGCTTGCGATGCCTCGGGTACGAGAAGGTTATCAAGATGGGCTAAAAATACACCGAATACCCCATTTCTCTTATTTCTTTTATTTTTAACAATAAAATATTAACATTGAAGTTTTGTTTTTTTTTTATAGAAAAAGCTGTAGAACAGCCCTCCTAAATTATATGCTGTTGAACAGCATTGGTTATATCAAAAAAAAATATACATATATAGATATATAAGGAAAATAAAAACCAAAAAAAAAAAAAAAAAAAAGGAAAAAAAAGAAAAAAGAAATTGAATTATAGTTTTGTTCGAGGTTAAGGGCTGAGCCTTTCAATTGAAAGGCAAATGTTACCATCTTTGTAGTGCGGGTCTCCGGAACAAAAACTCGCCCATTTACAAAAAGAAAACCAACCGTTCGGCCAGTTTAATATCCGAGCATCGCTCTCCGAAGTAAGGGAGGGGTGGGGGGGGGGGGGGGGGGGGGTGTAACGTCGCAAATTGCTACTCCGATTTGGCTACGTACATAATCATAGGGTTATCTTACAATTAATATAAATTTAAATTGCATGCGGGGCACAGCCTGTATATTTTATACAGGTTCGTGTGTATGTTGGATGGCCTGTATATTTATATATAGGTTTGTGTATGTTGTTTTTTTTACGTTATACAAGCTAGTTTGTGTGTGTTTTACAGCACACACTACTAGTAATGAACATTTAATTTATTTGTTTTACTTTTAGCCGCATGCAATTCTCGTTTGGTTGATGAAATTTTTTTATACGTAGGCAATGTTTGTAGTCATTCGGGGTGGTTAACCTGAGCTGCCATAACTCATCACTGGTCAGTATTCAGGCATTTTAAAGACAAAAGCCTTCGGTCGATTGCCTTATTTATTGTATTTACACGAGACCAGTAACGAGTAATCCTGGGCGATAGGCTTTGGTTGGTTGCCCTTTTAATAAATTTCATTTTACAGCCTTCGCGGACTGTTCTAATTTTACAGCCTTCGCGGACTGTTCTAATTTTACAGTCTTCGCGGACTGTTCTAATTTTACAGCCTTTGCGGACTGTTCTAATTTTACAGCCTTCGTGGACTGTTTTAATTTTACAGCCTTCGCGGACTGTTCTAATTTTACAGCCTTCGCGGTTTGTTCTATTTTCTTTTCAGTGGGATTATATGCGACGCCGAGGAGGTCGCCAACCCGAACCTGTATCCGAGTCAGTAGACGACTAGCTGCCGAAGGCGTAGCCGAGTCAGTAGCCGCCTACCTGCCGAGCACGTAACCGAGTCAGTACACGACTAGCTGCCGAGGCCGTAACCGAGTCAATAGACGACTACATTGCCGAGAGATATTTTACACCGAGTGTACCCGTGTAGAGAATAAGGCTGTTGCCATTTGTGAAATATATTTATTTATTGTAGATGAAATTAATTATTGAATAAAGAGAGATTTATAATTCCCAAAAAAGGGTAAAATCTATTGTGTTATTACTTAAGGTTTTCGGGTCCTCAAGTAGACCCTGGACACGACTGAACTACCTCAGCCGACGAGAAAACCCTGTTACAATGTTCTGTGGGTTCACAAGTAATGTAGAAGAGACGTTTTGTTTTCGTGGTTCATAACTAGTACGACTTTGCCAATATTTTTTCACATAATGTTGTTCAGTTGCACGGGTATCCCATAGGCACAAAAAACAGCAAAATTTGTAAAACCAGATTGGATCGCCAGTAAAAGTTCAATGACCTTTTGGAACAGTATGTAAATAATTTATTCTTTAAAATTGAATAAGAATTTATTTTCAAACCATTAAATCGCCACAAAATTTCCATTGATACTAGGTGATTTGATCTTGGTCAAAATTTTACATATTGTATCGTATTATTCCTTCATTTGCACTGCATGAGCAACAAGAATGTACGTTTTTATATTTCCATTGTGTATCAGACCAGCCTTCAGGCTGTATTTTGAACCATCTATAAACAAACGCCATTCATTTACATCATACGGTGTATTCATCACATCAAATAAACCGTTGATATGATCGCAGAAATATGTCGCTCATTTTCTTCAAGACTGTCATAAGTCAAACTAAACTAAATTGTTCAATTGCTTTTTATAAAGAATCTGTATGGCGACAAACCTTTTCTTCCAATTGTTGGGTCGAAAAAAACTCTTTATTTTAAATAAATACATTTTTTTTATTTTTCTATATTTATTTAATAATTAGTTATATGATTTGTACAATTGTTTTTCTTTTACTGCTGTTTATATTCCAATGTTTGAAGCTAGAGTTTATTCTTTATTGTATGCCGAAAAAAAACTAGAGTAATTTTTGTGTTTCACAATGTCGTGTATTAAACCAAGTATTTACCTAAGCTTTACTAACAATAAAAATAATACAAACTGGTTTTAGTTAACAAAAGTATTAAGATCATACAGTGGCGTACATTAGTATAAGGACATACTAGTGTGCATTAGTTTAGAGGCATCTCTAAACACAATCCGTTTTATTGACAAGTAAACTTACACAATGAATCTGGTGAAAAAGATAGGGGGTGATAATCCTATTTATTTCTATTTTACAACTTAGGTAGCGAAATGGTATATACCTACGTATTTCCCTGACATATTTTTAATTTCAAAAAAATAGTTTCCGCATTTAGTTTTTATTCTACATTTAATCAACTTCAGAGCTTATTTGGCACTAAAACTGCAGGCAGCATCACTCTGAGTAAAATTTGTGCACCATTAAAGACAACCTTCTAGAGCGAAGATTATATCCTTTGCATGACGTTCCTGAGCATTCCTCAAGCATTCTACATCTTTTCCACAAATAACCTGTAATCGATCAACTCCATATAAAACTTCTGGAGATTCTCCTGTAAAACAATTTAACTATCCCAGCATGTCATATTCACTAACATGCTAAATCATGTTAACGCCGAAAAAAGTATAACACGGACTAAAACTTGTTGACTCGTGAACCACGTTGCGAAAAGCACAAGCAATCGAACCTAAATTTGTAACCCAATCCCTATAATATCAGTAATATAAAGGGTGGTTAAATTTTTAGGGCCGATGTTGAATGTGAACAACACTTAAACGTCAAGTTTTTTTCTGCATTTCGTTTGACATTTCTCAATTTCAGACTAACTCAATTTGAACCATGGAAAGATACACAATCGAGCAGACGTTAAATTTATTCAGGCTTATTATGAAAATGGGCGTTCAAAACAAAATGCATATAGTGCACTTCGTGATTTTTTCGTTCAATTTAATCGTCCAAATGTGCGTATAATCGGAAAAATCGTGCAAAAATTTGAGCAAACCGGATCTGTAAGAGATGTGAAAACACCAGTGCATGCTCGTACAGCTCGTACTGCAGAAAATACTGCTGCTGTTTGCTATAGTATGGCTGAAGAGCCGTCCACCTCAACTCGTCGTTGTGCCCAACAATTGCACCTCTCACGCTCGTCGTTGATGAACATTATGCATAAAGACATGCATTTACACGCTTACAAGGTGCAATTGACTCAAGGCTAAAGCCTCTTGACCATTCTAAGCGTCGTCACTGGTCAGAATGGTGGCAACAGTGGATGATCAATTTTCGAAGAAAATCATCTTCAGTGATAAGGCACATTTTCACCTCAGTGAATTTGTCAATAAGCAGAATTGCCGCATTTGGGCGAATGATAGTCCAAGAGTGATTGTCAAAAACCAATGCACCCACAAGAGTAACTGTTTGGTGCGGTTTAATTCTGCCAAAATGAGGCCGGTCAGGCAGTTACTGTGAATGGTGTTCGCTATCGTGAGATGATAACGAACTTTTTATGACCCGAATTGGAAGATATGGATGTGCACGATGTCAATTGGCCGCCAAGATCATGTGATTTGACACCGTTGGACTTCTTTCTTTGGGGTTATTTAAAAGAAAAGGTGTACGTCGATAAGCCAGCAACAATTCAAGAGCTAAAGGATGAGATAATTCGGCACATTAACGGCATGGAACCTCAATTATGCCTCAGCGTCATCGAAAATTTGGACCATCGGATGGAGGTGTGCCGCCGAGATGGCGGCGGCCATTTGGCTGATATTTTGTTCCATACATAATTGAACCATACCATATTATCATAATAAAAAAAATGACAATAATTTCCTAAATAATTTGTGTTTTATTCAAATTCAACATCGGCCCTTTATATTTAACCACCCTTTACATTCGAACAGCTGTAAAAATAGTTTTATTCACCCGCTCGGCAAAATTAGACTACGGTGAATAAAACCTGTTTTAAGGTTAATTTACGCCAAACACCATTCAAAAAAATTCTAAATTGATGGGATACAAACTGTGTACCGTTATTTGATAAAATTTTCTGCAGAACGCCAAATAAATTAAAAACATATCCTTTAAGGTTTCAAAGGTGACTTAAGATGGCGCTTGTCTAACTGGACGAATTATAACGTATTTAGAAAACTTATTCGATATGCATCTTCTGTCAAGGTCTTACATACATATGTGGACGTTGTATCGTATTAGGTAATTTAGACGTTTTGCAAATTTCGCACTATTTTACAAATTCAACCACGTTAATTCTAATTCTGTTTAGGCCAATAATATTAACGCCTTATTTTCTCCGAAAGCTTATTTACGTCGTAGTGCGCACAATTGGCTGGATAGTGAAGTTGTTTCATTATGGTTCCACAAAGTGATCTCAAAAAATAGGTCAGACAGTCAAAAAGGATAGACGTGTTATTTATTCGGTCCGTGAATTTATTAAAATATCGGCTTATTAGTGTTTAAAAAAATATATAAAAAAACAACAGCGCTTGGACGCTTAAAAAATAATATATTTATTACAAAAAACAAATAAACCGTGTTCAATTTAAAATTTAAATAAAAAAAAAAACATTTATAAAAAACCCATAACAAACAGGGATTTGTCTTGTTTGTTTTGTTTATTTTTTTTTTCTTTTCTTATAAAGAAAAGAGCATATGAGCTCTATAATTCAAGAGGAGAGAAGGCTCAGTGCAAATGGCAGAAACGCCTACGTTTTTCTAAAGAGAGATAACATCAATGTTAATAAAAACATTAGTGATCCCAATTACAACAAAAATTATTTAACCGCAAAAACAATTGAGAGATCCCGTTCATGTTCTCCTTTACTCTCATGTGAAAAAATTAAAACCAATAACGCAAAGGAACATGAATATATAAAAGTACCAACAAATACAGTGCCTAGTTTAACAACAACACACAAAACGCTGTCTGCTTTGACTTCACCAAAACCTACAGCTACAATATCAACAAATAGTGAGACTATTAAAACACCAACAACATCTTCTGCTACAGTTAAACAGTGATATCAATATTATGGCTCAACCAAATAACTTAAAACAGCCCCAAAGTATGCTTCACTTTCCGTCAGTAAGTAGTTTAACTATTAACCCCTCAACTGGCGCAACACCCAATGTTGACCTGTCAGTCATCATTACCCCCAAACCATTGGTACAGACTGGATTAGACAGGTATGTTAAAATAGTTAAGAGGAAAAGAAGCCCAAAATCGGCTAAAACAGCTCCCTATCCTAAGCTTAGTAGAGGTGAAATAAATGTCACTCAATCCCAAAACCGTTTTGCCATACTGGAAAGCGAAGATAATGATGCCCCGGTGATACCTAAACCACAAAGACCTCCCCCTATCTATCTAAGAGAGCAAAATTCAAATGAATTTGTTAAAACCCTAGTCAGCCTTATTGGGGAAAACTCAAAACAATAAAAATGGCAAAATTGTTGAAACTAAGATTCAAGTTCAATGTGAATCCAATTTCAGAAAATTAGTATCATTTATTGAATCCAGAAAAAAAAATTTTATACTTACCAGTTGAAGAGCAGCAAAGGTCTTCAGATAGTGATTAAGGGTATTGAATCATACAATGACCAACTTGAAGTAAAGAAGGCACTCGAAATCAACGGCTTTAAAGTTAAGTCCGTTGTTAATATTAGAAACCGGGATAAACTCCCCCAACCCCTTTTCCGAGTTGAATTAGAGCCTGGCGATATCAAGTTGAAGAAAAATGAAACACACCCTATTTATCAACTTAGGTACTTGCTACACTAAAGAGTTACAGTTGAAGCACCACATAAGCGACGAGGACCTGCTCAGTGTACGAACTGCCAGGAGTATGGTCACACTAGGTCTTATTGTAGACTACATGGAGTTTGCGTAGTTTGCGGTGAGCTGCATAGCACAGCTGACTGCACCAAACCAAAGACAGTAAATACTGAAAAGAAATGTAGCAATTGCGGTAACCCCCATACTGCTAATTACAGAGGTTGTGAGGTATATTTAAAATTAAAAATCTCAAATTTGAACAGAACCCGAAACCCCGAATGAAATCACAGTTAGAACCGGAATTTTATATTCCACAATGCCCACAAATTATCACCAACAGTGCTTCATACTCTGAAGTTCTAAGAGGACAACCACAGCCCCCAAAAACTCCACAAGCCGCACAAGTCAATCCAAATGCTCCACTTTCTCAATCTGAGCCCCAGATACAAAATTTCAGCAGACTTGAAGCATCCATTGAATCCCTGGTTCAAACTGTTACTAACTTTACAAACTCAATGAGTAATATGATGCAAGAGATGATGAGAAATCAGTCTATTTTGATGCAAACTTTGTTAACTAAACCATGAACAGTTTGAAAATATGTTACTGGAATGCTAACGGCATATGCCAACATAAAGAAGAGCTCGAGTATTTTCTCAGAAATCAGCAAATTGACGTAATGCTTATTTCTGAGACCCATTTAACCCTGAGAAGTTCATTTTCAATTCGCGGGTACACAATGTATGATACTAAGGACCCAAGAGGCAGGTCATGTGGAGGATCAGCTATTCTCATTAAATCTAGATTAAAACATTTTCTTATGTGTGATCTTTGCGAAAATTATCTTCAGGCCACTACTATATGTTTTGAAGAATTCGATAAGGACTTAGTGATTTCGTCAATTTATTCTCCCCCTAGATTCTCCATAACGGAGGATCAGTACACAGTCTTTTTCGAATCATTAGGACCGCGTTTTCTGGCAGCTGGAGACTATAATGCCAAGCATACATTCTGGGGGTCACGGCTTGTTACCCCTAAGGGCCGTGTTTTGTTTAATACAATTTCTAAGCTGGGTATGGATGTGATCTCTAGTGGAGAACCCACGTACTGGCCAACGGATCGTCGAAAAATACCCGATCTGATAGACATTGGAATAACAATGTCTATTGCGAGAGAATTGGTCCATGTAGAACCATTATTGGATCTCTCATCTGATCACACACCTACAGTTGTTACTATTTTAAACCCCCGAGGAATTGTACCCCCCTCTGGTGACTTAGCACTGACAGGCAAAACAACAGATTGGTTGAAGTATAAAAAATTTATCAGTATACATTGCTCGGAAAACATACCGCTAAGAACACCGGAAGATATCGACCTCTCGATTCAAAATTTTGAACTAAATCTCAAACTTGCTGCTCAACTTGCTACCAAACCCCCCGACACAACAGACAAAATATTATTTTGTCTGCCGATGTCGAACGACTCTTAAATGAAAAAAGAAGAGCTCAAAGAGAGTGGCAACAGATATCTTGAAAATTTAGATCCAACATCATGAACTGATTACTCATTATGGCGTGCAACGAAAAATTTAAAAAGACCTGTCTTATGTAAGCCTCCTTTGAGAAAATCAGACGGAGGTTGGGCTAGAAATGATACTGAAAAAGGAGATCTGTTTGTAGAACATTTAAGAAAAGTATTCACGCCAAAAATAACAAGTTCTGTAACAGAGTTGCCACCGATTTTACCCCAGCACCGAGCAGCTACCCGATTAACGTTTGAGATGAGAGAGGTCGAAAAGGCTATTTTTGAACTAAACCCCAAAAAAGCTCCCGGTATCGATGGAATCGGTAACAGGATGCTCTTGGAGTTACCCCGTATAGCATTAAAGATAATTCTCTTTATTTTTAATGCTATTATACGCCTTGAATACTATCCCCCAGAATGGAAAGTTTCACTCGTTAAAATGATACCCAAGCCAGGCAAAGATCACACAAAAGTGGAATCGTATAGGCCTATAAGCCTATTATCCAATTTGTCAAAGCTGTTCGAGAAAATCCTAATGGAAAAGATAACTGTTTATGTGGAACAAAACAACTGTATTCCATCACACCAATTTGGCTTCAGGAGAAAATACAGCACCATTGAGCAAGAACACAGGCTAGTTACTGTTGTCAGAAAAACGTTCGAGGAGAAAAAATACTGCTCTGCCCTTTTTATCGATGTTTCACAGGCTTTTGATAAGGTTTGGCATGAAGGTCTACTGTTTAAAATAAAACTTTTGTTACCAACAAATACTCACAAGCTACTCAAAAGCTATATAACAAATCGAAAATTCACTCTTGCTGAAAAAAGTTTTGTCAGCTCTCCTCAAGATATACAAGCCGGAGTTCCACAAGGTAGCATTTTGGGTCCTCTGTTATATATCATTTATACTTCAGACATGCCATTAGATATTAATACCCACACATCGACTTTCGCTGACGATACTGCAATCTTAAGCGTCCACCATGACTCAAAAATAGCGTCTAGAATGTTACAGACTCACATTTCACAATTGGAAGCTTGGTTGGATAAGTGGAGAATTAAGGTGAATGAACAGAAATGTATCCACATTACTTTCACACTGAGAAAAGAGACGTGTCCACCCATTAAAATTAATAATCTGAATATACCCCAACACACATGTGTGAAATACCTCGGTATTCACCTTGACCGTCGACTCACGTGGAAAAATCATATAGATGCGAAAATAACTCAGATGAGGCTAAAAACTGCTCAACTCGCTTGGCTTACTGGCAAAAACTCTAAACTAGGCCTGGACTGCAAATTACTCATTTACAATTCGATCATGAAACCCATATGGTGCTACGGAATTCAGCTCTGGGGTACTGTCTCTGCGTCCAATATAGGGAAAATTCAGAGAATGCAAAATAGATTCTTGAGGACGATCACGAACGCACCCTGGTATGTTAGGAATTACAACATACATAAAGACCTGAATGTACCCCTGGTCAAAGATGAAATTATTAGAGACTGTCAACGCTATTTAACAAAACTGGAAACACACCCCAACATACTAGCCCGTAACTTAACTGATAATCACGGCCACCAGCGTCTTAGGAGGAGGGACACTGCGGATCTGGTCCGCTAATAATAAGGGGAAATAATGGTCCCAGTTGAACCACATAACATTAGTCTGGCACTGGCTGGACTCAACAATTAATATTTAGTTTTAAGATTTGGATAATTATTGTTCACAGTTTTTAAAAGTGAAGATTCAATAAATAATATAAAATAAAATATGGAAAAAAAAAATTAGGAATTTGAACGACTTTGTCGCTAAACGAAATACGTTTATAGAGCAATTCCATATGAAAACGATCAAAATTGGCAAATTTTTGGACGACCCCTCTCTGATTTTAAAATAGATAGTCTCAATCGATTGCCCAGCAAAAAATAATGTACCTACATATATTTTTTTTTATAGTGACTGGTTTAGTGGTGGTGTACACCACTGTCATGTGACAAAATTGAAGAATTCTTCATAAGGGACCTCATTGAAAGTTGTTTAAAAAAAAACTACTAAAGCGATCGCAACGAGTGATAGCTCGTTGGAAAGGTATTGAATCAGGCTTTAATTAATTTTAATAAAATTTTCCTAATTTTTATCAGAAATTTACCTTTTTTCCCATGAAAATTAAATTTTCTGATTTTCCACAGAAGCTCCTAAATTTTCCGGCTAATTTTATTTTTTTTGGATTCCTCATAATTTTTGCTTTAAGAATCAGCAATAAAGAAATGGGCCCGACTCCTTGTTTGGACAGGAGAAGAGCATTTAAGAGACCACCTTGTTCTCATTGTTTTTATATTTTTTATAATTGAATTATTTTTAATTATTTAACATTATTTTATTTTATTATTAAAAATACATTTTAAAAATTATTTTACAGTTATTTTGCTGCTTATACTTAATTACAATATTTATTAAAAATTTCAATTGTCTTGGCATCATTATAAAATTAAAGTAACCTTAAATTTAGCACGTCGGCAGACGAAGAGTACCGCTTTACATTAATTGACATATCAGAAATATTTGGTATGAAGCAATGAAACTTTTGCGTTCCAGTTATAGTTTTGACGTTATTATATCTGTTTTGAAGTCGTCGCTCCATGGCATCGTGTTCTTTTTGAGTGCATAAAACTGTGTTAATGGCAATTTCCTTGCTTTGAATCCACGAAAACAAATGTTGTACATTTAAGATCTGGTCAGTATATGGCCTTTGCAAACTTGCCTTAGTCGCCATGCGTTTTAGGGTTCCCCCTAACGCATCGCATGGGCCCTTACCGTGGGACGTCGCAAAAAAGTGCCACTCGACCTTGCAGTTTTGTTCTTCTTCAATTATGCAAAGATTGTAAAAATTTTTTTTATTATTGTACTGAGAAGCCGCGCCGTCTGAGAAAACGTTACTTTGTCGATTGCATCGAATTTTGATCTTAAGAATTCAAACAGTTTCATTTGAAATAAATAAACGGACACATAATTATGAGCTAAACTCTCCGCGACAACAACAAGGCTTACGGTCTGTAGTTCGTTATCTTCGTTTTTGAAATAAATGCAAAAAGGATGCACCGTGCACTGGTCGTTTGCCCAGTGATAAGCCTGAATTTCATCCTGAACGAGAAAAGTGTAATTCTCGGCAAAGTCGCTTATCACAATGAATTCATTTTGGGCTAATTTCTCCTTACTTTCCTTTAGAAATTTCGATTGCATCTCGGATATGAAATGGTGCGCCTTCAGTTCATTCAACTTGAATCCGAATTCCTCGATGTATTCCGGAATCTGCTTTACTCAAAGACTCAAAGACATATTGACCATCGGAATGTCTGCCTCACTATCAGATGAAACATTTTGTTCAATTGTCATTTCACTCTCGGAATGTGGTTGCATTTGTTTCAATGCATTTGCTTGTTGAGACAAATCGATTTTACACTTGGGGCAAATGAATTCTGCTTCTTCACCGTATTGTATATTTAATTCATTCATGTATCGCTTCGAAACACCAGTTAATTCTAATACTTTTATCTTTTTCGAACGATGTCCACTCTTGTTAAACGGATTGCAGCAAAATTTATTCATTTTACTTTTAATTGTCTTTACAGCTTCACTCTTTACTTTACAAAAAAAAAACACTTTAACACTTTCACGTTTAGTATTCAACTGAAATTTGACTCAGAGTGTGTAAAGTATTTATATTTATTTTTTGGTAAAAAAAAGGAAAAAAAAAATGAGCGATATTTGCTTTTCTTTAATAGGAAAATTTGCGTGAACTACTGATCATAAAATGATTTTTAAAGAGGGACTTAATTGGTTACTGCCAATAAGCCGACCACAGGTCATAAAATGTTTTGTAAATTTTTTAATTTACCAGGTAATAAATATTTCGCCATATTTATGGAA
This sequence comes from Eustalomyia histrio, assembly GCA_949748255.1. NCBI lineage: Eukaryota > Metazoa > Arthropoda > Insecta > Diptera > Anthomyiidae > Eustalomyia > Eustalomyia histrio. The sequence continues at coordinate 96,893,416 of OX456526.1, forward strand.
AATCCGTGTTGTATGACTTGTTTCTGCACGTGTCATTTTAGGCGAAATATTTATTACCTGGTAATTTAAAAAATTTACAAAACATTTTATGACCTGTGGCCTCAGTCGGGTTTGGTGTGCCATTACATGCCACTGCTGCTATTATCCATGGATTTATGGCCGATCTTGTGAAGGCAGGCAGACCATATTCACTACACACTCAACTTGGGGCTCTTAAAAAAAATTGATTTTTTCTTCATAAATGTATTTTTAACTGTAAAATAATTTTTAAAATGTATTTTTAATAATAAAATAAAATAACGTTAAATAATCAAAAATAATTCAATTATAAAAAATATAAAAACAATGAGAACAAGGTGGTCTCTTAAATGCTCTTCTCCTGTCCAAACAAGGAGTCGGGGCCCATTTATTTATTGCTGATTCTTAAAGCAAAAATTATGAGGAATCCAAAAAAAATAAAATAAGCCGGAAAATTTAGGAGCTTCTGTGGAAAATCGGAAAATTTAATTTTCATGGGAAAATTTAATTTTCATGGGAAAAAAAGGTAAATTTCTGAGAAAAATTAGGAAAATTTTATTTTTCAATTAAAGCCTGATTCAATACCTTTCCAACGAGCTATCACTCGTTGCGATCGCTTTAGTATTTTTTTTTTAAACAACTTTCAATAAGGTCCTTATGAAGAATTCTTCAATTTTGTCACATGACAGTGGTGTACACCACCACTAAATCAGTCACTATAAAAAAAAAAAAAATATGTAGGTACATTATTTTTTGCTGGGCAATCGATTGAGACTATTTATTTTAAAATTGGAGAGGGGTCATCCAAAAGGTGATCGCTTTCATATGGAATTGCTCTATAGACTATTGGGGTTATTCTGTAACTACATGAAAAATTGTCACGTTCAAGTATGTAACTCTAATGTATTTAGCACAGGTTGATTCACTTATATATAAGTTATGTTTAGGTAAATTTTTGTATATACCTTTAGAAAAATTTAAAATTGTGTGACTCTCCCTATCCTAAGTATGGTAGAGTTGCATATATCGATGTGACTTTTAGGCCCATTATTATAACTTGCCAATAGCTAAAATTAGGATGTTAATGGACAGATTATTAGTTTTTCGTTATTATAAGTATACTTTAACCAAAAGTGACCGATAAGCTAAAGGCAAGTTCATCTTACCTTTAACTTTTAACGCAAGGTTTATTCAGTTGAAGTTGCCATATTTTCTGCTCTGAAGTGTAGTTGTCGTGTAGTTTTTTGTCCGTTTCCTTGCTGTTTGATTTATTTCTGTGTTCGGCATCGACAATGTAAATTTTTTACAACAAACATTTTTATTCTTTACACCAATTCGAAGAAATTTTGTTTTCCGTTTGTATTTTTGTTTGTTGTAAGTAAATAAATAAATAAATAAAAGTACGTCGTTGCCACTACGTATTTTTAAGATCCATTTTAATTTGTCAAAAGCAATCGGTTTTTGCTCCGGTAATGACATATTTTCAAAAAAATTAATTTAATTTTATAAGGAAGTGGTAATACCCAAAAATAGTTAAAGGCTAAAATTACCTTTAATTAACACGCACCTTAAAGGCAAGTTATAATAATGGGCCTTAATATAGTTCTGGAATAACCCCATTTATCTTCAAAAATCTTTTAATATTTGGATATTTTTGTAATAACCTAAAATACAGTCATGGACTTAAGTATAGGCACAAGAAACAAAATGGATTGTTTTTGTTATTGCAACGCAAAAATACTTATATGAACATAAAATAGCTATAGAACAAGTATATTTTATGAATAACAAAGAAACTTTAAAAAAATGGTACAAAAATATATCCACAACTAAATGGACATGTTTACAATATCGATATTCCGCCTATGTGGCAACACTTTATTTTGACAAAAACTGGAATATTCCGTTATAGTTTATAGTTGGGTTGTTCTGTTTTAGTTTTTGATTTTTTCTACAAGTGAAAAGTTGAAAAAAATAATTTAAATAAATTATTTCCTTTACTATTTTTTAACAATGAGCCCGAAATTAAGTGAAACTACAGAATCACAGCGAAAGATTATTCTCCACTTGCATAACCAAAGAAAATCTTTTGCTGAAATTGGGAAATTTATGGATCGTAGCCGTTCTACTATTCGGACAATTATAAATCTTTGTAAAGGCGAAACTGACTTCAAAAGTGCTAAGAATAGTGGTCATCCGCGCAACTTAACTGAAAGGAAATGTAACCAATAGTAAGTTAAAACTGACCCGAAAATAACATCAATGTTAAGGACAATTTTGGTAAGAACGTGCACTCAAAAACTGTACGCAGATTGCTACATGAAGCTGGTTACAACTCACAGGTAGCTAGACGAAAACCTTTGATATCTGATATCAATCAAAAAAAAAAGATTGGCATATGCAAAAAAGTATGAAAATGAGTCTTGCAGTTTCTAAGATCAAGTGATATTCTCAGATGAAATCAAATTTAACATTTTTCAACCTGATGGACACTCTAAGAGTATGGCGAAAGCCCAACACTGCATATTCCAAAAAAAATCTAACACCAGAGGTAAAATATGGTGACGGGGGAGTAATGGTTTGGGGCTGCATGACTGCTGCGGGTGTAGGGGACTTATATTTTGATGGAATTATGGATAAAACAGTTTACCTTAACATTTTGAAGGAAAATGTTAAAAAAAGCGAAGAGAAATTGAATCTTCCTATGTCATTTACATTCCAGAACGACAATGACCCCAAACATTCAGCTCGCGACGTAAAGATGTGGCTTGCTTATAATACAGCACATGTTTTGCCACACCTCCGCAGTCACCAGACCTAAATCCCATCGATAATTTGTGGGTCGCATTGGGCCGAAGAGTCCAAAAACGCGCTATATCAAGCAAAGGTGATCCTAAAGAAGCTTTAAATAATGGCTAAAAATTGGAGAAAATGTTACTAGAAAATTAGTGCACTCCATGCCAAATAGACCTAAGGTAGTTATTAAGCAAAAAGGATTGCCAACGAAATATTAAATTAAGCTGCTATTTTAATTTTTTACTTTACAACAATGGTTGTGCCTATATTTTTGTACCACGGAAAATTGAGCTTTTTAGATATTTTTCTTTATTGTTTAAAATGTGAATAACATTTTTTTAAGTTTCTTTGTTATTCTTTAAATATACTTGTTCAATAGCTTCTATATGTTCATAAAATAAATATTTCTTGCGTTGCAATACAAAAAAAAATTCACTTTGTTTCATTATACAGCTTGTGTCTATACTTAAGTCCATGACTGTAGTTAAAGGTCACTTTATTCCTCACTTTAGCTAAAGTTACCTTTAACTAACACGGATCTAAAGGCAAGTTATAATAATGGGCCTTAATATAGTTTTGGAATAATATTGGAGTGTGATAATTTATATTATCATATAAATTAAAAAAAAATGTCACCCTGTGGGTATTTTTTAAAAATTCCAGGAAATCCTTCGGGTTATAAATTAAATTAATCGTGAATTAAAAAAATTATTTTAATACGCGAATGAAATCATATTTGAGAATTCAAATAAAATCCATTCGACCTTTTGATTTAAAATTGAATTATTTCGTTTGATTTATGAAAATAATTATTTAAATCAACTTGATTTGGAAAAATTTGCTCTAGTAGAGTATTAATATACTGCGATAAAAAAAATGGGGCAGGTACGGATGACATCCCGAGGAGGCTGTTTTAAAAAAATTCCATGAAACCCTTCGGGTTTAAAATTAAATTAATCGTGAATTAAAAAAAAAAAAATATTTTAATACTCGAATAAATTCATATTTGAGAATTAAAATAATTATTTTTTGATTCGCAAATTAAATCAAAATTGATTTTACTCTTTGATTTAAAATTGAATTATTCAAATTGAGTTATTTCGTTTGATTTATAAAAATAATTATTTAAATCAACTTGATTCTTTAAGTAATATACATATTGAATTATGGTAATAAATAACACATGCAACAACAAAGACTGAATGGGATGAAACCAAAAGCAAACGAAAGTTGACACTTTCCATAACAAAACCCTCAAGGGTTTTTTTTTAGTGCGAGTTTTTTCTACACGCTTTTGAAGTTGGTGATTTTGGAACGTCATAGAAAAAAACGGTATTTTTACTTCTTTTGAGGCTAAAAAATTAATTTTACATGTTGGCTTTATTACAAGACATATTTCTAATGATATTACGAAGTACATTTTGTTATTCTCAGTACCCTACCTACTATTACAAAAATTGTATTTTATAAATATATATGTTATTCTATTTATCTTAATGATATTTTCGTTTTTGGATCCACTAAATCATCATATCAATCAATTTTCATGTTTGAAGTAGCTCCAGAAGCAATAGATTGTGGATCTGTGTATGTTTCTGATTCATGCTCATCGTCAGTATTCTCTTCATCGGTGGTTCTCTTTAACCACCAGCATAAATCTCCTAACATGGAATGTAGTTTCTTCCTCTGTATCTAGTTTCCATTGTTAAAGCAATTTGGTAAAAACGTTCACTTTGCTCATCAGATTCGGTGGAAAGTTGGTTTTCAAAACCAATCTAAATGGTGATGGAGAAAATTAATTTTTAAAGACATATTCACACCAAGTTCCTCAAAGGCTTGCAAGAGACGCTTAACTCTTTGTGTACTATCTGCGTCTCGTTTTTTACCAAGAACATTCTCGATTACGTCTTTCATTGCATTACAAGCAATTAATTGATTTTGATCCAAAGAATTATCAAATTCATTATTTTTCATCATTCTTCTAATGTCTGGACCATTAAACATACCTGTAAAAAGAGAAAAAAATATTATGAATACATTTTTTTAAATCATTTATTTTATTTGTATACAATACCTTCTTTTACTTTTCTAGCACTGAGTCGTGGAAATGTAGATGTTAAAAAAGTAAAAGCTGGTACATCTACAGAAAACACTTACAAATTTTTGAAAAGAGCCAATTTAATACGAAGTGGTGGTAGCAATACTTTATCTTTTGGGACAAGAGGTTCATTGATAACATTAGCTGTTCCAACTCGAAAAACGTCTCTCTTTTCCCAGTCACGTTTTTGATATTGATTTCCTTTGTAACGTGTGTTTCACAAGCATATAAAGCACATCTTTTTCGTATAGCTACCTTGTGAACCACAAACTAAGATCACGATTTTCAAATCACAGCATATACGCCGGTTTTAATAGTTCACTGATTCCAGTAGATATTTTACTGATTCTTAGGTTTCTTTAGTGTTTAAATTGTATGCTTTTGGAATGCTTGATTTTTTGTTATTGTAGTATTGTATAAAAAACTGCCTTCATACTGGTTTTTGAAGAATCTATAAATAATTATTATATATTATTATAGATTATAATCTCCATTTATGAGAAACATACTTCATACCCATTTCTGTCATGTTTTTCAATTTCATTACAGTAAACGAATGTATTTCCTTAGTCGAAAGAGAAATATTGTTGAAATACTTCTTGACGATTACGATAAGCAACATACTCTGAATCACGCTTCGACATATTCACATGTTTTAGTACTTCCAGTTTTGTGATATTGGTATCATGCGATTGTTAAACTCAGGTAAGTAGGATTGTATCCAATTGTCTCTGAGGCATTTGTAGATACAATGGAAGTTAAATCTGGACTTCCTGGTTTTGGTATTGGAGTAAACTCTGTAAGTGGTTTTGGTAATTCTGCATATTTTGTACCAACATAAATCATGCCTCCTCTAATTGTTTTTCCACAAAAAATACAATTTTTGTAATAGTAACGCACTGAGAATAATAAAATGTACTTCTTAATATCATTATAAAGCTAACATGAAAAATTGATTTTTAGCTTCAAAAAAGTAAAAACATTGTTTCTTCAACTACAATCTACAGGAAATACCACAATTTGTATGACGCCATCTAGCGTGAGTTTTAGGTAAAAATAAATATCAAAAATGGATTCCTCGATTTTTTCTTGTTAGACAGCGTACCAAAATTACCAACTTCAAGTGTAAAAAAATCTCGCACTAAACTAAAATAACCCTTGAGTGTTTTTTAATGGAAAATGTCAACTTTCATTTGCTTTTGGTTTCATCCCATTCCGATTCGGAAAGTTCGATTTTGTATCAATGTGTAAGTCAATCAGAAAAATTAATTCGCGAATTAATTCGTCAAAATTTAAATCAGATTTGATAATTGATTTAAGGAATTATATTTGTAAAGGTCTGGTCTGTATTTACTGAAATACTTGCAGATTTGATCTGCGGCTCTGCAACAAAAAAAACTTTATTTTTTTGTTTCTTTGCATAAAGAGGAATTATCGTTTCCCTGAGTGGTAAGCAAAGAGTCGTCTTTATTGATCGAATCGATCTTAATTTATAGTACATAATTGCTTACTTACCATTTCTATATACAGTGGGTGTAGCAATGAAATGAATACTTTTATTTAGATCCGTAATATACGAAACAATGACAATTGTACAACACCAAAAGGGGTGACTATTTTATAATGTTTACAGTGGATGTGATATCAGTTTGACTAAGTATTCCCAACTTAGATTACTGTTACCACAACAGTCGCTTGTACAATGCAAACAGTGTTGACCGATGTGTAAGATGATATTTTTAATTTTAGTACTTCAAAATATCCTTGTTGGTAATGCTGAATATGATTCATGCTACACCTTCCTTCTATGGAAGAATGCTCGTATAACTATAGTTGTATGAACATTCTTTTACAATAAAGACAAAAGAATCTAATGAGTAACCTGTTTATTTTTAATATATTGTTACGGAAATTCGAATCATTAATTTCCATTTCCTCGAAGAAACACAAATTCCCATATCCCAGCCCTAAAATATAAAACAGTTGCGATAAATGGCAATCCTTCACCATAACTAAAGTTCCATTAGTGTTTCTTTCAGCTTCAGCTGTAGTAAAAACTAAAAAGCTCTCGGCATACAACATTGCCATCTGGCGACAAATATTTACAACTAATGGTAGTTTTTTAATTACAAATCATTAAATTTGTGTTATAGATAAATTAAAAATAACCTTTAGTTTTTATAATACTTTAATGCTAATTGTATCCTAACACTATTTTCCCAGTGCTGTTAAAAAACTAGATCTTGTTGCACTGGTGTGCTAAATAAATAAAATAAAATAAATAAATTTGTGTCTGAGTATTTTTCGGCACTTTTGCCTTTGGTAGGTTAATGCTGCTAGGATCTTAATATTACTCCCCTTTTTGTGCAACTTTGTTGGGTGTTTTTACACAGATTCTAGCGAGTAAAACCGTTAACGGGTATTTGTTGCTCACCATTTTAGATAAGTAGTCTCACTGTTTGTATATATTCATTCGTTTTTTGATTTAATATGAATAACAACACAGATCTTTTTTTTCTCATATTTTGCCATTCCGCACACAGTAGTTCTAGACTTTGTAGAATTAGAAAGCTCTCGCATTTTCCACTCATTCTCACTACACATAAAAATACAACGGAGCGAGCTAGTCTGTAATGTAACAGCAACACGTTAACAACATTATTGGTGATTCAATCAACATTAACTTGTGATTCAAACAGCATTAATTGAGTCAATAAAATCTCTTGTGTACTTGTTTTTAGATTTTGTGTAAATAGAGAGTAGGTAAACAAAATTTCAACGGTATTTATTATTTGCAATATAAAAAGAACTAGGTTTATTTAAAGGAAATAAATCAACGATTTTAAAAGGTGCAATATAATTAAGCATCATGAAATTGGAGGAGCTTAAAGTAGAACGACTCAAGAAGGAATTGAGTAAGTTTAAGCCGCCGAATGCAGGTAATAAGACGGAATTGCAAAAGAGGCGACGTACTATTGGCATCGAGACTTATGAATTTGATGAAAAAGGATTAATGGAGGTAAGTAACAGTAAAACAGAAGGGAACATGGAGTTAAATGCAAATTTGGCTGCTATAATGGAAAGAATGGAAAAAATGAGAAACTGCTAGAAACTTCTAGAGCATACAAGGAAAAATTGTTACCTTAACTTCAGGAAACATCTATGTAGAGCGGACAACACGAAACTGTTAGAAACGTCTACAGCAGCTAGATAGCTAAACTTCAAGAACCCTCGAGAGCGGACAACGAGAAACTGTTAACTATGATGGAGACTTCGAGAGCAGACAACGAGAAACTGTTTATTCAAATGGAAGAAAACTGCATTAATCTTCTAGAGCCGCTAATGAGAAAATGGGCAGATTTGCCAAGAAGTTGTACGACTAAGAGACTGGCGTGGAAAGCTAAAGATGGTGAGAGAAATCTTCAAGATCTGGAAAGTAAAGTAAATGATCTTTAATGTCAAGATGGCTTAATGCGAGTTATATCAGAAACTACAGACAGAGCAAAGATCCCTACTTTTGGTGGCATTTAATGTATTCAAGTTTCAGTTCGAAACAGTTGCCGCTGAAAATATGTGGATCATCGAAGAGAAAGCTATAGAATTAATTCTGGCCTTAAAAGAGAACGCAGCAGAAATTCTGGAGTGTGCAATCACCTGAAAAAATAATTATAATGACATAATGGTGCCACTGCAAAGGAAGTATGGTGGCGAACACAAAAAAGATATATACCTAATGGAATTAAGAGGCAGGGTGCAAAAAGCTGACTCTTTGGAAAACTGCAATAGAATTTAAAATGTTGGTGCAGCTGACGTACCAACGCGAAAATCATCCATTCTTAGATCAATTCAAGGTTGAAGATTTTGTGAATGGAATCCGTGATTCTGATGTAAAACATGCGGTGTGTGCTACCCAAACATCGTGTTTGGGTAGCACACAACACATGTTTTACATCGCGCTGGCGCAGAAGACTGTGAAGGTAATTTCTAAGCCGCAAATATATAAGAGGCATAGCCTCGAAGTAACTGCTGAAAGAGAGAAAGATATAAGCACAAAAATAACAGATAGGTTCAAAGAGGTGCTCCCAGAGTTAAAATATGCATTTAAGCAGGCATTAGGGGAAAGCAAGGCAAGCCCAAGTATAAATGCTACAACTGCGGTAGAGTGGGAAATTTCCAGCGAAATTGCAAAGCACCAAGGAAGAGTCACCGGGCCAAGTCAATCATTAGGCCCGATTTAGTGAGAAAGACAATTATGCGGGGTGAAACTGGGCACAGCTACTATGGTAGGGCGAATGGGGAACTAACGATTGCCAACATAAGTATCAAACACGTATTTATTGTTGTCGATATTGTGGTGCTGATTTTACGATTAGTCACGGCATTAATCTGCATATGGGGCAAAAAGTTATGATCGGCTGAATGTTGAAATAAACCTTGATGTTGGATATGGACGAAAAGGTCAAGTAAGAAAGCTAGTAACCACCAGGCATCAGAAACTACAAACACGGTACGAAACTCTAGTGTGGGTGCGCATGGAGGGAGATTGTGAGGACAATAGCTTGTGAGTGGTAAAACCAATAGATATAAAAAGTGGCCTGATAACAGCAAAAGCCCCCTTCAAAACCAGCAGTGTGAGAAGAAAAGCAATAATAAGTAGCGAAAAGAAGCCTGGACCTTCCAGTGTGTTCATTGAAGAACGAGAAATAATGGCAGAATGTGTTGAGAAATGGGTTAAAAAACTGGCACCGCCCGATAAAAATAAAACCAACCAGTTAATCAGGAAATACGCCTCCTTCTCGTCTTGAAAAGTTAAAGCCAAGGAAGAACGGTAATTGTGTTACATCAAATAAATATTGGTGAAGCGAGACCAATAACCAAGGCGGCTAGAAGTATTCCCCTAGCAAAACGTAGCGAAGTGAAGGAGTTAGTCAGCGAAATGGAGCGTCAGGGGGTAATCGAGCCATCCTCCAGCCCATGGAGTTCGCCAATAGTTTTAGTGAAGAAGAAGATGGCAGCACCCGATTCTGTATGGATTACATAAAATTTAACGACGGAAGGGTAGATGTCCCCGCTACCCAGAATTGACGACACGCTAGCAGGCACGAAATGGTTCTCGACATTGGATTTTCAAAGTAGAAATTTGCGACAAGGACAAGGAGAAAACTGCCTTTAGCGGAAGCGACGGGTTATGGCAGTTTTATGTCATGCCGTTCAAACTGTGCAATGCTCCAGCAACCTTCGAGCGTTTGATGGAAAATTTGTTAAAAGTACTTCACTGGAAGAAATGCCTAGTGTATCTTGACGACATAATTGTCATGGGGAAAACCTTTGATGAACACTTGAAGCAATTAGAAGAAGTCCTAAAACGAATATCAGCAGCTGGACTTAAGCTTAGTGGGAAGAAATGCTCATTGTTTAAAAAGGAAGTCAAGTATTTGGGGCATCTCGTAACCGCAGATGGAATATCAACCGATGAGGATAAATTACGAGCTGAAAAGGATTGGTCTCGCCCGAGAAATCTGCATGAGTTGCGCAGTTTTCTAGGCCACTGCACATATTACAGACGGTTTGTTACAAATTTTGCCAGTGTGGCTGCGAGTCTATATGAACTGACTAAGAAGGCGTGACCATTTCATTAAGGTGCAGCTCAAGAACAAACATTCCTAAAGCTAAAGGAGTTATTGTGTAGGGCACCTAGTCTGGGTTATCCTATTTCTGGGGAAACATTTGTGCTGGATAGAGATGCAAGCGAATATGGTATGGGAGGTGTGCTTCCGCATGTGATCAATGGAACTGAGAGAGTCATAGGCTATGTACTACAGCCGGGTACTTTTGAAGCCTGAAAGAAACTACTGCGTAACACGACGGGAACTCTTGGTGGCAGTATATTGCGTAAAGCACTATTACAAGTATCTGTATGGTCAACACTTCCAACTGAGAACCGACCATTTTACACTTAGCTTGCACTTCCTTGAGTCTTTTTTGTATACGAAGCTTGTTGTTTTGTTTTAATTGTTTATGTTCGTCTATTAGCGCCGACCATTTTTGGAAGGGTTTGTTGTAAGCAACATGAAGAATGCACTCCATAAATTTAATTCTAGCATGTAACGAAGAAAGGCCGAAGCATATAACTTCGCCATCAATAGCTTTTCTTGAGATTGTAGCTAATTGATTCATTTCGGAAGGCTTCGCTTTACAAATAAAACAAACGGCTGACGAAGCTGTATTTGTAACAGTTTGAGCCGTCTTCCCATCCAACATAGTAAACAATAAATTGTTTCACACTGAATTGCCTGCCACATGCTAAAATCTCTGTACTTTTCAAACTTGCAATGCCGCGATTCACTTTCTTAACAACACTTAAGACTTTCTTTTGTTTCTTTAGCAAATTCGAAGGAAATGGGACGACAGTATCTTGTAGACGAAGGTCTTTTATTTCGCCAGTATTCATCTCCAGATGTTGATTGCAGAATTAAGGGCACCATGGATACTAACAACAAGTTCATATCACTAATATCACCTGATAAGTTCTGGTTATATTCCATATGGCCAGATGAACCATCACAGCCCCATTTAGACGTAAGCGTGCAACTAGAATCCGAAAAACTTTAAAAAAAACGCCTTATTGTGTGGTCCAATAAGCTTTGCAAGCTAACAGAAGCATCTTTTTCGGATATTTGCATATCATCTCGATAGCACTTTGCTTCCTCTTCAGCAACATTTTTATAGGCGGTAAAAAATTGTATCCTTGCTTTTTAAAACCATTTTTGATACATTCATACTGGAACTTCGTGAGCTCTGCATCCATCATTATTCTAATACAATCGATGACGGAATGTTAGTTGGAGTTGCAACATTTCCATCCGATACTTTACACGCCATAAGCAAATGCTCCTATGCATACTGCGATGCCAAATCAGCAGCTTTAAACCTTTTTACACGATCGCTGCAATCTTCAAAGTTTTTAGATGGCCTACCTCCTTTTTTGGAACAACTTGGTTGATCATCAAGCACTTCAGCACTCACTACAAACATTCCTAATTAGAAATATTCACCCTTATTCTAGTTGTCGTTATCAATGTCGTCGTCGTTTTTGAGTCAACATCACTTTGCTTCGACATCGACATCACTTCGACACCAAATTGGTATTCTAAAACAGTGTTGTAACGACGTCGACAGTTTATGGATTTAAACAAAAACACATCTCAAAAAATTGAGTCGGCAGATTTATTTTGTTTATTATTTTTGCGAAAAAATGTTTTTTATGTGTAATTTAAGTTCTGATACCAGTGATGAAGAAAATAAAGAAAATCTAGTATTGGCAAGAAGACTTCTCATACAGAAATCCAATATCTTTAATCTGCCGGATAACAAGTGAGTAGCAAAATCAAAGTCTGTTACTTTAAAGAATGTTAATCTTCTAATTTTTTAAAAAGGTTTGAAAGTTACTTTCGGCTGAATAAAACAGCCTTCAAAGATGTGCTGGAAACAATAGCACCTAATTTGAAGCCCGGAATCAAGTCCACATTTATTTCCAAAACAATAAAGTTGGCAGCTACATTAAGATTTTTAGCCCAGGGGTCGTACCAGCTCAGTGTTGGAAACGACTTTAACTTAGGGTTCAGCTGTTTCTGAAATTGTAGAAGATTTGCCACAGCTTCCAGCGGGCTCAATATAAATTGCTTGAATCTTCCGCCACCTGTAGCATTACACTCGGCTTTGTTGGCTACCATTTTCTTTTTAACTTTAAATTTTAAGTCTCGCCAAACCTATAAATAAATTTTGTTTTATTCTTATAATGCACTTTATATGATCATGCTTTCTTTACCTTCTGCCATCCATCTCACATTATTCTCGGTGGGCCAAGTGCATTTAATAAATTTGATATTTCTTCCCATTTTTTCCGTTTTTTTTTTTCAGTCATTACTTTTCCTCAAGTCGTTACTAAAAATTGTGTCGACAAAATCAGAGTCGTTTCAAGACAATATCGTCGTCACATTTTCTTACAGAATACCAAATACTTGTCGACAGTTATCAATTATTTTCGATAACGACAACGGGAATACCAATTTCAAAAAAAAATCCCAAGACGACATTGTCTTGTGTCGATGACGACAACTAGAATAAGGGTGATTATATTAATTCGAAATTTAATCAATTTATGTCGTTCACAACTTACCTTTCAGCCATGTTTCATATTTCTTAAAAAAATCTTGTTTATTCAGTTGACATTAATGCCATCTATCATTAAAATGATTAAGGAACCGCTTTGAAATGGCTTTTTCAACATCTTCAACGTGATATAAAGAAAGTTCCGAATTTTTCTTTGTAATGAAATTGCTTAATAAATTAATTTCTCCATTGCATTTTATTATTTCTTTGCACAGTTCTTCATATAAAACCGAAAACAAACTCATTTTGATAATTATATATACAAATTTTAACAACTTTGAAAATTAAAATCGTAAGTGCTGTTATTCTTCCTGTTGTTCACTACAAAATGATAAAATAATCATTTGCTAATTCTAAAAATCATATGGTGTTGTTTTTATCTACCTCTATGCACTGTTTCGCGTCAATTGTTAATAAATTGTTGTTATACTCAATATTCAATAAATATCTTTCCTAAAAGTATGCAATACAAGTTGACAAGTTTCTTGACTTTTACCAGAAATTTATAGTTTTCTTCCCGTTCCGAAGATTTCCGAGAATTATTTTTTTTTTTAATCGAAAGACGACATTTCCACCTTTCATTTTATTAAAAGAACGGCTTGGGGGAAAGTGGGGCTACATTATTTTGTTTCCATTAAAAATCAAAAATAAGGTTATTTTTAGAGGCCTACAGATTTGGGCATATCTTCTTAATGGTTTGTGATATCCCAGATAATTTTTTTTTAATTTATACGGAAATACTATATTTTTCAAATATTTTAAAGTCAAATGGTGTTATCAAGAAAATTATACATATATGGGCCACTGACTTGCATGAAAATATAAGTCATTTCCTGCTTAGCACCCTTGCAGGGACTTTATTTCAAAACAAAATACAATATTTCTAAAAAACCATAAATGCACATTTCATATTTAAATACTTCTCTACAAAACTGCATCATTAGATTTTTGAAATTCAGTGGTCGAAAAATAGGGTTTCTGACACCAAAATCCCACTGTGCAACGGGGTGACCCCATGTTGTCGAAAATTCTAGCAGCAAAAGAGGAAAACAGGTGGCCTACCTGTAAGCAAATATCAGCTGAAAGCCCCTGATAAAGGCATATTGGGCCCAGCGGAATAGCCTACAGGTGTTAAATGGTTGCTTATACCGTGTATGGGAAAGTGCCGATGGCAAAATTGTGACCAAATTAATTGTAGTACTGTCATCGAAAATAAACGAAGTATTAAAGGAGTTCCATGACAGCCACAGTGGTGGTCATTTCGGTGTCATGAAAATCCTAGAGAAGTTATAACAACGGTTCTACTGGGTCGGTTGCCAGCATGCTGTAGGTGATTGGATAGCAAACTGCATAGCAGCCAAAGGACCTGTTAGGAGAAGTCGTAGACAACTTCAGCATTCCAACTCGGGTGTCCCATCTACGGAGTTCCATTAGAACTGCACTCTGAGCAAGGAAGAAATTTTGAATCTGCCATCTTCAAGAAAATGTGCGTCTTATATGGAATAATAAAAACCAGCACTAACACGCATTCTGGAGGAATACCTAATAAAACTGGTCTCTACACATCAGAAAGACTGGGACTAACACGTCCCCATATTTGTGCTAGCATACCTATCGGCCGTTCACGACTCGACCTCCCTGACACCTGCAAAAATTAGCTTCAAGACGGGATTCAAATTGCCTGGCGATTTAGAATTTGGTGTTAAGTCCGCCACGACAGACAGTGAAAACGACAACCCTACCGGGAATAAGAAGACCTCAACGAGCTTCATGAATTCATGCGCAATCGAATTAAAATGGTCAGCGATAAGATAAAGGCGATAAGTGAGGGCCAGCTGGTTCTGCTATTTAACCCCCAACGAAAGAAATGATTATCTCTCAAACCACAAACGCATTGGTACGGTCTGGTTGAGCTACGTCTAAGGATATCCGCAGGATCCCCAGATGTCCGCAGGACTTTCAAGAATATCCTCAGGATCTTTACAGGACCTTCAAGGATATTTGCAGGACCTTCGAGGATATAAACAGGACCATCAAGGATGTTCGCAGGATACTTACAGGATCTTAAAGAATGTTCGCAGGACCTTCAACGATATCCGCAAGATAGGTTCTCAAAGGATGTTCGCAGGACCTTCAAAGATATCTACAGGATCTTCAAATATATTCGCAGGACCTACAAGGATATCCGTAGGACCTTCAGGGATGTATGCAGGATACTTACAGAATCTCAAAGGATACCCGCATGATCAAGAATATTCGCAAGACCTTGTAGGATACCAGCAGAACCTTCGAGGACGTTTGCAGGATAATAACAGGATCTAAAAGGATGTTCGCAGGACCTTCAAGGATATCCGCCGGGTCTTAAAGGATATTCAAAGGATCTTAAAGGATATTCGCAGGACCTTCAAGGATATGAGGATGTCCTCCAGAGTTTGAAATTGCTGCTACTGATGAAATTACCTTGTATTCACGTTCACGCTTTATACACCTATAATGCAATCTAATGGTAGTTGTCGCCGGTGGAATAACAACGTGGGTAGACAGAAACGATCAACCCGATTTCTGTCGTGTCCAGATTCTAAAGGGTTTATCAATATGTACTTGATAACTTTGAATGTAATTTGTGAACGCACTATTTCACTGATCATCTAACTGTTACATTCCTTTTTTTCAATAAACTCAACATATTCATCATGGTAAAGTACACGAACGAACAACGTATGCAAATTATAAAAATGTACTACCGAAATTCGGGGTCGGTGACAGCAACTTAAAGAGCAAAATCATCTTCAGTGACGAAGCTCATTTTTGGATCAATGGGTTCGTCAATAAGCAAAATATCCGTTATTGGTTTGGTGAAAATCCACATGTGCTTCATGAATCACCACTTCATCCACAAAAAATAACTTTTTGGTGCGGTTTGCATGCCGGCGGCGTCGTTGGGCGATATTTTTTCGTCGACAATCGACGATCGTTATCGCGCCATGACTACCGATTATTTTTGGCCCGAATTGGAAAACATGGACTTGGACGACATGTGGTTTCAACAGGACGGTTCTACAAATCATACAGCACACCTTACAATCGATTTATTGAAGAGCAAATTTGGTGAGCATGTTATATCAAGAAATGGACCAGTCAATTGGCCGCCTCGTTCGTTCGATTTAACGCCTCTAGACTTTTTTCTTTGGGGCTACGTCAAATCATTGGTCTATGCCAACAAGCCGACGACGTTGGAAGAACTCAGATCCAACATTGAACGCGAAATAGCTGCCGTTGCGGCCGAAATGTGTGACCGAGTCATCGAAAATTGGACTCAACGAATCGACCGCTGCCGACGTGCTCGCGGTGGCTATATGAACGAAGTCGAGTTCCATTTATAAATGTTTTGATTGTATTTCAAGTCGATCATAAAGGAAATATAGATATCTACCATACTCCATACAAATTTTGAACTGCTGTTAAAAATTTGGTAAAATACAGGAATTTTCAATGTTGTAGTTCAACAGTTTGGTGTAACGTCTTTAAAACGATAGACTTTTAACTTGGAAAGTGGACGAGAATCGTCGCTCGTCTTATAGAATCAGGGCGCTGGTTTTAAATGTATAATAATTTAACAGTAACCGGTTTTTTATGCGGTTATGGATGAAAATCGCTATTAACCACGGCTTCAGTTACACCGAAATGCAAACTCTATTAAAAACCTGTACTTTTGAAAGGTTTTGAAATAGATAACGGTATTAAAAAGGTATCGGTTGACAACTTTGATTTGTTTACAAATTAAATTTTATAATTATATGTACTTACGTTTACTTTCGCTCCTATACTAATAAGGTATTCTAGTACCTCGTATTGACCATAATCTGCTGCGTAGTGTAGAGGATATCTACCATTAACTTCGGAATTTACATCGGTGGACTGTATGTATGAAAAAAAAAATTGTTAATAAAAAAGTATTTATTACGAAGCCACATATTGGCTTAAATGCCGTTTAGGGGCATAACTCCGATCACTCAACTTTTTTTAACATAGATATACACTAGGGTGACAAAGGGAACCCCAAAAATTATGTTCTTGCAGATTTTACGATAGCCAAATTTGAGCACGATTGGAGTATAATAACCCATGCCGCCAGGGGCTCAAAGTTTCAGAAAACGAGTTTTCTAAGTTTAGTAGCTAGTAGCCACGTTTAGAGGTCGTATCTGTGGAAATTTCCATTATTTTCTCATGATATATGTCTCAAGCGTAAGGCAATGTTATTGTGACTAATTTATATTATGTACATAATTATTAATTATATTTAATTATTGTTACTTCTAGTCGAATCGAGCTATAGCAAGCTCATCATCATTATATCATGTTAAAATTGATGATATTCAAGTAACTTTAGATTTAAGTTAATTTAATTTTCGAAACAAATATTCGTTGTAATGTATATTTTGTTCAGGTTAAAATATAATAGTAAAACAATGGCTTTAACCTCCACCGTAAGAAACAGAACAAAAGATAAAATGTTCATTATTGGCAATCCGGCTCACCAGATAATCGGTTGTAAATTGCCCTCCAATCGTCATGTTTTGGCCACTTTGTTCTACAATTTGCATACTGTGAATTTAAATCTGAGAGATTCAGCAATAATTACCATACAATAAGTACTTATTTATTGGGAAAAAGCTCGGAATCCTACGAAACATGTGAAATATGGTATTACTAAATTAGAGAACCTTCACGCACAGTGGAGAAATGTACAAAAGGACAAGAAAAAAACAATCGGAGTTTGCAAAGAACAAAATCAAAGAGTACGCCTCAAAGGTAGATGATATCAAGATGCCTTAGCCATGATGAAATCAGAAGAAGACAAGGATTTTCTTTTGAAACAAAAAAAGGGTCGGTCAGGCTGTATGCTTGGAGTTGATATGAAATTAGCTCGAGCTGAAGAAAGAAAACTACAAAAGGGACATGCAAAAATTAACCAGCAAATTCAAACTGAATGTTTTATTTTAGCTTGAATAAAAATTAACATTGAACTTTTCCTAGGTACGTTTACGTTCCTTGGTTTTTATTTTTTTAACTAAAGCACCAACAAAACAAGATTAACATTAACCAACCTAAATATTTTTATAATTAATTTGGTCATTTTCTTTAACTTCTTCTGTTCATAGACTGATGATGAAAAAGATGAGGATGAGGACAGTGATGAAGAGGAAAACACATGCGATGAATATTTCGAGGATGTACTTCTCAAGAAACCGAGGAACGTCCTGGACCATCTCATAGCAAAAGAATGAAGCGTGGCGTTCGAGAAATTTTAACCATGAAACTATCTCTGTTGTTGGATCGGTGTAAGGTATCTGGCAGAAATGCCACACGAATACTCATAGGTACCATAGAAGCACTTGGGTAGAATCCTGACGAGTTCAAAGTGTCGAAAACCACCATCCATGAAAATCGGAAAGCATTTAGAGAAATATACACTAAGAAGATCTTGGAACGAATTGATATAACAGAGCAGAATGAACAAATCGCTGGTGAAGAACAATCCCTGGCTATAAATGAGTGTCTCGAGAAATGGGGTGTCTCACATACTATCAAGGTTATGTGTTTCGACACCACTGCATCTAACACTGGAAGGTTCAAAGGGGCTTGTACAATTTTGGAGCACATGTTGGGTAGAAAGCAGCTTTACCTAGCTTGCCGCCACCATATTCCTAAAGTCATGTTGAGAGGTGTTTTCGAATGTAAGTTCGGATCAACAACTGAGCCTCAACCCGATATATTCAAGAGATTCCAAAATACACGGGCGAAGCTCGACAAGAAACAATATGACACGGGTAACAAAAACGAAACTGTGAAAAAACATGTACCTCCTGAATTAATTGCGAACATATCTGCGGATTTCAAAATTAAACTCAAACGATTACAAGGTGCTCCTACAATTGGTATTGGTGTTTGTATGAGCACTTAATGGAACGGAAGTGGAATTTAAATCTTTAGGTGCCATCAGTCAGGTCAGGTGGATGATCAAGGCCATATATTGTCTGAAGATATTCCTATTCCGCGGATAATTCAAACTGAGTGATGAAGAATACAGTGCTTTAGAAGCTTGTATTTTTCTCGTTAGAGTGTATTGCAAAGCTTGGTACAATGCTTAAAAATCACACTTAGTGATGTTTGTTGTACTATCATGAGATTGACAAGGATATTTCTGAGAGAGCTCTGGAGAAATACTCAAACCACTTGTGGTATTTCAATGCAGAATTGGTAGCACTCGTGTTCTTTGATACCTCAATGTCAGACGAAGAGAAATCGGAAATTGCGAACAAAGTCCTAACTCTGTGTGAAACCGAGACAGAAGAATCATGAATTGTAAACCCCAAATTTCGAAGACTTCAATTGGAAGAACGGGTTAATGCAGGGTTATCTCATTTAATTACCACGGCGACCATGAATTTCTTTGAGCGTTTCCATATAAATGCAGCTTTTCTCAGAGAACCCCCCAGTAGCAGACCTGAATATATATATGTTCAGGAAAGTCACTAAAGGTCGTTAATGATGTGGCAGAACCTTAATTAACCTTAATAACCTTCTCGCCAAAGATGAGGAGCAGAAACAATGTTTTGCCAGTAGTACACAAATGCTGTTAACTGATTCTGTATACTGATGTTTCTAAACACAGTTTGAGCAAATCTTTAGAATAAAGTCATTCTCTTTTTTTATTAAAATACGTTATAAAAATATGTTATGAAAAAGCATTGTCATTTTATTTCATCATAATTTCAAACTCTGAAAAATTTTAAAAAATTCTTATATCATAATTTCCTCAATAGAATTTCCTCGTCACGTTTTTTATGAAAAGGGCTGTTGTAGCTCTGTTCTAGTATAAGTAACAACAAATATATAGAATATATATTACATAGAACAATATTGCCTATGATTTGACTCAAAAATCATGAGAAGTTTTTCTAGGCAGTCAAAAATCGAGTTTTTGTCAGCTTTGAGCCCCAAGCGGCACAGGTTAACATACTGCAATCGTACTTAAACTTTGGCTATCGTAAAGTCTGCAAAGACTCATCATCTTGTAGAGTTCCCGTTGACAAAATTCTGGAATTTTTTTCCACCATATCACTGCGGGTACCCTAGATACAAATTTATTCAGTCAGAAAATATAATTTTTATTTGTCGACCACGCCCCCTTTCGTGTGGAAGGGGCTTCAATGTTGAAAATTAAAAAAAGCCCAGAGCTACAGTGACACACAGCTTATTTCGTGTGAGGAACATTTTGAAAAACCAAGCATAAAAATAAATGATGCAGTTTTGTAGATAATTTAGTCTTCAATATAAAACACAAAAAAAAATTACACAAATATCGACAGTGAACCATTTATTGAAAAACAAAACAAGCACCTAATTCTCACGTCACAGCTTATTTCGTGTGTTGACTTTTATTCATATCTTTTTTAAAATAACAGATTCTAAGAACTAATGGTGAAATAAACAATAATGGTATGAGAAAGAGAGGGTCTATTCTAAAGTATTAGAATCAAATTGCGTGCTTTTACAAGATGGGTAGACGAACTTTAATGAAAAAGCGACTTAGTTATTAAGCACTTCCAAAGTGGTAAACCACAAAAACAAATTATTGAAATTGTTGATTTAAGTCCATCTACTGTTCAGTATATTACTCAGGTCCAAAAAAAATTTTTATCGAAAATGATAGGTGCATTTTGCTACAAGTGCATTTTGGTGCAAGTGCTTCAGCTCTGGCCGAGAATGTTGAAGTTTCTTGGCAAAAAAAAATGTCATCCAGAAACTGTACGCAGAGATGCTAATTTTTCTGGGCGAACAAAATATAAGACGTTTATTAATAAGTAAAATAAAAAATCCGTATACATTTCACAAAAGACCATGAAAACAAAAACATTACTTTCTGCTACACAGTAATTTTTGCTGATGAGGGCAAATTTAATATTTCAGCATCAGATTGTAAGGAATATGTGTGGCGTCAACCACATATTTAGCTCCAAACAAAAAATTTACATCGCACAATAAAACATGGATGCAGACATTACTGGCTTGGGGTGCATATCGTCAGCAGGTGTCGGTAAATTGGTATTCATAGCATCCCCTACGACTAAAGGGTATACCTAGGCTTGCTGAAGCGAAATTTACCCCAAAGTGCTGATGACTTGGGCATACGTGACACATTCCGCTTCTACCAAGATAATGATCCCAAGCACAAATCCGATTTAGTGCAAACTTGGCAAATTTTGAATTGTCCACACATCATCGAAAGACCCCCAATCCCAAGATTTAAATGTAATTGAAAATTTGTGGCACATTCTAGAACAGGGTACAATATATTAATGCTAAAACAGGAATACGTAAGCAACTTTTAGATTTTTCCTAATGAAGCTCCAAAAGATATCTACAGTGACATTATTAGAATTACTAGCGAGAATAATCTGAAACATGACCAATTTAAAAAATATTGCGCTGATAATGCAGCTGTTAACAATGGTGTTCATAACTATGTGTTTCAGAAACTTAACGAAAACAAAAAAATTATAAAGCAAATTGTAATCACCTGCACTCTAAAAAATGTTTATAAATTTACTACTATAAAATGGGTAAAGTTTTATGTAATATTACCAAATGCGTAAAACTTTTTTCCGCACACTTTCATATAAAATAATACAAACACAAAGTAATTTTAGACACAATGGGCCGTATGCAAAAAATATTAACAAAGTTTGGTAAACCATTGTTAAGCAAAATTGCTTAAAGATGTATCCAAAAACTATTATTATCTCAACATACCTTTGGTAAACGTTTGGTAACTTAACACATTTTAAAGTAGAAACAACGTACTTTGAACGCATGTTAATGGCATTTTTTGTTTTGTTTTCGTTATTCGTGTTTGTAAATTAAAATTTTGTGAAAATTTTTAATAAAAATAATAAATTGTGAAATGGATACTTTAAATTTCATAAGAATAATTGGTAAAATTAATTGTGATTGTTGAAAAATTAGTGTTAATCGGAAATTATTATCACAAGCCGAGGACTGATGGGTTCTCTCGGTCACATGTTGCAAGACCGGTCAAAAACTATTTGGAACAGTCGATTGGAAGTTTTGGCTCACCCGCCTTATAGCTCAGACCTTGCCCCTTCTGACCACCATTTGTTTCGATCGATGCAGAAGGCCCTTACTGGAATACGTTTCACTTCAGAACAGAGTATCAGAAATTGGCTTGATTCATTCTTTACCTCAGAACCGGAGCAGTTCTTTTGGCGCGGAATCCATATGCTACCAGAAAGATGGGAAAAAGTAGTGGCTAACGATGGACAATACTTTGAATAATAAATAAATTCATTTTGTTATTATAATAAATGCATTTTTTAAGCAAAAAATCAACATTATTAGCTTGTATACCCAATAGAATGAAATTTTTTTTGCAAGTCGTCTTTAATTTTAAATCAATTTTATATACTGCTTTAAGTAAATAAAAATATAAAATTCTACAATTAAAAAAAAGCATATTAATTTCTGTAGCATGCGTCACGATTTGAGTTTTATGAAAATTTGCATTAAAAATTGTGTTTCCAATTAATCGACCCTGTCAGTTAACCGGTTAGGGCATTATTCGGAGTATGAAGAAAATTGATTAAAGTTATTTGGTCGATTAATCGTTAAATGCAAAATAACGGTATACTTTAAAATAATTTAATTTTAAAGAGAGTATATAGTGGGTAAAATTATACAGGGTATAACATCAAGTGTTGTTTTGTTTAACCCTTTGTTGACAGCGGTAACATTCCCCCGCCCGTAAGCGAGACCAGGATACGAGCTTGCTCATGATCATCACCGACGTTCAAAACAGCTATCTTCGTCACCGGCCTCGTTAATGCGCCAAACTGTGTCTTTATCGTAACCCTTCGCACTTGACCATCTGCATCTACCACTGTGTCAATAATTTTACCTTTAGGCCAGCATCTTCTTTGAAGATTTTCATCAGCGATGATGACGATTGCCTCGATTTTTACAGGAGGTACTTTATCAAACGATTTGCTTCTACGGGATATTATTGGTATGTATTCCTTTACTCAGCGCCGCCAGAAACGGTCGGCAAATGCTATCTTCGAGGAGGGGTTTGCAGCCATCGCAAGAGTTAATCAGTAGATGGTTTTGAGTAATTGCGCCATCATCTTCATGTTAAATCGAGTCAAAGGTGAGCAGTCGAGAATTAATAATCGTTTCGATTTCACATAGAGCACTTTTAAAGGTTTCGTTGTTGAATTTCAGTACAGGGTATAGGCTGCATAGGATATTTTTTACGGATCTTATTAGTCCCTCCCATGCACCGCCCATGTGGGGCGCACCTGGTGGGTTGAAATAACATTTTGTTTAATGAAATTTTATTTGTATATTTGAAAAATTTATTTGATTGACTTCATCTTTTAGGATTTTTTCAACTGCTTTAAAGTTGGTTCCGTTGTCGGTATAAATCTCCCAAGGCGTGTCACGTCTGGCAATGAAGTTTTGAATACACAAAATACAGGAACTGGTATCTAAATTATGGGCGACTTCTTCATGAATTGCGCGTCAGTTAGGCAGGTAAAAACTACTCCCCATCATTTTTCTCTTCGTCTTCCAAAAGTTACTAATAATGGGCCAAAAAAGTCTACACCGACGAATGTGAAAGGGCGTTGGAAAGCGCCGAGACGAGTAGCTGGTAGCTGAGCCATTTGAGGGGCCTGCGGTATAGCAGAATAATTTTTACATATTTGGCAAGAATTTCGTACCTTTTTATACATGACTCGCAAACGTATATAATATTTACTTTATTTTGTTGATCACTGCTTCATGTAAGTGGTGGTGAGAATCTTCATGGAATGAACGTATAATAAGGAATGTAACATGATGCTCTGCTGGCAGCAAAATTTCGTCCTCACGGTTGTTAAGGCGGTCTACACGCCCGTGGCATCTTACAACTTCCTTCTCGTCTAGGTAGGGTGTGAGGCGGTAGAGCTTACTTAATTTTTCTACATTTTTACCATGTTTTAGATCGAAAATTTCCTGATGAAATTAGTTGCGCTGTGCATCTTTTATGATAATTCGCTTTACTTGTTGAAACATTTCATGTTTGACTGTAGAAACTTGTTGTTTGTTTAATTTCAGCCGTAAGTTTTGCCATGTATATCAAAAATGTTACTACGGCTCGGTAGAGTCTTTTCCAGTTGGAAAAATACTCGAAATTAATAAAAAAAATTTTTTTTTTGTTTTGGTCGTGGTGCGGAAAATCAGGACCGTTGATTTTCCATATTTTTTCGTGTTGTTATTTTTGTTGCAAAATCGGCTGGGTTCATTTTTGTTGGTACTCATTTCCATTGACTAACGTTTAAATGTTCTAAAATTTCTCCCACTCGGTGCATAACAAACTGCTGGAAGTTTTTCGCGTTCACCCCTAACCATTGTAGCATAGTTTAAGAGTCCGACCACCATTATCTTGAGGATATACGCAAACGCTGAATTTTTTGCACTGTGTTCGCTAGTCTTACTCGATAAGGGCGGCTTGCAGTTCCATTCGGGGAATCGACAGTGGTTTAAGGGGTGCTACTTTGCACTTAGCAGCTATGAGGGTGACAGTAAGAAGGTCGCCTAGTTTAATAACCAGATAGCTGACAGCAGAATAAGCACATTCGCCTGCATCAACGAAAGTGTGTAGTTGAACATTTTCGGCACCTCATAGCAGCTGGCAATAGCATAGTGGAATTTCGTCATCAGAGATAAGTTGAATTGACGATTTCCATTGAGACCATTTTAAGTTTAAGAGCTCGTTTAATGGTTCATCCCACTCAATGCAGGCACGCCAGACGTCTTTGAGCAAAATTTTGAGACCTATGGTATGGCACGACAAGAACCCTAGTGGGTCGAATATTGGCATGAGAACTTGCAGACACTCTCTTTTAATTGGCACAAGACCCTCATCAATAACATTGCGACGCAGAAGCGCAAATCTGTATTTATACTTAAAAACGCCGGTAACTGGATCCCAATACATACCTAAAACTTTTTCGGTAGCGCCCCATTGTTTGGTATCTTGAGACGTCTTGAAAACATCAGACAATTGACATAAAACTGCGAACGAGTTTGAAGACCAGTTTCTTATATAAAAAGCCTGCGGCAGCGTGAATTTTTGCCATTTGCTTTGCTAGCATATCAGCGTTTTCTTAAGTGTCTTCGCTATTGATAAGGTCATCATTGACATACTCGTATTGATGACGTGGGAATTGCATTTTAAAATGTTCAGCATTAGTATCGCGCACATAGAGGGCTATGCACGGGGCACAGCTTACACCAAAAGTAAAGGCTCGCATTACGTATGTGCTTGGCTGATGCATATTATAATTTTTGTCCCACCATAAGAACCGCTGAGCTTGCATATCGCTTTCTCATACGTTGATTCTGTAGAACATTTCCGCAATATCGCCGCAATTTTTCCTATTCGAAAGGCTAAAACGATATCAACCAGAGGTTTTAACAAGTCTGGGCCACTAGTCATAAAATCTTTTAGTGATGCTCCATTTCACTTAGCTGCAGCATTCCACACTAACCGTAACTTGTTGGGTTTATTTGGGATTTAAAGTTATGAAAACTATATAATTAGAAATCGCCAATTATGACGAACTTAACTGCTTGGCGTATCCTTTTTCGATAAGATTATTTATTTGAGCTTGCATGCCCTGTCGCAAAAATTTGTCTTCAACGATTTTTTTATTTAGGCACATAAGCCGTCGGTAGGCATAAGTATAGCTCTCAGGTAGCTGTACGTCACTATTTCTCCACAACAAGCCGACCTCACAGCGTCAGTCTACTTCTTTGCACGTTGCGTTTAGCGTTTCAATCGCATCGCTGTCTGCTGCCGAAAGTAAGGCGGATAAATTTGGTGATTCAAGCTCGTGAGGTTTATCGTAATTTTTTTGGAAAATACATGTGTGGATGTTGAGTGTGTGCACGCCTGAGTAATTAGCGTTGCCACCCTGTAGGGTCCATCAAAGCCGTGTTTTGTTGCTATAGGCTGTTGCCAATTTCCTTCTCGAATTTTTGCAGGAACAGCTAATTTCCAATTATTAGCACCAATCTAAATCATTGGTTTTGTTTTATGATAAGATTGTATTTGCAAGTCCTTTAAATACGTATATTTTTTAACGATTTCCCCCATATTTAAAGTTTGCGATAGTAAGTCCAAATTTTCGACGGTATGCACGTCTGAAAGTACGAACTTTGTATCGTTGTGGAAGCTGGATATTTTCAATGAAGTTCTGAGGGAATCACTTTCTTCACGGGTTGTTCCACCTGTCCATTTTAGGCATGCCGTTCATATTCAAACTGTAAAAAATCTACTAGGGTGACAGATGACCCTTCGTCGAGAAAAGCAAATAAATAAATAATACGTTTTTTTTAATGCAAGCTGTTCGCGATTTAAATAAAACCACGTACGATTTGTATGTTTGTAAGACACTGTTTTTTTTTTATTCATAAAATATACGCTTAAGTGCTAAACATGAAATTCTTAAAACTAGAATATGCCGAACACATCTGCCTGGTTTTTCCTAAACAAACAGCTAATCATCTCGTCTTTCGCCTAGACAATACCCTAAACTATTTTTATGAGCAAGCATCTAATTACCCTGTCTGGTCACAAACTAAACCATTCTTAATATACAAACAAGCAACTAGCTACTCATAAAACCTAAACAATTATTTAGTTTATCAGTCGCTTAGACATAAAATCTAACCCTTATTCATAGAATGAATTTCAGTTAAATATAATAAGCAAACTTTTCAAGATAAAACTAATAAACAACTAAAACTATCTTCAAGGATAAGGAAAAATGAAAATTGATAAAGAAAACCCCTTTTTCTTGGTTTTTTAAAACATGTGTTTGCCACATGTGATTATCAGAACGTATTCTGGAGTGTTTAAAATGCCTTCTTCTAACTATACATATTAGATTATAGTTCTCGAATTACAAATAAATTAGTCTAAAAAATACAGATAAAATAAGAATAAAACATATTCAACTAATCTTGAACACAAGCAGATTGGCAAAATGCAAAAGAATTGCTTTTCTTCATCAATGTTATTGTGTGAATTAATTTGTGCACTCCGCTGGGTATTTTTTATATAATTTCTTCTTACAGTTTGTATTGTTGACTGACTGGCAGCACTGATGGCCTTACAGAGGGTGGTGCTTGCACTTACAACCGGATATTCCGCATTCCATGTCTAGATGACATTCCTCTTATGATGATTGAGGCACTGGCGGCACAAACTGAATTTGTTACACTGATGTACTTTATGTGACTCTACCTTACATACGACGTACATTTTACCAACATTGTTGTTAGCTTGTGTATGGGTATTTACTAAAGCACCTTTACCAAAAGTAGGTATTACCACTGTACTACCTGCTTGCTCTAAATTATATAGCCACATCCTAAAAGCTTTCAATGTGGGAACGCTTTCATCCCGGGGTTGCATCGCTCAATTTAGCTTGTGTTGATTTGCCAATTTATCTAAAAGCTCCTTCACCAACATGGGGTTGTCTAGATGTGACTCCAGGCCACACAACTCCATAGTATACGTTGAGCCCGAATTCGATGAATGTTTCAAGCTTATCACGGGGGGGATGGCATATTTGTCGGCCGAAACACAAATAAAGCGTTTTAATAATGTCCGGTATAAGAGTAGGCAGAAGTAATTTACATTTTACTAGCTCCCTAGCTTTCCCTTTCAGGCAGCTTTGCAGACGCAATTGAAATTGTGCTAATGTATAAGCTGTTGATAAAAATAGGCCAGTCGTATTGATCTCCGTTGAATGATAGTAGCTACCTTGGTATGGAACGCCTAGCGGCTAACTCTAAAGCTGTAGGCTCAGACTGGTATTTGTTAATACTGCCCGTGGTGGGCATTTGTGTGTAAATATTATTTACCAGATTATTATTACTAAAACCGGCGGAACTGTTTGGTCCTGTAAACGGTTGGTAGTCCTTTTGTGCCAAATTTTTATATTTGCCTTCCAAAAATTCTTCTCTAACCGTTCCAGCTGCAACATTTTTGCGTTTCCAAACAATCAAAATTACTTTTACCACTTCTTGTAGAATTTTGGTTGTTTGTATTCATTTGCATTGGCTGCTGTCGATAATTATAAGGCATTGATGTAGTTCGTGGTTGTGCCGCATACACATACGATTGAAACATTGACATTCCCGTTGTAGCCGTTAGCATATATTGGTGTGGCACTGCACATTAGACCGTACCTCAAAAAAAAAAGTTCACCGTACACCCTCAAATATAAAGTATTTTAACAAGAAAATTTCGAAAATGTTTTTTTTTTTTTGCCGAACGTAGGGGTCGCCATTTTATATTTTTCTTTATATTTTCGCCATTTACCGTCGGATCTTAAAGTATTGTATATCAATGTTTTTTGTCTCGCGGAGACCGATGTTTTCCTCGAAGGAGCCATTGACCTCAAGTAACCCGTTCTAGTATTAACCCACCAGATCTCAGTAGCTACCACCTTAATGTACTACCCTAATATTTTAAAATTAAAGCTCGCAAAAAAGCAATAAACTTTTGCTAGGAAAGTATTCCAATAATTCCAGCGGAACTATTATTTTATTTTTTTTAAATTTTTTTTGTTGCCGAATGTAGGGCATTTTTAATATTTTTGTCTTATCTTCTGTATTTACAGTCGGATCTTAAAGGGTTATATATCAATGTTTTTGTCGCAATGATACCAATTTGTTACATCAAAAATCATTGACCTCAAGCACCTTTTTATACTACTTAAGGGGTAACACCCACGTAAAAAGCCTATATATAAAAACTTCTTTTTTTTATTTTCTTTATTTACGGAAACGTGTTAACAAAGATTGATTTTCATTTCAAGATTTATGATTTCAAGATTTATGAAGGTGTACAAATATTTATTTCTTTTACACAAAGTTTTACAAAATGATAGTATATTTACAATAGAGGTCTACGGCACGCAGCATTACTTAATAAATTTTTGGTGGATTTCTCTGAAATTTATAATGCATATGGAAGCCTAAATTATCTATGGATTTTAGGTGGATCGCTCTGAAACATACACTTTATATAGAAAACTAAATTATCTAAAGAAAAGCGTATGAGTTTTCGGGTATATTAATTTTTGACAAAACAGCGAAGTGTTAAAGTCAAAATATCTATTTTTTATACTCGTAAAGAAACAGCTCTAAGTCAAAAAGTATTTGACCTATCAAAAACTCCTACGCGCATCCATAGAAAATTTAGTTTTCCATATGCATTATAAATTTCAGAGAAATCCACCAAAAATTGATTAAGTAATGCTGCGTGCCGTAGACCTCTATTGTAAATATACTATCATTTGTGCCGTGGACCTCTATTGTAAATATACTATCATTTTGTAAAACTTTGTGTAAAAGAAATATTTTTTTGTACTCCTTCATAAATCTTGTGAAAACCAATCTTTGTTAATACATCTCCGTAAATAAAGAAAATAAAAAAAAGAAGTTTTTATATATAGGCTTTTTACGTAGGTGTTACCCCTTAAGTAGTATAAAAGGGTGCTTGAGGTCAATGATTTTTGATGTAACAAATTGGTATCATTGCGACAAAAACATGCCCTACATTCGGCAACAAAAAAAATTAAAAAAAATAAAATAATAGTTCCGCTGGAGTTATTGGAATATTTTCCTAGCAAAAGTTTATTGCTTTTTTGCGAGCTTTCATTTTAAAATATTAGGGTAGTACATTAAGGTGGTAGCAACTGAGATCTGGTGGGTTAATACTAGAACGGGTTACTTGAGGTCAATGGCTCCTTCGAGGAAAACATCGGTCTCCGCGAGACAAAAAACATTGATTTACAACACTTTAAGATCCGACGGTAAATGGCGAAGATATAAAGAAAAATATAAAATGACGACCCCTACGTTCGGCCAAAAAAAAAATAAACATTTTCGAAATTTTCTTGTTAAAATACTTTATATTTGAGGGTGTACGGTGAACTTTTTTTTTTTTTGCCTATAAGGTGGTACGGTCTACTGCACATACCTGGGTATGCGTTACCATAGATGTCGGTGCTGATGTCCAAATTGGTAGCGGAACACCTGCAGCTACTATATGAAAATTTGTACCTACTTCGGTAATTTTCACAGAAAGATTCTTTTTCTCAAATTATTTTTATTTAAATTTATTAAATTCTAAGGAATTGTTGCTTTTGCAACGTGAAAATAAAACACTTTTTAACACCATTGGATTTTTAATTTCAATAACTTTAAATATTTATGTTTATTCGTTTTATTACAATTAATTTTCGCGAGAGCTTAAAAATTTTATGTGTTTTTGACGCGCTGTTGTAAACCAAACTCAACTAATTTCAAGTTGCATTTTAAAGTTACATTAGACGTGCCATTATAGCCTTTTTCCACTGAGCTACATCTTACATCAATTTGCAAAGATGTTAACATATTCCCATAAGAATTATACATGCCAAAAATTCTACATCTTTCTACATCTACAAAAGATTATCCTTTCTCATTTTGTTCCATATTACATTTTTCGTTATTTTAGGTGTCATCACTAAAAAAATGAAAAAAAACCGATTTTCTTTGTGCCATCACTAGCAAACTGACATTGCAGAAAATAAATAAAAAAAATTTATTCAACAAAGGAAAATAAGCGGCATATATAATAATTTCATACTTATCTCTACCAAAAATTTTTCTTCATTATCATCTTCTTCCAGAATGGCCTTTAATATTTCAATGTACTGCATTAAAATTCGGGTTTGTTCTTGCAAAGCAACAAATACTCCAATGATAAACGTTTTCTCTAAATCCATTTTTTATTTTTAACAAAAATTATGCGTGTTTTTCTTTTATTTTTTTTTTTTTGACAGCTAAATAAATAACAGATGAAAGATGTTGCCAATGTAAACACATGTTTCACGTTTTCAACATCTTCTATGCGTTTCACAAAGATGTTCAGTGTAAAAAATCTATAACCATAACCATATAAAACAGCTGTTCGAACCAATCTAATGGTATACAATGTTATCGATTATGGGTGACTTTCCATAACCATAGATATCTACTGAATTTTCGTTTTTTGCCATAACCATAACATACAGCTGCTTGTTGTTTTTATTATTTATTGTTTTTCTATTGTGTTTTTATTTTTAATAGATACTATATTTTAATCAACATTATTCTATTCATGTTTAGGTCATTAAAACACTATTTTTCTTTATAGGGGTATTCTCCAAATAAATACTTCATAGTTTTATTCCCTCGCCTGGGTAACTATCTTGTCGAGATGTGAGGGCTTAAGTGCACTCTGTGTTTATGTTCCCGTATATTGATGTATGGTTCTCAGTACATCGTCACATGGGATCATGAACTTCAAAGGAGTGCGCGACCAAAGGTTACTCTTTTTTGTCAAGATATACGGGCGACGGCGAAATCATCAGCGGTATGTCCTCTTATTCGACATAGGTTTTTGGCGCATCAGCCATCAATAACTACGGAGGTGTCTCTCGATTCCCCATGAGTTTCCCTGGTAGTTCGGATGGTACATTGCAGTATTGGTTCATACTCAAAATAGACCCCCCAAAGTTCCGAGTGTTATGCGACCCGTGCTCAGGAACTTTACGGTCTGCAGTCAGGAGTTACCAAATACTGTATTCTAACGCGAGCCTCACAGATACCTGGACGCCTCTGTGAGTAAATAGTCTTTGTCATATTAACGGGGGCTATGATGTGATCGACCTTCGTACCCCTACACTCGTGAGACCACCCTGAACAACGAACAAAAGAACAAACAAACGAATAACGAGAACAACAGAAACTGTGCCTGACAACAGGTCCAGTGATCCTACATCCTCCTCCAAGTCGAAAGGCAAGCATACCAGACCTTCGAAGAAGAGGTACAATGATCGGCGCCTCTCTCAGAATTCTGGAGAGATTTGATAAGGCCGATCCTAGGACTCTGTCTGCAAAACAGAAAGAGTCGCTAAAATGGGCGCGTAGCATTTCTGAGCAACAGGATGCTGCGCCACCGAAACAACCTACACCTGATGACCCGCCGGCAACCAAAAGATCCAAAGTCGGTGGTGACACTGGTCAGAGGGTCTTTGCTGAGGTTGTCAAGGACAGCCTGGTGATAGCGGTCATCAAGAGGGGGGATGTGGATGGTATCGTTCCTAAGGACAAATGGAATCACATTGAGAACGCTATGTCCTCAGTGTACTCCCAAGTCCTCAAGGAGATTCCAGACACACCTCCCTTGTGCAGGGATGCAGGCTGGTTCCAGGGCCGCTTATTGCTTTCGGTTATATGCGCGCTGTTGAGTGCTATCGTTCAGCTCTTAAGAAGGTTGGTGAGGTGTGGCCAGGGGCGGTTTTGATGTTGTCGACAAAAGTGACATTCCGACCCGCCCAAGGGCACACGCATGGATTCAGGCGATCCCAGAGGATGAATTATCCATAATAAGTAGGCTCAGGGAATGTAATCCTGGGCTTCCAACACAAAATTGGGAGGTTGGTAGATTAGATGAGGCTGATGGAGCTCGTAGGGTTTGCGGTATTTATACTGAATGCCGAGTCTCTACCAGGCCCAAGGCCTACTTTCGTATGGATTTCATCAAATCCAAATGAAGGTCTACAAAAGCGACAAGATAGGTAAACCAGCAGATACCGCGTTAGTTAACACTAATGTTGTATCTGAAGGTGAGAGTACCTCGTCGCAAGTTCCTGTAGGGCACCTGGAAGATACTAGCGCCTCGTCCTTTTCTGATGCACTCGGGGGCGTGGAGGATCTCTTCATCACAGGACTAAGTGAAGAGTTTTGTGAAGAGGAGCTTCTCGTAGACTCTGAAGAGGAAAAAGATGTGACGGTGGTGGAGAAATCTGATGGTACTTCGGTTTCTTCAGATAAATCTCCATCACTCTAAGGCTGCATCCGCAGCCCTTGTGCTCCTCCTGACGCAAGGAGGGTTCGACGTGCTCATTATTCAAAAACTGGCTGAGTGGTGGCAGGATTTGTGGAATAAGGCCTAACGGGTTTAAGCTGATCCAAAGGGTGATGGTAGGCACAGATCTTGTTTACTTGTAGGGAACAGTCTTAATATATTTCTTCTCTCCTCTTTTAGTAGCGAAGACATGACAGTGGCCAGCCTTGAGTGTAAAAACTCTCAAATCTGGCTGGCGTCGGTGTATATGGCGCATGAAACCGATGTACCTCCGGCCACTCTGACGGTACTGGTGGATGCTGCTGGAAAAGCTGAGTGCAACCTGATTGTGTGCAGTGATGTCAATGCGCACCATCAAATCTGGGGAAGCTCAGACATCAATGATAGGGGTGAGTTACTCATTGAATATATTATGAATACTAACCTAACTATATGTAATAGGTACAATGAACCAACGTTCATTACTAGGAATAGACAAGAGTTACTGGATGTTACCCTTGTCTCTGATGAACTTGCTGATAGGATTGGGACCTGGAAATTTTTGGATGACCATAGCTTTTCAGATCACCGTTATATTAGCTTCTGTTTAAATGAGTTAGATAGTATCCCACAGCCTGCTTTTCCACCGAACATTCGGAAAGCAGACTGGGGGAAATACAGGGAAACATTCTGCAGATTCTTTTAGGGGACATTGAGCGATCAGTGGAACAGGTCACAAGGGCCATGAATGACTCGCTGCTAGCTCCATGTCCCAAAGGTAAGGCTAGGGTTAGGAAACGACCGCAATGGTGGTCGCCAAAGCTAGCGAATCTTAGGAAGTGCTGTAGGAAATTCTTTAAACGGGCAAAGTCCACAAGGGTTTCACAGGACTGGGACGTTTATAAGGGTAAACTTAGAATGTACAAGAGTGCATTGAGGAAGGTTAAGAATAGATCCTGGGGTGAATTCTGCAGCAATGTTGAGGACACCCCTGAGGCTGCAAGGCTAAGGAGGATTTTGGCTTCCACACAATGCACGGTAGTATATCTTAGGAAACCGCAGGGGGATTGGACAACATCCAGTAGGGAATCACTGGAGCTTCTCCTGGATACTCACTTTCCTGGTAACTGCCGAAATGAACTTCTGCGGTTAGTACTGCATCAAGTCAACCTTTGGCCGCGATAGCTGCGGCGCTATCTGGTCTTGGAGTGGTCGACGTCCACTCCACTCAACAGGTTTGTGTACAGTCTTCTTACAAGGAGACGTATACGGGCCAAGTTGAGGTCGTCAGACCGAGTAGATTTGTTGGTAGGGGCACACCCCAGGGTGGTGTACTATCCCCACTACTATGGAATCTCACTCTGAATGGCGTTCTGTTGTCACTTGAGGGGGTTGGTGTTACGAGTTGTCGCATATGCAGACGACGTGGCATTGGCAGTCAGGGGAAGTGTAGTCAGGGGAGTGTACCAGGGGTTTCCTGGTACACTCACGGATGTCCTTCAGGGGGCACTTCTATCTATGGAGAGGTGGGCGCGTGATAAAGGTCTTGCGGTGAATCTGTGCAAGACTGAATTGGTCCTGTTCACCAGGAGATATAAGATTCCATTAGTGAAACCTATCTCCTTGGGGGGCACTGAAATTCCTTTTGCGGACTGTGCCAAGTATCTTGGGGTACTGTTGGATAGGAAGCTGAACTTCAGGCTCAACATTATGGACAGGGCAAGGAAGGCCACAGTGGCACTTTATGCGTGCAAGAGCTCAATAGGGGGGCAATTGGGTTTGGCGCCCCGGATTGTCCACTGGCTGTATACGGCAGTGGTACGACCGATAATGCTGTATGGTGTTATCGTCTGGTGGAGAGCTCTCCAGAGGCCTACATACCGTGGGATGCTGGATATGGTCCAACGGATGGCTGGCATGTGCATCAAGGGTGCACTTCGTACCACCCAATCTGATGCGCTGAATGCTATTTTGCATTTGCTGCCTTTGGACAAAATTGGTTCACACATTAGGGAAGTAGCGGAGTGGCTTAGGTATAATGTGCTCACAACAGTGAGGATAAATATATTTTCTGATAGTCAAGCTGCCATTAGATCTCTGGATTCTGTCTTCCTGGATTCGACATCAGCCCTGAACTGTCGCAGATGTCCTAACGAGATGGCTCAGCAGTTCAGCATCCATGTTATTTGGGTGCCGGGCCACAGGGACATACCAGGGAACTGTAGGGCAGACGAGCTTGCAAGACTGGGGACTACCTTACACATTCCGCATGAAATGGAATCTGTTGGCATGCCTCTGGCCACTTGCAAGTTTCGGCTGCGGGAGAGTGCTTATGGGTTGGCAAGAGATAGGTGGGCCTCTGTTCTGGGTTGTATTCGTTGCAGACAGATGTGGCCCCGTCTGGATAGGAAGCGCACACACAGGTTGCTGTCACTGTCAAGGCCCGATATATCCCTGCTTGTGTCCGTCATGTCCGTCTGATTGGAAGGCACGCAGTTAGGTTGAGGGTTGCGGCTAGTGACTTTTGCAGAAGCTGTGGTGACGAAGAGGAGGAGCCTGTGGAGCACCTTCTTTGCACTTGACCTGCCCTGGCTCGCAGGAGGGAACTGCATTTGGACTCATGTTTCTTTGAGGACCTGGGTAATTTGGCTGATATCGGCCGACTTAGGGGCTTTTTGAGGCAATCGGGATGGTTCGACGGGGGAAGCTAGTGATATAATTTGTCTAGCTTCCGTGGTATCACAAGGGACTTTATAGTCTAAGTGAGTCTGATTGGCAGGCTACCACTTCTACCTAACCTAACCTAGTTTTATTAGCCAAAAAATGTATCTATTATTTTCAAGAATAAGATGACGCGTTTGGGAGATTTTCTATGTACCCATCTTCAGATCTCTTTAGAATGTAAAAAGATAACTTTAAGGTCTCAAAATAAACACTATATTGGTTGTACAATTTCAACTAATTGAGAATTATACAAAGAACAATATTGTCTCTGTTTAAATCAGTTATCTTCAATAGAAACAATGTTATGGCAATCTTGTTAATTTACATAGAGACAACCTTTGGTTGCCATAGCTATGTATATTCTACTTTCCAAAATTTCATCTGGATTTTATTTAATTTAAATTTTTTAAATTAAAATTGCTTTTTTGACCTTTCAATATTGCAATCAACATTATTCTATTCATTTTTAGGTGTTTGCTTTGGGACCTTAAAGTTATCTTTTTACTTTCTAAAGAGATCTGAAGATGGGTACCTAAAAAATCCCCGAAACACGTGTAATGTTGTGCGTTTGGGTTATTATCTAAGATCAGCAACCAGGTGCTAATGATCTTTCAATACGCTGATTTTCTTTAAAAGAAAAGCGTAAAGTCACTAAACGTTCAAATGAAACGCTGAGATGTACGAGTTAGTTGTAATCTGATTTATATTAAATAATGTGTGGGTTCATATACCCTTTCCTATTCCGTTTCTTAACTCTTCTAATTCTTAGTCTATCCTACTTTTACTTAGTTTTACAGTTATGCTACAATCCTATTGGTTGTACCATATTGAGTTCATATCAGTACGATTGGGTGTATTGTTCATATCAGTACGATTGGGTGTATTGTGCATAACACATATGTTTCACATGTGCAATATGATGCGTTACACTCGATCGTACTTTACAATAATGTTTAGGTAGTGGTAGAATGAGTGGATACACTACATCCTCGCCCTTAAGAGAAAATTTTAGGGTTAAAATAATAATTGTAATAATAATAATTATGATTAAATATATCAGTTCTGTATTTGTTACTTATTGTTCTAAAAATGCTTTAGTTTTAATACTAAATTTTTTTTAATAAAAAAACGTTTTAGCATAGGAATTTACTTATTTTATATTTGGCATGTATGGTTTTAATAAGTTATTATGTATTTCCCTATGTAAACCATCTTGGTTTATTACTGAATTTACCCCTTTTCGTTGTATTATTTCAAATGGTCCCATGTAGGGTGCCATATGTTTCCTTCTATTTTCTACTTTGACTTACACTAAATCTCCTATTTCCAAATTAAGTTTTTTATGATATTTATTAGCGTAGTCTAATGTTCGTTTTTCTTTAACCTTGACCGTCATTTCTTTTGCCTTTTTAATGCATATTGCAATCTGATACGTAGCCCATAAACGTAATTGTCGTAGTCATAAAATTTTGTTTTGTCATTTTTTATCGTGTCTGTAGGTAAACATGGTAATTTGTCATAAACAAGCTCATATGGTAAATATCACACGTGTCAACATGTGGTGTCGTATTATAAGCAAATGTGAAATATGAAATCCATTTGTCCCATTCATTGTCATTTACAAATGATAGTAAATATTCATTCAATGTTCTGTGATTTCGTTCAAGTGCACCTATAGTTTAGTGGTGATATGGTGAAGAAAATGTTTGTTTTATATTCATAAGATTACATATGTTAGTCATCAATTCGTTGCTAAATTCTGTTCCTCTGTCGGATTTTAAGATTTTAAAATGACCGTACTTGAGTATGAATTCTTCAACTAGTGTCTTAGCGGTGGTCGTAGCATCCTTCAACGCCATTGGATATGCCACTACAAATTTCGTTAGTTCACATTGCATGGTGAGAATATATATCTTATCGTTTGATATTCTTAATGGGCAGACTGTGTCTATTGACACTACTTCAAATGCGTTACATGGAGTGTCAGTTGTTGTTTATGGTTCTTTAGTATGTTTTGTTTATTTATTTCTTGCGCACTTATCGCAGTTTGATATAAATTTCTTAATCATTTGGCTCATATTTTTCCAAATGTATCTTTGTTTTAATTTACTGATTGTTTTTCTTACACCTAGGTGTCCTCCGTGAGTTGAATTGTGGAATTCGTCTACCAGTTTATATTTAGTTATTATATCATCTATTTGTTGTGGAGCGTTATATATAATTATCTTCAATTTAGGTTCTTTACCATTGATATCTGTTTTCATATGCTTTTTTAAATTCATCTTTATCGAAATACCGGAATATTTCGTCATTATTTGTAATTGCTAGCTCATTAATATTTTCCTTATACATTCTTGATGCTAACTTCTTCAGATTCGACTCTAGTGTCGCTGAATTATCATTAGATCCTTTATCATTATTATTATTATTTGTTGTATGCTTCCTCAAATTCGAATCTTGATTCGTTGATATATCGCATCACCGTACATATATATTATTATTTTCAATATTTATTTTTGTATTTTTAACGCTTTTATCTATATTAAATTTTAATTTCATCATATTCTTAACATCATTTATGGATATGCATTCCCATATTTTTTTAAATTTATGGTTCCCATAGAGTAAATTTCTTCTTCTGAAATACCCGTTAGCTTGCATCTTTCTCCTGGAAAATATTCTTCATTTACTAATTGTTTTGTTACTTTGCATAGTAATCGTTAATCGTTAATCGTTTGTAATCGTTGTTATTATTGTTTCGGTTAAAGTTATTATTTCTGTTAAAGTTGTTGTTATTTCTATTAAAGTTGTTACTATTTCTATTGAAATTTCTGTTATTCTGTGTGTTAAAATTTCAATTGTTGTAGAAATTCGGGTTCCGATGTTGCTGTGCTCCATAGTGCATTACTTGAAATCTATTCATTTGTTCCAATTCACATCCCAAATTGATTGCTTCAATCAGTGTTTTAGGTTGGGAAGCGAATACTGTTTGTTTCAACTGGTCATTCAATCCATTTTTTGAAAATGTTTAAGGCATAGGATTCATTAATTTTTTCTATTACCTTCTTTTCCTCATTGCTAGCACTTGTACCTAATTCTTGTATTTGTAATTTATTGAGTTCGGCAATTTCGTCTAATAGTCTGTCTTTAAAAGTTCCTACCGCAAGATTGCCTTGTTTAAAATTCGCTAAGTTCGAATGTATTTGAGATATCGTTTTATTTGATTTGAATTTTTCTTTTAGCAGTGTTGATAAGTTTGCAAAGTCGGTTGGTTCTGAACAACTTCCTATTATTGTCTTAACCTTTGGGGAAAATTTTATGTGGAAAACTACTTCTATTAATTGTCGTTTACCATCTGCAGATAAAGAATTATAAAGTAACTCTACTATTTTTAAAAAACTATCAATTTCCTTGTGACTTCCTGTAAAGTTAGGAATTATCTTCATAGCTGTTTCCATGTTAAAATCTGCCATTTTCTTGCTATTATCTATTTCTATCAATTGTGTCACTAATAAATCTTTTGGCTTTTCCGTATAATTCTATTGTCTCTGCTCTTAATTTTGTATCTATACTATTGTCATCTAAACTAATATTGTCAATATTTTCTTTTTCCAAATCTTTAAGTTTTGCTATAATTGTGTCCCTTGTATATTTTCTATTAGAAGATTTTCTTATATTTTTATAGTTTTATTAAATAGTTCCTTTGTCTGTTCCATTAATAAATATATTCTATGTATATTTGGCTATATGTTTTTATACTCTATTATTTGCATTTATTTCTTTTCTTATATAATTTTTTAAATATTTCTTTACTTTATATACTGCATATCCAAGAATAACAAAAATGACTATTACAAGCATTAAAGTTCCTTTATCTGAATCAAATATATTATTGTTTATGTTGACTTGGTCCTTTGAATCTGTGAACCACATTCTTTTTTCTTCTGTCCTTTAGCGAAGCTTTTAGGTTGTCTATTTCCTCATATAGCTTGTTAGGTATATCCCATGGAGGTGGATTTAGCTCGTCTCTGGTGATGTTTAATAGGTAGGCCAACCTTTTCTTTAGTTTGGTTAATTTGCCTCCTCTTTTGTTCTTCTGGATTTTGATTCTGTTGGAATCAACACCTACTGTAGCCGTCAATTTTTCTTCTTTGGCTCTAATTTGTCTTTGTAGATATTCCTTTATAGTCAGAGGTTTCGGTCCAATTTTAGTTGGTATATATGTTGGGAATTCTTTTTTTATTCCTTTGGGGACGTATTCTGACATTTAGTGTTTTTTTATATATATATAGGTTCCTTTGACTAAAAAAAATGTTTTTCGTTTTTTTTTTTTAGTTTGGCAGGATCGCCATGTAATGTTGTGCGTTTGGGTTATTATCTAAGATCAGCAACCAGGTGCTAATGATCTTTCAGTACGCTGATTTTCTTTAAAAGAAAAGCGTAAATTCACTAAACGTTCAAATGAAACGCTGAGATGTACGAGTTTGTTGTAATCTGATTTATTTTAAATAATGTGTGGGTTCATATACCCTTTCCTATTCCGTTTCTTAACTCTTCTAATTCTTAGTCTATCCTACTTTTACTTAGTTTTACAGTTATGCTACAATCCTATTGGTTGTAGCATATTGAGTTCATATCAGTACGATTGGGTGTATTGTGCATAACACATATGTTTCACATGTGCAATATGATGCGTTACACTCGATCGTACTTTACAATAATGTTTAGGTAGTGGTAGAATGAGTGGATACACTACACACGTCATCTCATTCTTGAAAGTAATAGATTAATGTTTTGTCTAATAAAACTCTATGAAGTATTTATTTGGAGAATATCCCGATAAATATAAATAGTGTTTTGATGACCTAAACATGAAAAAAATAATGTTGATTGCAATATTGAATGGTCAAAAAAGCAATTTTAATTTTCAAAAATTAAAATTAAATAAAATACTGATATTATATTTTATATATTCATATTTTATATATACATATTATATATTTATATTTTATATATATTTAGATATATTTTATTTGTGTTTTTGTTTTTAAAGCTAACATAAATAACAATGATAACATAAATCTTGATTATGGTTATGGTTATGATTTTGGTTACGACTATGGCGATATGGTATGGCACGTGTAATTGAACCTTTACATATTTATGTACGCAAAATTATAAGTACAAATGTATGTATGTGAATATTTTAAATACATATCATATTAAACATCTTTGACCTACATGATAAATCAAAAAGGACCGTTAGTTGAGATAAATGTGAAGACAACGTAAATAAAAACGGTATACTTTAAAATAATTTAACCCTTGGACAAACACATGGTTCTGGCCAGGCATATTTCATACTCTTGTTTAGGTAGATACCTCTATTTCCCGGTGGCCGAAAAAAATATTGTTGGCTTTCTATCTGTAAAAAAATCAAAAATATCGTTCCAACACGACGAAAACTGCGAAAGAAAAAAGTCCCCCTCGAACAAACACATATGCCTGACTAGACCCCTACACAATTTGTATGAAATATTTATTATACACATTTTGGGTTATTTTTCTGCAAATACAATGTTGTTGTTTTCAGGTATTTTGATGTCAACATTTTTTTTTATTTTGGGTTGTTTTTCTGTGAATTCAATCAGAGCATTTTTTTGTGTTAATATTTCTCTTATTTCTTTCTTTCGTTTCTGATTTTTGTTTTGAGTTCAGTTAGTTTATTATTGAATGCTGAACATAAAACATCGTCAGTCCGAAATATAATTTTTTGTGCGGAAACTTAAGTGAAATTATTAGAATGTGTACAATACGCGCATGCGTACAGGCAGCCTTACTGATAATTTCCAACAGCAACTATCATCAGCGTTACAGCGTGATTTCGCACTTCACACAGAAGCAGACGAAGAACAAGATTTATTTGAAGACCAAAGCGGTGAAAACACAGATTTTGTGCCAGAAGATGACGCATCGGACATTGAATATGAATTGGAAATTGAAGCAAATGAAATATTCGACAGCGATGAAGAATCCGAAGATGAAAGTGAGAATACACCAACTCAAGCTGCAGACGGTTTTTTGCTTGGAAAAGATGGTACCAAGTGGAGTACAGCTGAACCCGCTACAGTGAGATTCATCCAGCACAACATCATACGTTTCAAAAACAATTATACAAAGAACAATATTGTCTCTGTTTAAATCAGTTATCTTCAATAGAAACAATGTTATGGCAATCTTGTTAATTTACATAGAGACAACCTTTGGTTGCCATAGCTATGTATATTCTACTTTCCAAAATTTCATCTGGATTTTATTTAATTTAAATTTTTTAAATTAAAATTGCTTTTTTGACCTTTCAATATTGCAATCAACATTATTCTATTCATTTTTAGGTGTTTGCTTTGGGACCTTAAAGTTATCTTTTTACTTTCTAAAGAGATCTGAAGATGGGTACCTAAAAAATCCCCGAAACACGTGTAATGTTGTGCGTTTGGGTTATTATCTAAGATCAGCAACCAGGTGCTAATGATCTTTCAATACGCTGATTTTCTTTAAAAGAAAAGCGTAAAGTCACTAAACGTTCAAATGAAACGCTGAGATGTACGAGTTAGTTGTAATCTGATTTATATTAAATAATGTGTGGGTTCATATACCCTTTCCTATTCCGTTTCTTAACTCTTCTAATTCTTAGTCTATCCTACTTTTACTTAGTTTTACAGTTATGCTACAATCCTATTGGTTGTACCATATTGAGTTCATATCAGTACGATTGGGTGTATTGTTCATATCAGTACGATTGGGTGTATTGTGCATAACACATATGTTTCACATGTGCAATATGATGCGTTACACTCGATCGTACTTTACAATAATGTTTAGGTAGTGGTAGAATGAGTGGATACACTACACCCTCGCCCTTAAGAGAAAATTTTAGGGTTAAAATAATAATTGTAATAATAATAATTATGATTAAATATATCAGTTCTGTATTTGTTACTTATTGTTCTAAAAATGCTTTAGTTTTAATACTAAATTTTTTTTAATAAAAAAACGTTTTAGCATAGGAATTTACTTATTTTATATTTGGCATGTATGGTTTTAATAAGTTATTATGTATTTCCCTATGTAAACCATCTTGGTTTATTACTGAATTTACCCCTTTTCGTTGTATTATTTCAAATGGTCCCATGTAGGGTGCCATATGTTTCCTTCTATTTTCTACTTTGACTTACACTAAATCTCCTATTTCCAAATTAAGTTTTTTATGATATTTATTAGCGTAGTCTAATGTTCGTTTTTCTTTAACCTTGACCGTCATTTCTTTTGCCTTTTTAATGCATATTGCAATCTGATACGTAGCCCATAAACGTAATTGTCGTAGTCATAAAATTTTGTTTTGTCATTTTTTATCGTGTCTGTAGGTAATCATGGTAATTTGTCATAAACAAGCTCATATGGTAAATATCACACGTGTCAACATGTGGTGTCGTATTATAAGCAAATGTGAAATATGAAATCCATTTGTCCCATTCATTGTCATTTACAAATGATAGTAAATATTCATTCAATGTTCTGTGATTTCGTTCAAGTGCACCTATAGTTTAGTGGTGATATGGTGAAGAAAATGTTTGTTTTATATTCATAAGATTACATATGTTAGTCATCAATTCGTTGCTAAATTCTGTTCCTCTGTCGGATTTTAAGATTTTAAAATGACCGTACTTGAGTATGAATTCTTCAACTAGTGTCTTAGCGGTGGTCGTAGCATCCTTCAACGCCATTGGATATGCCACTACAAATTTCGTTAGTTCACATTGCATGGTGAGAATATATATCTTATCGTTTGATATTCTTAATGGGCAGACTGTGTCTATTGACACTACTTCAAATGCGTTACATGGAGTGTCAGTTGTTGTTTATGGTTCTTTAGTATGTTTTGTTTATTTATTTCTTGCGCACTTATCGCAGTTTGATATAAATTTCTTAATCATTTGGCTCATATTTTTCCAAATGTATCTTTGTTTTAATTTACTGATTGTTTTTCTTACACCTAGGTGTCCTCCGTGAGTTGAATTGTGGAATTCGTCTACCAGTTTATATTTAGTTATTATATCATCTATTTGTTGTGGAGCGTTATATATAATTATCTTCAATTTAGGTTCTTTACCATTGATATCTGTTTTCATATGCTTTTTTAAATTCATCTTTATCGAAATACCGGAATATTTCGTCATTATTTGTAATTGCTAGCTCATTAATATTTTCCTTATACATTCTTGATGCTAACTTCTTCAGATTCGACTCTAGTGTCGCTGAATTATCATTAGATCCTTTATCATTATTATTATTATTTGTTGTATGCTTCCTCAAATTCGAATCTTGATTCGTTGATATATCGCATCACCGTACATATATATTATTATTTTCAATATTTATTTTTGTATTTTTAACGCTTTTATCTATATTAAATTTTAATTTCATCATATTCTTAACATCATTTATGGATATGCATTCCCATATTTTTTTAAATTTATGGTTCCCATAGAGTAAATTTCTTCTTCTGAAATACCCGTTAGCTTGCATCTTTCTCCTGGAAAATATTCTTCATTTACTAATTGTTTTGTTACTTTGCATAGTAATCGTTAATCGTTAATCGTTTGTAATCGTTGTTATTATTGTTTCGGTTAAAGTTATTATTTCTGTTAAAGTTGTTGTTATTTCTATTAAAGTTGTTACTATTTCTATTGAAATTTCTGTTATTCTGTGTGTTAAAATTTCAATTGTTGTAGAAATTCGGGTTCCGATGTTGCTGTGCTCCATAGTGCATTACTTGAAATCTATTCATTTGTTCCAATTCACATCCCAAATTGATTGCTTCAATCAGTGTTTTAGGTTGGGAAGCGAATACTGTTTGTT
This sequence comes from Eustalomyia histrio, assembly GCA_949748255.1. NCBI lineage: Eukaryota > Metazoa > Arthropoda > Insecta > Diptera > Anthomyiidae > Eustalomyia > Eustalomyia histrio. The sequence continues at coordinate 96,938,160 of OX456526.1, forward strand.
TCAACTGGTCATTCAATCCATTTTTTGAAAATGTTTAAGGCATAGGATTCATTAATTTTTTCTATTACCTTCTTTTCCTCATTGCTAGCACTTGTACCTAATTCTTGTATTTGTAATTTATTGAGTTCGGCAATTTCGTCTAATAGTCTGTCTTTAAAAGTTCCTACCGCAAGATTGCCTTGTTTAAAATTCGCTAAGTTCGAATGTATTTGAGATATCGTTTTATTTGATTTGAATTTTTCTTTTAGCAGTGTTGATAAGTTTGCAAAGTCGGTTGGTTCTGAACAACTTCCTATTATTGTCTTAACCTTTGGGGAAAATTTTATGTGGAAAACTACTTCTATTAATTGTCGTTTACCATCTGCAGATAAAGAATTATAAAGTAACTCTACTATTTTTAAAAAACTATCAATTTCCTTGTGACTTCCTGTAAAGTTAGGAATTATCTTCATAGCTGTTTCCATGTTAAAATCTGCCATTTTCTTGCTATTATCTATTTCTATCAATTGTGTCACTAATAAATCTTTTGGCTTTTCCGTATAATTCTATTGTCTCTGCTCTTAATTTTGTATCTATACTATTGTCATCTAAACTAATATTGTCAATATTTTCTTTTTCCAAATCTTTAAGTTTTGCTATAATTGTGTCCCTTGTATATTTTCTATTAGAAGATTTTCTTATATTTTTATAGTTTTATTAAATAGTTCCTTTGTCTGTTCCATTAATAAATATATTCTATGTATATTTGGCTATATGTTTTTATACTCTATTATTTGCATTTATTTCTTTTCTTATATAATTTTTTAAATATTTCTTTACTTTATATACTGCATATCCAAGAATAACAAAAATGACTATTACAAGCATTAAAGTTCCTTTATCTGAATCAAATATATTATTGTTTATGTTGACTTGGTCCTTTGAATCTGTGAACCACATTCTTTTTTCTTCTGTCCTTTAGCGAAGCTTTTAGGTTGTCTATTTCCTCATATAGCTTGTTAGGTATATCCCATGGAGGTGGATTTAGCTCGTCTCTGGTGATGTTTAATAGGTAGGCCAACCTTTTCTTTAGTTTGGTTAATTTGCCTCCTCTTTTGTTCTTCTGGATTTTGATTCTGTTGGAATCAACACCTACTGTAGCCGTCAATTTTTCTTCTTTGGCTCTAATTTGTCTTTGTAGATATTCCTTTATAGTCAGAGGTTTCGGTCCAATTTTAGTTGGTATATATGTTGGGAATTCTTTTTTTATTCCTTTGGGGACGTATTCTGACATTTAGTGTTTTTTTATATATATATAGGTTCCTTTGACTAAAAAAAATGTTTTTCGTTTTTTTTTTTTAGTTTGGCAGGATCGCCATGTAATGTTGTGCGTTTGGGTTATTATCTAAGATCAGCAACCAGGTGCTAATGATCTTTCAGTACGCTGATTTTCTTTAAAAGAAAAGCGTAAATTCACTAAACGTTCAAATGAAACGCTGAGATGTACGAGTTTGTTGTAATCTGATTTATTTTAAATAATGTGTGGGTTCATATACCCTTTCCTATTCCGTTTCTTAACTCTTCTAATTCTTAGTCTATCCTACTTTTACTTAGTTTTACAGTTATGCTACAATCCTATTGGTTGTAGCATATTGAGTTCATATCAGTACGATTGGGTGTATTGTGCATAACACATATGTTTCACATGTGCAATATGATGCGTTACACTCGATCGTACTTTACAATAATGTTTAGGTAGTGGTAGAATGAGTGGATACACTACACACGTCATCTCATTCTTGAAAGTAATAGATTAATGTTTTGTCTAATAAAACTCTATGAAGTATTTATTTGGAGAATATCCCGATAAATATAAATAGTGTTTTGATGACCTAAACATGAAAAAAATAATGTTGATTGCAATATTGAATGGTCAAAAAAGCAATTTTAATTTTCAAAAATTAAAATTAAATAAAATACTGATATTATATTTTATATATTCATATTTTATATATACATATTATATATTTATATTTTATATATATTTAGATATATTTTATTTGTGTTTTTGTTTTTAAAGCTAACATAAATAACAATGATAACATAAATCTTGATTATGGTTATGGTTATGATTTTGGTTACGACTATGGCGATATGGTATGGCACGTGTAATTGAACCTTTACATATTTATGTACGCAAAATTATAAGTACAAATGTATGTATGTGAATATTTTAAATACATATCATATTAAACATCTTTGACCTACATGATAAATCAAAAAGGACCGTTAGTTGAGATAAATGTGAAGACAACGTAAATAAAAACGGTATACTTTAAAATAATTTAACCCTTGGACAAACACATGGTTCTGGCCAGGCATATTTCATACTCTTGTTTAGGTAGATACCTCTATTTCCCGGTGGCCGAAAAAAATATTGTTGGCTTTCTATCTGTAAAAAAATCAAAAATATCGTTCCAACACGACGAAAACTGCGAAAGAAAAAAGTCCCCCTCGAACAAACACATATGCCTGACTAGACCCCTACACAATTTGTATGAAATAATTATTATACACATTTTGGGTTATTTTTCTGCAAATACAATGTTGTTGTTTTCAGGTATTTTGATGTCAACATTTTTTTTTATTTTGGGTTGTTTTTCTGTGAATTCAATCAGAGCATTTTTTTGTGTTAATATTTCTCTTATTTCTTTCTTTCGTTTCTGATTTTTGTTTTGAGTTCAGTTAGTTTATTATTGAATGCTGAACATAAAACATCGTCAGTCCGAAATATAATTTTTTGTGCGGAAACTTAAGTGAAATTATTAGAATGTGTACAATACGCGCATGCGTACAGGCAGCCTTACTGATAATTTCCAACAGCAACTATCATCAGCGTTACAGCGTGATTTCGCACTTCACACAGAAGCAGACGAAGAACAAGATTTATTTGAAGACCAAAGCGGTGAAAACACAGATTTTGTGCCAGAAGATGACGCATCGGACATTGAATATGAATTGGAAATTGAAGCAAATGAAATATTCGACAGCGATGAAGAATCCGAAGATGAAAGTGAGAATACACCAACTCAAGCTGCAGACGGTTTTTTGCTTGGAAAAGATGGTACCAAGTGGAGTACAGCTGAACCCGCTACAGTGAGATTCATCCAGCACAACATCATACGTTTCAAAAACAAACCTGACCACTCCGCTCTTCTTTTCACCGAATATTACGTTCATCATCGTAACACAAACAAATCTATATGGAGAAAAAGTTACACGCAAATGGAACGCAGAACATGCAAACTGCACATTACGACTATGGGTTGATATGACAAGTGTTGAGCTTGACGCTTTTATTGAGATATTCCGTGCAGCCATGTCATATAGACGATTTGTTACTTTGATGCGTTGTATTCGATTTGACGATAATGGTACGCGCGCATTTCGTCAACAAACCGACAAAGCTGTTCCCATTCGCGACATATGGAACTTCTTGAATAACAATCTTGCCAGTAATTTTGAACCATACGAAAGTGTGACCATCGATGAGCAGCTATTTCCATACCGTTGGCGCACAAAGTTCACGTAATACATCCCATCTAAGCCCGCAAAGTATGGCAAAAATATCCGTTGCAATGAAAACTGTACACTGGTAAAAAGGGAGAACAACGGGAGACAAACCAAGTCGAAAATGTGCTCAGGAGTTTGGCTAATCGATACACCAACAGCGGTAGAACTATTATTGCTGATAACTTATTTACATTACACACAGCTAAACGTCTTTCGTCGATTGGACTAGCATACGTTGGCACCATTAGATCCAACAAAAATTGTCTTCCCAAAGAAGTGAATAACCTTATACCACTGTGCAGCAACGTTCCAAAGAAGAACAAAGCAGTAAATCTACTATCCACTGTGCACTACACCAAGAAAGTTGAAGGCGTAGCAAAAAAACCGGAAGCTATATTGTTTTACAATTCAACAAAGGCCGGCGTTGACACAATTGACCAAATGCTAACGCATTACTTCACAAAACGGTCAACCAGGCGTTGGCCATCAGCATTTTTTTGCAACATGATAGACGTCATGGGATTAGCCGCTTACATAATATGCAATGAAAATATAGAAGGAACCAGAAAAGAGAAGCGACGATTGTTCTTGAACACGCTGAGTAAACAATTGATGCTTGCTAATACTAAAAATCGCATGAACAACAACCATATTTTGGGACAACATTCAACCCGTTTGGCCATTGAATCTTTCATTGGAAGGCCGTTGAATATTCCCAGCAACATGCTGCCTAACCAACAAAGCGGACCTAGTACACTGAATTCCAGAAAAGATTGCAGAATTTGTGTTACGCAAGACGAAAAGCTGCGTAGGAAGACACGTTTTTACTGCACCAAATGCACTAATCGTATTTGCCAACAACATTCTAAAGTTGATTATACTTGTTTTTCATGCATTCCACAAAATGAATAAAAATTTTTTTACATTTAGTCTAAAGACCAAAATAATATACGAGTATACTTAGAAATTCAAAGTTACGGTACCCTTTTTTCCATATACATTATGAAAACGTACAGGAGCCTGGCCAGGCACATGTGTTTGTTCGAAGGTTTTAGAATATGTGTTTGACGGGGTAACCCCCCAGAGTCCTGAATTCATTTCCCGCAATTTGGGTATGCCCAGGAACCCAATCAAAATGTCCATAATTTTTGATGCGTAGTAGCTAGTTATTAATATGCAATATAGCACTTAAGGATGTTAAAGAGTCTGTACAAATAATATATTTTCCTCTCCTGGCCTTGAAAAGGTTTACAGTATTCGGGTATTGTGGAACTATGGTTTATTTTTAAAAGTTAGATAATACGGAGACGAATAATTGCACCAATTTAAAATATTGTTAATTTGATATTATAATTATATTATAGTCGCCTGATTAAGCGCAGAAACTTATGTTTTTGTGAGAATAAATAATATTACTAAGTCTATTGTACGGAATTAAAAACATAATATATTCGACTATGCCTTCACCATGGTTGGGTGCGCCTTCGTTATATGAGCCAAAATTTTTTAGGAGATTTAGAACGTAACTCCCCCTTAGGAGGATCGAATGCTTCAACATTGAACTTTATATTGCGAAATTAAAAAAAAAGTGAAAAGAAGAAGCAATGAATCCAAACATTGTCAGAGTACACGCCCAGTGCTCTAAGGATTTTGTAATCCGAACACTATCAGGATAGACGACAAAACCTACCACGAGGTGAGATAAACATAACAACAAACATAAATAAAAATGTAATTAACGAAATTACATTTGCGATTTTTCCGAGGATCGCTGTTCTGTTGGACGATTTCATAGTCGTTTAGACTTTCAGTTTGTATTCGAACATTAGGTATAATTAATTCCTTGTCGGTTGTATTGACAATTTTAACCAGAGGTCTTGTTCCCAATGTCACAGTATTTGCGACATAGACGCCCCTCTGTAGCATTTGATGTGGAATCACTATTTCGTTCTCAGCGGATTGAATATTTACCAATCAATCACTTCCGATCTAGCAGGGAGGATAAGGAATTTATATCAGGTGCATTCATCAATGTCATCGATATATGATATCGGCAGGTCTTAGGATGATTAAGTCCTCATGATCCTGATAATCCAAAATACATCTGTATTTTCTAATAAAATCCATACCTATAATTCCACTAGATGGTATTGGGAAGTCATCCTAGACAACATGAAATTCATGTCCTATAAGGAGATCTTCAATCTTCAAGGAGATCTTCAATCTTCAAGTCATCCTCGACAACATGAAATTCATGTCCTATAAGGAGATCTTCAAGGAGATCTTCAATCTTCAAGTCATCCTCGACAACATGAAATTCATGTCCTATAAGGAGATCTTCAATCTTCAAGTCCGTTCCGACTTTACCTATGGTATTCAATAATCCCTGACCTATTCCACTAATATTTGTACATTTACCTTCATCTATTTGTTCATTAAGAACTTAACCGATTTTAATTATGGAAATATCGGCACCCGTGTCCACTAAAAATGTAGACTTACTCTCATTTAACCATGATCTGATTTTAATATAGCTGTAGAGACTTATATTTATATTGTAGATAGTTCTCAGGGGTTGTTGCCCGTTTTCCGAATTATCTTCGGTAACATGGCGTACATTATGGCTACTTCTGCCATTACCAAGGCCTCTGCCACGATAATTGTTATAATTGCGGCCATTATTGCCACTAAATTGGCTATTATTGCCACTAACCCTCACGTAACCTGATCGATTGGATCTATGGCCACGACCATGATAATGGCCGTTTCCACGATTATTGGAGTGGTGGTATAGAATGGAGTTTGGTTGATCGAATGTTTCGGTACAACTACTGAATAATTTCGCCATAACCTCATTCATATATGAAAAGTTTCCTGATTCCATTATCAGTCGTACCCTTTCGTTTGTTGCGTTTTTCACGCTGGCTTTTACGGCTGATCGTGTGGCATATTGGCTTGCAGTCTGTGTTTGCAAACCATCAGATATATACACACTTTCCAATCTTTTTGTGAGGTCTTCTACCTCTTTTGCGTATGTGTTGGCATTTTTGCCTTGTTGTTTTACGCACATCAGTTTCGCATTAACTACATCTACAGTTTCACCCCGTACTGTAGTTTTTAATTTTTCGATCATTTGATGTAAGGTTATCTCGGTCGAAACGAGATTTCTTGCCGTCCCTTTCAGCTTAGTCTTAACCAAGTGTACGGCAGCATTCTCCTGGCCTTCCCTTATGGAATCCACGAGGCTCAATGCATCAAGAAAAGCCTGAAAATTCTCTGAATTCCCATCGAATTCAGGAATGAGTTTTGAGGCTAACCCTAGAAATTCTGTAACTGATTGAGGCATAATTTCAGGATTATTTTAATCCTTTTCAACCTGATCTTTCACGATCAATGAGAGTTTTTCGTGAAGTGTAAATGGTAGTTTTACTTCCAAACCCTTTCGCGTTAAGATGTTAGCGGGCTTTTCTCGAATGTCTACAAAGTAACCATCGGTCGCTGCTTTATGAGACGGAGTGAGCCTATAGTAATTTACGTTTAGTACTGTTCTAATTTTCTCAAACCGCTCAAATAAAACGTCTAGGTGTTTATCTACTGTTTCCTCCTTAGCAGGTCTATCTGAGTTTAAACACTTATAGGACTTGTCCAAATATTCCTTTAATAAACGAACTTTATTAAGAATCTGCTGCCAGTCCATAAGAATGGAACAGATAGGAAACAAATAAAAAATTAGCGTCTAAAATTAAACTTTGGCAAGATAATTTGATATGGAAGCGGCCCGTATATAGATATTTCTCAACAACCTTTTATGTAGTTGATAAAGAGTTGTTAATAATTGCAATGCATATGGAATAAAGATAGCACCAAATTCAATCCAAAGAATGATGTCATTAGCTTTTTCGGGACTTTCACTAGCCCAAGCTTTCTTGTACATGGATGATTTAATCGTCATTGGTTGTTCTACGGAACATATGCTACGGAATCTAAAGGATGTTTTTAGTATGTGTCGCAAATACAATTTGAAATTACACCTGGATAAGTGTTAATTTTTCTGTCGCGAAGTGACATTCTTAGGACACAAGTGTACTGACAAGGGAATCTTGCCAGATGATAGCAAATTTTCGATAATTGAAAATTATCCAACACCAAAGAACGGTGATGAAGCTAAACGCTTCGTTGCATTTTGCAATTACTACAGAAGATTTATACCTAACTTTGCTGGATCGTCTAGACATTTGACTAGATTGTCTAGAACAAATATGCCTTTTGAGTGGACTAAGGAATGTAAAGATTCCTTTGGGTATCTTAAAACACAGCTATTAAGTCCAAGGATACTACAGTATCCGGATTTTACGAAAAAATTCTGCATAACAACTGATGCTAGTAAACATGCTTGCGGTGCTGTTTTAAGTCAGGAAAGTCAAGGTATTCAGTTGCCAATTGCCTATGCATCTATGCAGGAACTAGCTGCCATTCATTGGGCAATACATTTATGGAAAAAAAATTCTGATCAGAAGTGATCATAGGCCATTGACTTCGTAGTGGAGGATGTCAGGGTGAAAGAGAACAACGCGGCTGATGCGCTGTCGCGAATTGATTTCTGATATCAAAAACATGGAAATTAATAATATAGTGAAGGTTACAACTAGACTTCAGTCTAACAAGAATCGAAAATGTGTGAATAACAAAATAAATGACACACATGATAATCAATTGGTGGATATAAGGATATATGAGGCAATGAATGCCCAAGAGTACAGCAAAATGCCACGTTTGCATTTTACAAAGGATAAATTTATTATCCGAAAGGGAAAGAACAAACTTTCTGAACATAAGTTGCGTGACTCAGTTGTTAATGGAATCGTGGACTTAGGCCGACTTTTTCCAAAGCTTGAAAAAGTAGCTGATAACATAGGTCTGACAACGATACAACTATCACTAGATGATAGTCTGTTAAAAACCCTAGGGAGGAATAAAGAAGAATTTATAATAACCGGAAACGCAATATTGCAAAATTTGAAAATAATACTCACACCAACATTGATAAAAGTTGAAAACGATTCTGAGCGAATGAAAATTATGTATGCGGAAATATCATGATAATCCAATTCATAGGGGACACCCAGGGATCACCCGCATGATAAAGAAAATAAGATTGAAATATCACTGGAGAGACATGACGAGGGATATCACTCGCTATGTCAAGAAATGTGATAAATGCCAACGGAATAAATGTGGATTAAAGGGAAAAGAATCCTTTATTTTGACACCGACTCCGGCTAAGGCATTTGATATTGTCATAATTGACACCATCTGACCATTACCAAGGTATGATTTTGGGAACGAATATGCCGTTACTATTATGTGCGATTTGACTAAATACTTAGTCGCAATACCCATAAAAATAAATCTGCCAAAACGGTAGCCACAATCATGGAAGGATTTATTTTAATATGCGGTACAATGGCCAGAATGGTCACTGATATGGGTACTGAATATATGAATCAGATATTACAGGAACTATGTTCACTGATGAGAGTCGAGAAATTGAACTCTACTCCCTACCATCATGAGACTCTTTGTACTGTTGAATGATCTCACAGAACATTTAATGAGTATTTGAGAACATACATATCATCTGATAAGTCCGACTGGGATAATTGGTTAAGATTTTTTGTGTATTGTTACAATACAACACCATCAACAGCTCATGGATACTGTCCATTTGAGTTAGTTTTTGGAAAAATACCACCAACATTGGATTTTGTGAAAGATAATGGCATAGAACCATTATATAATATCGACTCATATGAAAAGGAGGTTAAATTTAGACTCCAAATGGCACAGGGCAGAGCTCATCAATTAATAGAAAATGCCAAAATCAATAGACAATCATATTCGGAGAATATGGCTAACCGTACTATAGTAGCCAGTGGTGATTTAGTGTTAGTCCGCAATGAGGCAAGACATAAGTTAGATATGGCCTATAAAGGACCATTTAGGGTTTTAGAAATAGATGATAAAAATAATATAAAAATTATTGATGATAATAATAAATCATCAATAATGCCTGGTTTTCATTATGTCATATGAACTGACAACAAAAACTGACTCAAATGAATTCTCGTCATTTTGTGTCATATGCATTTTCATTACATCTTAAATACTGACAATAAGTCGATAAAGCAGAGCGTGTCAAAGACTTATGTCAAATTTTGGTGTCAGTTGACTGACACGCCGTTTTCATTACAAAGGTAAAATATGATGAGGCGAGCGAACAGCTGATTAGAAAATAATTATTTGTGTTCAATAAAAAGTGGAAAAAATTTAAAAATGATAAAAAAAAGAAACAAATGGCTATAGCTAGTGCGGCGTTTTGTGTTTTTACATTACCATTTCTTTCTTTATTTAAAAAATTTATGAAAAAAATAACAGCTTTGCGATCGTCAAACAAAAAAAAAATTGCCAACTTGTTGTCAATTTTATTTTATATAAAAAATGCTGCCATATCTGTTGACTGTCTGTCATTTTAGACTGTAGTTCGTGTGGATAACTGACTGCAAACTCAGATGACACCATATGACAAACCATTTTCATACAATTGCCAATAATTTGGACAAATTGACATTAAAAATGACATAGTGAAAACCATGCATAATTCATAAATCATTCAATAATTCAAAATTCAAATAACAGTAATAAAAAAAATTTTAAATAATTAGGAATATTAAACTTAAAATTAGAAATTAAAAAAAAAAAACAAGAAAAAAGGAAAAGAAAATTAAAAAAAAAAATACAATTAAAATTATAAATAAAATTTAATTTATATAAAAGATTGAACAATTAGATTGATCAATCTTTTTCAGAAAAAGGGAGGTGTATTGTGTTTAATAAGTCTATATTGCCAGGTGGTAATAAACACCTGCTAGACATGCAATACAATACAGCACACACGCTGACCAGTAAGTGTGAGAACTGCTTATCTCAGCATTTCTACACGCTTACTTAATAATATATTTTATACTTAGCTTTAAGTTTACTAAAGTATGAGTTGCTCACTAGAGCTAAAACCTAACGAACGTCTTTTTAATGATCAAACACTATAATTCAATGTCAAATTAAATAAAACACCCAGAGAAAAGATTGGTTGGAATTCGATTAAGACCATTAAAATATATTTCTTAGAAAAACATTTTATTTAGAATTACCTATAATCAATTAATAATGCTTAAATATTGCATTAAAAAATAAAAACTATCCTATTATCCAATAATTGGTATTTCCAATCAACTTTTAAAATAAAATTAATTTAAAACTTATTAATTGTGTACAGTAGTAGGAACCATTTATTTAGTTAAAATACTAGATAATCGGTGCATTCTATCACAATTATTAAAAATATGTCAATATTCAAAAGTAGGTACTAATCAAAGGGGATCAGGGTAGAAAAAATTCCTTCACTTTAAATTTTTTTTTTGGTTGCATGCTAGTCCAGCCCAGTAGACCAAATCTTGTTGGGTTATACCATGTGTTATATTTTTGGATCTTGGCAATTGTACTAGAAAACAGATGTTAAAAGTTTCAGAACAAACAAATTTTTGAAAAACACGATTTTTTTAAATTTTTTTGTTTGGGTTTAATTTTATTTAACTCATTGCAATATATTGTGGAATGGTATATTTTTTATAAAATTAAATTATAAATTAAAGAAAAAGTCGCATATTTTCTGTTAAAAATAAAAAATGGATTTAGATAAAGCATTAATCATTGGAGTAGCTGTTTCCAAAAACTCAACATAAAATAGACAATCATCAAAAAGCAATGACCAAAGGGGAGAAAGGAGCATTCTATCCTGCTGGCTGTGGAATTTCTCAATTTTTATTCTCTATAATTTACTAATAAAAAATGTTCATGTTTCTTTACAATAAAATAATTTATAAAAATAATATGATTATATGATCTAAAATCCTACTAATCCTATTCATTTACAAAATAACAGAAACAATTCATAAAACTCCATTAAAATCGTGTATTTCACAAAGTTTATATCAAATTAAAATAAAACAAATTTTAAAAAGAAGGAATTTTTTCCTGATCCCTGATACCCTAATTTAATGGCACATTTGATTAGTACCCACTTTGAATTTTGTGTTTTACATTCAATTTTACAAGTGCATAATTTAGCTACGAAGAAAAAATTGAATAAAATGAAAATAAGTGTGTATCACGAAGTGTATCATGAAAAAAGTATCACGAAGCGTATCATGAAAATATTCACCACCAGTCTCATTCATTTTTTTCATTTCGTGGTATATGAAAATAAAATGTGTTATTTTATGTTTCACACAAGAACATGTTGTGTATATTTCAATTTTCATAACATGAATGAGAATAAAAACATGAGACACAATATATCACAATGAGAAAATGAAATATGTGCGTAAGAAGAAATTAACATAAATGAAAAATGAAACACATTGATTATATTTCATTCATGTACAGTGATACAAGATAACTGACCACAGATATTTTGATTCGTGAAAATGAAATAATAAAGTACGCCAAATACGTACTCTGGTTTTGACAATTTCACAACACTAATCAGGGGTGATATTATACCACTTTTCTTAAATAATCTCCCACATATTTTTTACAGTTGTAGATTTTCTTGCTGAAACAGCTTGTCTTAAAATTCCACACAAGTCCTCTATTGGATTCATATATAGGCTTTCTGCTGGCCGCTAGAGGATCTTAATGTGATTCCTCTATAGGCAAGACTTGACGACCGAGACTTGTGCTTCAGGTCGTAATGTTGTTGGAATATCCATGCTAGTCCCAGCAAAAATGAAGCTGCCAAAGAAGCAATGAGAGCATCACTACTATGGCAAAGGCATCACTTCTTTTCTAATGGTTTCATCGATGAATTTAACATTAGCGTGTCATAGGATGGAAGTATTCAAATATAGCTACTAGCATTACTCATACTTTACTCTAAGGAAGCAATGACGATGCAATGATTAGATATTCTGATGCATGAGTGGAAAATGTTCATATACTTTGTAATATTTAAGCTTTGATGAAAATTTAATTCATAAGAATGCAGAAAAATAAGTTTAAAGAAGCGAAATTTATGCATTGATATACAAATACTCTTTATTAAAACAAATAAATAATTCTGCATAAGTGAAAAAGCATTTTCGAAACATTTTTCAAAAATTTTAATGAATTTTTAGACAAATTTTAAAATAGTTTTGGATAATTTAAAAGCTGGTTGTACAATTTGAAAACATTTTTAGGCAATTTTAAAATATTTTTGAACAATTTTAAATAATTTTTGCACAATTTTAAAACATTTTTGGGCAAATTGAAATAATTTTTACACAATTTTAAAAGAATTTTCATAAATTCTGAATTAAAATTGGTTAAATAATAAACTAATGCAAAAATGCACAGATTGCGTCGTCATAAATATTCAGTTTTTCTTGATTTTTCAAAACTTTTATAAAGATTGCAAAAATGCATAAATTCTAACCCTTATGAAATTTAAAACTAAAATATAAAAAATGATTTAATAAAAAAATTAAAAAAGTTCATCAGAACTATTTTTTCAATTTGAATAAATGCTTTATATTCAAAAATATACGAATACTATTACTTATGCTTTAGAAGTAATGAAGAGTGATTTTTTAAGATATGCATCGGGTTTATATCCAGATCACTGCATTTGAAGTATGAACACATGAATTCTTTTGGAAGTGCCTTAGAATAACACCAAAAAAACATTAAAGAATGTCAACTGAATTTTAGGGCGAATGACTACCATTTTTTTTTTTGCTGGGAGTGTTAAATCATCAGCATAATCACTATCCAGATTATTTTCTTAACTTCAGATGAGGTTAAGCATCCTGATACGATCACCGATAACCCACCGTGTTGCACTAGTTTTTTTTTTTGTATATTTGGGATTTAATTGAGCGTTTTTTTTTTTTGACAATTTAGATACGGTCTGACAGCATTACTAAGAACATCAGACTTAACCACATCCCTTCAGACAACCAATTTCAAAACATGTTGCTTACAGTGGAGACATGCTTTTGCAAACCCCAGACCCTGCTTAATAACTTTTTTTGGCACAATCGGCTTTCGCCTTGCTATGCGACCATATAAATTATTTTTGACCAAAAGTCTTCTTACATTTCTTGCTGAACCTTATTTGGTAGATTTAAAGAAAGAGTATTTATTATTTACTCATACTGGTAATAAAAAATTATTTGCGTAAGTACGAAATAAATTCGAATAATTTTTTTCATATAAAAAATTTATGTTTTGGTCATAACTTTTTTGTATCTGAACCGATATATACGAGTTTTTCAGCAAATATGTTCTGCTAAAGCTTTTCGATCTTTTGATATATAAGACGTATACATAGGTCATATTACAGCTCTAAAATTTTAGTTTTTATTTTTTTGATGTTTTTAGCCCATTTATGGAGTATTTAATTACGGTCTTACCGTTCTTAAGATATAAATTAATATATTTTGTGCCACGCCCAATTCAGGGATCCCGCCCACATTTGGTCAGATGTTGTGTATTGATAACCAAGATGCTTGTCCCTAATTTGAAAACTTTTTCTCTTTGTGTTCTCCAAATATACAGAAAAACTGACCGACATCGTTAAGTCAACTGTGCTGTACGTATTTGTTATGTGTAAAAAAACAAAAAAAAAAGGCTTAAGAAAATATAAAAAAAATTGTACAAAAAAAGTTGAATAGACGGGGATCGATCGCGCGACTAAAAGAAAAAAACTATTTGTGAGAAAGCGCTTAGACTACTGAGCCATTGAAGGACATACGCAATCATCGTTATTAGAAGTAATAAACAGTTTTCGTTTAACACAGATTTGTTTGGTTTTTAAATGGCAAATCTTGTTTGTGTATAAAATGTGAAAAGGCGAAAGAAAAGAAGTTCAACAAATAAAATAAAACAACAACAACAACAACAACAACAATCACGAATACAATGCCAATCAGTGCTGTCATATATATTTTTTTTTCAAAGATCTTTTGTTCTAAAAAAAAAACTTTTTTCGACCAAAAAATATTTTTTTACAAATCGTTAAAAGCAATCAATAGAACTGCATGTGTTTTATTTCTACAAAAACGTTTGATTTAGCTGGCAAATTTGCATTTGGGATTTTATTTCACTTTTTTAAAAAAATGTTTTAATTTCTTTAGCTTAATTTTAAAAATTTGCAGGAAAATAGTTTATAAAAATTTTTTTATATAAATTATTATAAGTTATGGTCTAAAATAGTTGCACTCAAAGAGAAAACCTGGGTATTTATTTATTCTATTTTTAATACTGTTTTTTAATAATAACAAGAAATTTTTAATTGTTATATAAAGCAAGTAAGAGCGGCTAAATTCGGCTATGCCGAATCTTATATACCCTTCACCATGGTTGGGAGAAAAGTGAAGTTTATATATGGACATATATGGAATGGACAGATTTATATACGGACGCCTTTAAGAGAAAATTAACCATTTAGTTTGGTGATAAAACTTGAACTCGGGAAGATTTATGTTTCCAGAAAATAGGTATTTAAAAAAATATGTTTTGGGCATAATTTTTTTGTATCTGAACCGATATTTCCGAGTTTTTTTTTAGCAAATATGTTACACTAAAAAATTTCGATCTTTTGCTATACAAGACGTCATATTACAACTCTAAAATAATATTTGAGAAATAAAATAATATATGAGAAATAAACTGGTTTAAAAATCTTTTTATAAATTCTTTTAAATCGGAGCAAAAAATAGAAATAAAACCGTTTGTATTTTGTTTGTATCAGAGGGTTTTTATACAAATTTTGATGTTTTTAGCCTATTTATGGATTATTTAATTATTAATATAAAATTTTATTTAAATTTATTATTAAATGTTAAAAAAACAAAAAAAAACGTCTTAAGAAAATAAAAAAAAAATGTACAAAAAAAGTTGAATTGTGTCTTGTGTAGGAATCGAACCCGCGGTTCTTAGAGAAAAAAAGTATTTGCGACATAGCGTTTAGACAACTGAGCTATTAAGGTCATATGAAATCATCGTTAATAGAATTAAATAAACAGTTTTCGTTCAATAGGGATTTGTTTGGTTTCTATTTAAATGACAAATCTTTGTATGTGTTTGTTGATTGTGTATAAAAGGTGAAGAGGTAAAAGAAAAGAATTTCAACAAATTGATGTGTTTGTTATGCGTAATATTTACGGAAAAAATTAGAGGTGGTCCTGGTTTTTTGTTAATATCTCAGCCATTTATCAACCAATCTGGCTGCTTTTTAATAGCAAGCAGAAATGGATCACATTTAACAGAAATATACAACAATCAAGTCCTCATCATGTCTGGGGTCTTCGGAAAACCCATTTCAACACACAGACGGACATCGTTAAATCAACTTCGCTCTTCATAAGGACCCAGAATATATATACTTTATAGGGTCTAAGATCAATATTGTAGAAATTGCAAACGGAATGAAAAACTTATATATACCCTTCCACCTGTGGTGAAGGGTATAATGAAGATACTATAATCTAAAGATAATATTGGTACTTTTTTCCCAAAATTTATGTGTGTTTTTTACCTTAAATTTATTGCATGTAAGTATTCCTTTTTCCCTTGAATTTAATGTAGATTTAATGCTACTTCATTTAATTTTAATAAAAAAGCAATATTTTTGTTTAAAAATAAAAAAAGCGTTAATATACCGGCATATAGAAAAGGTACTTATATATGACCATATATGAACACTCATATATGCCCATATAAGACAATACACGGCCATATACCCTCAAATTTCGGATCCGAGCATATATTGTATCATATACGAACATTTTCACCTGGGTAATAACAAAAAAATAAACACCCAGGTGAAAATGATCATATATCTTCATATATCATCATATATGGCTTCATATGTGATCATATATGTTTTCATATATGAGCACATGAGATGAAGTTCATATATGGTAATATATGAATCCATATATCGTAATATATGGGGTAATATATTGTTACAGAAATTTTTAAACTCTAGAATACCTGACTACTCATATAAATACTGGTGCTTGGTGACGCAGTAGTTCAGTTTATAAAGTAAAACGCTGAGTGTAAATAAAGTGTGCTATTAAAGTGTTTTTCTGTAATTTTTAGTGACAGTTATAAATAGAGCTATAAATAATTTAAAACAGTGTTTATTATTTGCAATTTAGAAAGAACTTAATTTATTTAAAAGGTAAATAAATTAACGATTTTATAAAGGGTAAAAGCGTAACAATTGGTGTCAGAAGTGGGATTGCAAAATAATAAGCAGTCATGAAATTGGAGGAGCTTAAAGTGGAACAGCTCAAGAAGGAATTGAGCAAATTGGCGCTACCCACAGCAGGAAATAAGGTCGAATTGCAAAAGACGCTCATATAGGAATTTGAGCGGCGTAACATTGACATTGCAACTTACGAATTTGATTAAAAAGAAACAATGGAGGTTAGTACTCGTAAAACTGAAGGTAATATGGAAGAGCAGACAACGAAAAATTTTTAGCAAAACTTCAGGAAACTTCTAAGGCAGGCAACACGAAACAGTTGGAAACTTCCAGAGCAAACTATAAAAAACTGTTGGAAATTTCAAGAGCAGACAACACGAACCTTTTAGAGGCTTCGAGAGTTAACAACGAGAAACTGTTAGCTAAGATGGAAACAAAACTGCTAGAAACATCGAGAGCAGACAACGAGAAATTTAGCCAAGGTGGAAGAAAAGCTTCAAGAATCTTCTAGAGCCACTAATGAGAAAATGGATAGATTTGACAAGAAGTTGTCCGACTTAGAGAATGGCGTGGAAGTACAAGCCAAAGATGTTGAGAGAAAACTACAAGATCTAGAAAATAAAGTAAATAATCTGCAATATCAAGTGGGTCCAGTACGAATTGTTCAGGAAAGTTCTGGTAGAGCAAAGGCCCCTAGTTTCGACGGCAGTTCGAGACAGTCGCCGCCAGAAATATGTGGAACATCGAAGAAAAAGTTATAGAGTAACAGCGAAAGCCCTCGTGAAAACCAGCAAATACAAAAGAGTTCCTGTAAGAGTACTGAACCTATCAAATTGTGAAAAAGTTGTCCGAGCGAACTCTGAAATAGCCAAATATACTGCGCCAGAAGCAATAATCAGTTGCGAAAAGAACTTGGAACCTTCCAATGCGTCCGTTTAAGATCGAAAGATGCTGGCAGAATATGTCGAAAAATGGGTAAAAGATCTGGCCCGCCTGATAGAAATTAAGCGAAACAATTAATCAGGAAATACGGCTCTGTCTTCGCCATTAGAAACCAAAGCCAAGGAAGAATGGCGATTGTAAAACACCGAATAAATACTGGTGAAGCGAGGCCAATAAAGCAGGCGCCCAGAAGTATTCCTCTAGCAAAACGAAATGAAGTAAAGGAGTTAGTCAACGAAATGGAGCGTAGTGGAGTAATCGAACCATCTTCTAGCCCATGGAGCTCGCCTATAGTTTTAGTTAAGAAAAAAGATGGCAGCACCCGATTCTGTGTTCATTACAGAAAACTAAACGATATCATTAAGAAGGACAGCTATACACTACCGAGAATTGACGACACTCTAGACACGCTAGCAGGAACCAAATGGTTCTCCACATTGGACTTGCAAAGTGGTTATTGGCAAGTAGGAATTGTTGAACAAGACAAGGAGAAAACTGCCTTTAGCACAGGTGACGGATTATCGCAGTTTAATGTGATGACCTTTGGACTCTGCAATGCTCCAGCAACATTCGAGCGGTTAATGGAAAATGTGCTGAAAGGACTCTACTGGAAAACTTGCCTAGTGTACCTTGATGATATGTCATGGGAAAAACTTTCGATGAACACCTGAAGAACTTAGCAGAAGTTTTAAGGCTAGTATCTGCGGCTGGACTCGAGCTTAGCGCAAAGAAATGTACACTGTTCCAGAAGTCAAGTATTTAAGGCACCGCGTAACTGTAGAGGGTATATCAACCGATGAAGATAAGATTCGGGCTGTAAAAGACTGGGCCCGCCCGAAAAATCTGCACGAGTTGCGCAGCTTTCTAGGTCTCTGCACATACTACCGACGA
Organism: Eustalomyia histrio; assembly: GCA_949748255.1. Taxonomy (NCBI): domain Eukaryota; kingdom Metazoa; phylum Arthropoda; class Insecta; order Diptera; family Anthomyiidae; genus Eustalomyia; species Eustalomyia histrio. The sequence goes on from OX456526.1 coordinate 96,956,860, forward strand.
TTTGTACCAAACATTGCCAATGTGGCTAGGAGTCTACATCAGCTTACTAAGAAGGTGCGACCATTTCATTTATGGTTAAGCCCAAGAACAAGCATTCCTAAGGATCAAGGAGTTATTATGTAAGGCACTGATTCGTGGATATCCTGTGGCCGGGGAAAACTTTTGGCTGGATAGCGATGCAAGCGGATACGGAATAGGAGGTGTGCTTAGCTTAGGCAGAAAATCAATGGAACCGAAAAAGTCATAAGCTATTACAGTCGAGTAATTTCGCAGCATGAAAGAAACTACTGCGTAACGCGACGGGAACTCTTCGCGGCGGTAGAATGTGTAAAGCACTACCACAAGTATCTGTACGGTCAGCACTTTCAACTAAGAACCGACCATTCTGCACTCTCATTGGATTGAACGACTTCAAAGCTATGAATTCAGCATCGAGCACAGGAAAGGCATAAAGCATTGCAATGCGGACGCCCTTTCAAGGCGCCCCTGTAATTTAGAGTGCAAAAATTGTTCGAGAGCTGAAGGAAAAGAGTGCATTGTTGATATAAGACTAACGCAAAAATTATGCCAGCCAAAGCAGAGGACAGAAGGCCTACCCGTGAACAAATATGAGCTGAAAGTCCGCTAATGAAAGCGTATTGGGCCCAGTGGAACAGTCTCCGTGTAATTAATCACTGCTTATACCGTATATGGGAAAGTGCGGACGGCAAAACTGAGACAAAGCTAATTGTGGTGCCGTCAAGCAAAATAGACAAAGTATTAAAAGAGTTCCATTACGGTCCCAGTGGTGGTCATCCCGGTGTCACGAAAACCCTAGAGAAGTTAAAACAACGATTCTACTGTGTCGGCAGCCAGCAAACTGTAAGCGATTGGATAGCAAATCGCGCGCAATGCATCGCAGCTAAAGGACCAGTAAGGAGAAGTCGTGGGCAACTTCAACAATACAACTCGGGTGCCCCATTTGAGCGCATAGCAATGGATGTAGCAAGCCCTTTCCCTGTCAGTGATTCCGGAAACCGTTACGTTCTTGTGGTGATCGACTATTTCAGTAAATGGCCTGAGGTATACGCTATACCGAACCAGGAAGCCAGACCGATAATAAGCGCATTTGTGAACAACTGGGTGTGTCGCACCGGTGTTCCGATAGAATTACATTCTGACCAGGGAAGGAATTTTGAATCTGCTATCTTCAAGGAAATGTGTGAGTTGTATGGAATAAGAAAAACAAGAACCACCCCGCTGCATCCGCAATTTGATGGTATGGTCGAAAGATTCAATCGCACTTTAGAAGAATACTTAAGAAAAGTGGTCAGTACTCATCAGAAGGAATGGGACGAACACATCCCCAAATTTATGCTGGCATATAGATCGGCTGTTCACGATTCCAACTCCCGGACGCCTGCAAAAATTATTTTCGAAACGGATTTTAAATTGCCTGGCGATTTAGAATTTGGTGTTAAGCCCGCCGCTATAGATAAAGACAACATCAACGCTTCCCAGGAACAAGAAGACCTTAACGAGCTTCAAGAGTTTGTTCGCAATCGAATTAAAATAATCAGCGATAAGATGAAGGTGAGGTATGATTGAGCAGCAAATTCAGAAGGATTTAATGAGGGTCTGCTGGTTCTGCAATTTAACCCGCAACGAAAGAAATGATTATCTCCCAAACTACAAACGCATTGGGACGGACCCTATAGAGTAATTAAAAGGTTGAATGATGTGGCATACAGAATACAGAAAGATCAGAGCCCAAGGTCCAAAATGAAGGTTGTGCATCTAGAGCGACTAGCCAACTATGGAAAAGGAATAGCTATGTCTGTTCGGAACGAACAGGCTTAAGTGGGCGGCAGTGTTACAGAAATTTTTAAACTCTAGAAATTTCATCACAAACTTTTTGACAGCTGGAAAAATCTAGCGAAGTAATAACTGGAAATAACTAGAATATCTGACTATTCATATAAATACTGGTGCTTGGTGACGCAGTAGTTCAGTTTATAAAGTAAAACGCTGAGTGTGAAGAACTAAATTGTGGCTAACGTTTAGTAGTCTATACCGTGTAAATAGTGAGTGCTATTAAAATGTTTTTCTGTAATTTTGAGTGACAGTTATAAAAAATAGAGCTATAAATAATTTCAAACAGTGTTTATTATTTGCAATATAGAAAGAACTTGATTTATTTAAAAGGTAAATAAATCAACGATTTTATAAAGGGTAAAATCGTAACAATATTTAAATTTTTATCAGATATTGCCATATATGAAGGAAATTTAAACCTTTGTTCTACCGAATTAATATACAGTTTGAATTCTTAACTGAACATAAAGGCAGAAAGGTTATTAGATAAAGTGACTTATACTAGGTATTGTATAGAGTATTCAAAAAACCGGCCTTATGGAAAAACCGGTTTCGGTTTTCTTCGAAAAATCGAATTTTAAAAAAACCGGTTTCGGTTTTTGCAGAAAAAACCGGTCAACCGGTTTTTTTTAATTTGAATAAAAAGCTTATATAATTCGTTAATGTTTTAATTACAAACAAAAAAAAAGAAATTTAATATATAAAGTAATACAAATAAAAAAAACATTCTTTGAAAAAAAAAAATATTTTATAATATTTTTTTATTGTATTTCATTTCAACATTTTATTGATTTGTTTTAATATTTTTTTTTAAGTAATATATAATAATAATAATAATATAATATCTTAAAAATTATAAAACTATATTCATATCAAATGAATAGAGATTAAGTTTGTAAATTGGGTAAAACTAGGTACGTTAGTAATTTGAACGTTTGGCATTAAATAAGTTTTTTTAATATAACATTAGGTTTTTTAATATTACATTAAATATGTAAAAAGAAAATCCATTTTTCAGTTCTAAAATAATATTTAAGAAATAATATGCAATTTAAATGTTTCGTTTTAAGACGATTTTTTTGTTTAAAGCTAGAAGTGGAAAATACTCTTTCACTAATAGTAGATGTTGGACAAATAGTCAAAAGACAATTATATAAATTGTCCAACTTTTCAGTTCTTTCGTCGCATTTATCAAGATATAGAAATCATCATATGTGACCTTCTCCGAGAAAAGGGACCTAGTGTGTCAAAAAACGGGTTTGGACTTAAGAGTGGATTCTGGTACCTAATAGGGTGTAGAATAAGATGAAATGAATTAGATTTCTGATAAAAATGTATTTACCCCATAAAAACGTACAAAACGAACTTGGAAAAATCGATAAAAATGAGAAAAACATTAAAATTTAGTTTTTTGGATTTTTTGGTTTTAAATTGTTTTTAAATTGTCACTCTAAAAGCGAAAAAATATATGTCACCACATAGGCATGACGTCACCAAAGTCGGCGCCCAATCATAACTAACCATACCAAATCGCATCTCCCAACTGAAGGTGTGTTCACAGTGATAATGCGTTATGAAACTTTAAATGCGTTTTTCTCAAAACTTCATTTTCACACACTAGGTCGTTTTTCTCGGAGAAGGTCACATATAATGATGAATGATTTTGTAGTCTCTTTTTGAGGATTTTGAATACTGTTTATTGTGTTATTTAGATCAAAAATTAAACTATTTGAGTTTGGAATATCCAAAGTTAAGTCTTCATCGGAATCTATCAGACTTACATCTAAATCTTCATAACCAAACAAACGATTATAAAAGTGTTCAGAAAAAATAAAAGAGACCAAGTAACCCAGTTGGTGATGCAATTAAAAAACCGGTTCACCGGACAAAAAAGACCGGTTTTCGGTTTTCTTCGAATTTACAAAATATTCGAAACCGATCGGTTTTTAAAAAAAAAGCAACCGGTTGACCGGTTTTCGGTTTCGGTTTTTGAATACTCTAGTATTGTATCTGTGTTATAAGCCAAAATTTTGAAAATTAAAAATTTGTATTTCCAAAATTTTGTTTGACACCAAAACAAAGCTGTTGTGTATTTAATGGCTTACATAAATAATTTTCAATTTTAATAATGTGTTTAATACTTAATATATCATCAATTTTATAATTTTAAAATCATCAGTAGTTTTGAAGGCAATAATGTGTTAAAAATGTAAAAAACACACATAAATTTTTGGAAAAAACTACCAATATTATTTTTAGATTAAAGTACAACAACTCTTCATTTAATGTAACAATTAATACTTTGTTGTTTATTTTTTATTTATTTATTCTATTTTTATAATTGTTTTTCAATAATAACAAGAAAGTTTGAATTGTTATAGAAAATTAAGATACCGTAATCTAAAAATAATCACCCTTATTCTAGTTGTCGTCATCGACACAAGACAATGTCGTCGTGGGATTTTTTTTTGAAATTGGTATTCCCGTTGTCGTTATCGAAAATAATTGATAACTGTCGACAAGTATTTGGTATTCTGTAAAAAAATGTGACGACGATATTGTCTTGAAACGACTCTGATTTTGTCGACACAATTTTTAGCAACGACTTGAGGAAAAGTAATGACTAAAAAAAAAAAAAAACGGAAAAAATGGGAAGAATTATCAAATTTATTAAATGCGAGAATAATGTGAGATGGATGGCAGAAGGTAAAGAAAGCATGATCATATAAAGTGCATTATAAGAATATAACAAAATTTATTTATAGGTTTGGCGAGACTTAAAATTTAAATTTAAAAAGAAAATGGTAGCCAACAAAGCCGAGTGTAATGCTGTGGCAAATCTTCTACAGTTTCAGAAACAGCTGAACCCTAAGTTAAAGTCGTTTCCAACACTGAGCTGGTACGACCCCTGGGCTAAAAATCTTAATGTAGCTGCCAACTTTATTGTTTTGAAAATAAATATGGACTTGATTCCGGTCTTCAAATTAGGTGCTATTGTTTCCAGCACATCTTTGAAGGCTGTTTTATTAAGCCGAAAGTAAGAAGATTAACATTCTTTAAAGTAACAGACTTTGATTTTGCTACTCCACTTGTTATCCGGCAGATTAAAGATATTGGATTTCTGTATGAGAAGTCTTCTTTCCAATACTAGTTTTTCTTTATTTTCTTCATCACTGGTATCAGAATTTAAATTACACATAAAAAACATTTATTCACAAAAATAATAAACAAAATAAATCTGCCGACTCAATTTTTAGAGATGTGTTTTTGTTTAAATCGATAAACTGTCAACGTCGTTACAATACTGTTTTAGAATACCAATTTGGTGTCGAAGTGATGTCGACGTCGAAGCAAAGTGATGTTGACTCAAAAACGACGACGACATTGATAACGACAACTAGAATAAGGATGAATATTGGTACTCTTTTCCCAAAATTTATGTGTGTTTTTTACCTTAAGGTAAAAAAACACAATTTAATTTAATTTATTGCATGTAAATATCCCTTTTTCCTTGAATTTAATGTTGATTTAATGCTACTTCATTTAATTTTAATAAAAAAAGCAATATTTTTGTTTAAAAATAAAAAAAAAACATTTTTAATATACCGGCATATAAAGGGGTTTTTCAATAAGAGCGCTACAAAAGTTTTTTTAAATAAAACAAAAACCGTTTTGGATATCAATGAAATTCTTTATTCCTGTAAAAGTACGTTCGATGCCATTATGTATGGAACGTGATTTCTTTTGCATGGCCACCACGGACACGCTTGCAGAAGTCCAGACGCTGAACCCAATTTTCGACGGTTTTCAAGCATAAATCGGCCGATACTGCTGCAATTTCACGTTCGATATTCGTACGAAGTTCATCAATCGTCGCTGGCTTGTTGGCATAGACCATAGACTTGACGTAGCCCCACAGGAAATAGTCTAACGGCGTCAAATCGCACGACCGAAGCGGCCAATCGACTGGACCATTTCGTGAGATAACACGTTCTCCAAACTTGGTTTCCAATAAATTGATTGTGACATTCGCTGTGCGGCTTGTGGCGCCGTTCTGTTGGAACCAAATGTCCTCCAGGTCCATATCATCCAATTGGGGCCAAAAATATTCGGTTATCATTGAACGGTAGCCATTCCCATTCACAGTAACGTGCCGGTCTCGATCATCACGGAAGAAGTACGGCCCAATGACGCCGCCAGCCCATAAAACGCACCAAACCGTAATTTTTTCGGGATGCAATGATGACTCATGGAGTACGTGTGGATTGCTGTCTGACCAATAATGCATATTTTGTTTATTGACGAAGCCATTCAGCCAGAAATGAGCCTCATCGCTGAAGATGATTTTTCGATGAAAATCCGAATCATTTTCAAGTTGTTGCTCAGCCCAATTCACGAACATACGACGCTTCTGGTGGTCAAGCGGCTTTAGTTCTTGCGTCAATTTGATCTTGTAAGGATGTAGGCCAAGATCTTTCCGCAAAATTCGCCACAACGACGTCACAGAGATGCCCAACGCTTGAGAACGACGTGTGAGAGACACATTTGGGCTTTCTTCAACTGAAGCCTCAGCGGCAGCAATATTCTCGACACTACGGGCACTTCTTTGTCTCACTTGCAGGGGAACATTTTGTACTGTGTCTGTGGATTCAAATTTTTCCACTAGACGCTCAATTGTTGATCTGCTAGGACGATTATGACGACCATAAATTGGACGTAGCGCTCTTAACGTTGAGGACACTGACTCCGAATTTCGGTAGTAAATTTTAATAATTTCGACTCGTTGTTGGCTCGTATATCTTTCCATCATGAAATGGCAAACCTTACTGAAGAGAAATGTCAAAATAGCGGCAAGAAATATGGCGTCGTTTGCTGTCCCTGTCGTTCTACTTTTGTAGGGTCCCTGTTGAAAAACCCTATAGAAAAAGTAGTTATATATGACCACCCAGGTGAAAATGTTCATATATCATATATGATGGTATATGTTTTCATATATGATCATATATGAACATATATGTCATGTGTGGAAGCATATATGGGTCAATACATTTAAAGATGAAGTTCATATATGGTAATATATGAATCCATATATGGCAATATATGGTAATATATTGCATATGTTGGTCCATATATTGGTATTTAAATTAAATTAAATTTTTTTATATTTAAATTTTATCATATATTGCCATATATGAGGGAATATATTGCCATATATGAGGGAAATTTAAACCTTTGTTCTACCGAATTAAGGTACAGTTTGAATTCTTAAGTGAACATAAAGGCAGAAACGTAATTAGATTAAATGACTTATAGTAGATATTGTATTTCCGTTATAACAAAATTTTTTAAAATTAAAAATTTGTATTTTCAAAATTTGTTTGATACCAAAACAAAGCTTAAGTCAATTAAGCAAAATGTATTTGGGTCTTAAGACAACTAATAATTTTTAGTATTTTTTATCCTTCGCCTCTGGCGAAGTAATACGTAACCAAAAAAAAAAGTATTGAGATCAATAATACAAATTTCAAAATCTTTCTTATTGAAGAAATATAAATTATAGTAAAAATATAAATAAAAAAAAGTATAAAATATTAATTATAGTACAACAACTCTTCATTTAATGTAAAAATTCATGCTTTGATGTTTATTTTTTTTATTATGTATTTATAATAGAATATATTCTATTTTTAAATAATAACAAGAAAGTTTGAATTGTTATATAAAATGAAGATATCATAATCTAAAAATAATATTGGTACTCTTTTTTCCAAAATTTATGAGTGTTTTTTACCTTAATATCCCTTTTTCCCTTGAATTTAATGTTGATTTAATTTTACTTCATTTAATTAAAAAAAAAATAATATATTTGTTTAAAAATAAAAAAAGCATTTCTAATATACCGGCATAAAGAAAAAGTACTTATATATGACCATATATGAACACTCATATATGCCCATATACGGCCATATACCCTCAAATTTCGGATCCGAGCATATATTGAATAATATATGAACCTATATATGTAGCCATATATGAACATTTTCACCTGGGCATATATTTTTTTTTAATCGTTTATTTCAACAAAATTCATAAATTTAAACTATAAATAAACAAACAGTTGATATGACTTATACACTGTCCGATATTCGGGATCTCTAGTATATTAAATATAATATTAACATTTTGTTTTTAAATAGATATTATTATTTCTACAATTTCTACATGTATTTACATATGATTTGATGTAAAGAAAAAATTAAAAAAAAAACCTTACTTTGATATTGAAAAGATAAGAGTTGAAGTCAGGAGATAACAATGTGAAAGAAGAAGTTATTCAGTGAGCCACCAAAATTTTCTAACATCTAAGTTCGGGATAATATTTCTATCCCCAGTATAAATGCTAGTATCAAATCTGCTATTGCCCGTTGTAAGTTCATTGCTACAGATAGCTTTAATGTTGGCTCGTCTATAGATGTGGTAAAGTATAGGAATGCCAATTTCGTTCTGAATAAAATCTTTACTGTCGAGGTATCCAAAGGCCTCAGGTGGTACATATCCATTCTGTAAGGTTGTATAAATATATTCATTGTATGTGTGATAAGGAGCCAAAATCAAATTATTTTTATAACACTCTGTACTCTTAATGATGTGATTTCTTATTAAATGAATAATAAAATTATCAATCCTACTCGTTTTAGCCACGCTATATAATTTTTTATTCGATACATATTTCGTATAGTTTTCATTAGGAGATCTATAAAGTGATGTGCATGATCTCAAACATTTTCTTTCAAAGATTCTCAGTTTCTCCATATACGATGAAGAGATATTAAACCATTAGAGACTGATACAAGGTTATTTTAATCTTTGATTGAATATATTTAAAAAAAAAAGAGTTTCTTATATAAGAAAAACGCATTTCTTGCCTTTACTAGTTGCAAATTAACGTGACTATTAAAATATAGAAATTTATCTAGATATATACCCAGATATTTAACTTGCTCCTTTTTAGGAATATTCACATTGTCACTGGATTTTATGCCAAATGACTTCCAATTCCTGCTAACATTATTAAACAGAATAGTCTCACACTTATTAGTGTTTATTTTCATTTGCCAATCTTTAGCGTAGTTTTCTACAATGTTGAAATAATTCTGTAAATTCTCGTTAATTTTTTCAATCTTATCATCAGCGTGATAAACAATAATATTATCTATTTTATTTAAGAGATCATATACATATATGTAAATTAAAAAGAATTGGGGAATTTACTGTACCTTGTTGTAATCCATTAACAATAATAAAATTCTCTGTACTAACTGATTCGTTATTACAAACTAGAAAAGATTTATTACTTAACATATTATGAATCAGTATAATTAAATCTAAAGGAAATTTTAATTTTAAAAGTTTATAAACTTAGCCAGGGATCCAGATACTATCAAAAGCCTTTTCGAAGTCTATTAGACATGCACCAGTGCATAAAGATCTATTTAAATTAGATTGTACATTTGAAATAAGTACATGTATGGCGTGTATTGTTGAGTGCTCATGTTTAAACCCAAATTGATTATCATTTATTTGCCCCCTACATTCGCAAAATTTAATTATATTTATTTTAATTCAAGCTTTAAAGATTTTACTTATATTTGGAAGTAAGCTTATTGCCCGCAAGTTCTTTGGGTTGCTAGTATCCTTATTTTTCTTGGGTAGAACTATCACCTTAGCAGTTTTCCAAGCATGCGGAAAGTAAGAGTACAATATTCCGAGACTACTGATTCTGGGATGTTTTTTAATATGATATTAGGTATATTATCTATACCCGAAGACAATTTTCCCCTTAAATGATTAAAAATGTACAATAAGCTATCCTTTGTTACAAAGTAGCCTTCGGCTTGTGTATCGTCTAATTCATTGGCTCTTTTAGATGTGTTAAAAATCGTAAATGAAGATTTGTTAATTTCATAACTAGATTTAATTCCCAAAAATCTAGAGAAACCATTTTCAATGTCCATATGCAAGTCGTTCTCAGGATCAATCTCTTTAAAAGAGTGAACTGATTCTATAGATGCACCAATGACATTAAGCATTTGAACTGGATCTCTTACCACAAAGCCGTTAGCATTTTGTTCCCTGTGTAACTCATTAAAACTTACTTTTGCATTTCTCAGCAATATTTCATCTTCCTGAGGAATTTTCAAGAAATCTAAATTTAAGGGTTTAAAAGTTCTAAATTGTTTTTTGACCTCACTAAACATGTTAGTGGAGCTTTTTAGATCAAGTTTTTCGAGTTTCTTGTGAAAATATTTGTTAACAGCTATAACAAAATTATCGTTTAAAAGTTTCCTAATTAATTTTTATTCAGTCTTAAGAAGATTAAGTTCTGTGGGTGTAATACAATTTTCTAATCTATTGTGGCTTTAATAATAGTTAAAATTCTACTCTTCTTAGATTGCAATTTATTAATAGTTTTATTTATGAATTTTTCAGTTGAATTATACGTTTTATGCAATGGAACAGAGTTCTCTATTGAATCGATTATAATTTTATCAAGTTTTAGTAGATAAAAATCTATTTCTGGGTTTGTGACGTTTCTGTTGTTAGGCATGGTTTCGGTAGTGTTAAGTCCATTCGTCATATTATTCCTAAACCTTTTCCAATTAGTTTTCTTATAATTGAATTTTGGAATTGTTTTTTTTGATCATTTTCACCACTTAGTATTGAAAAATGTAGTGCATTGTGGTCGCTGTCATAATCAAGTGTTCTCAAACAATTTAATATATTATTCTCTTTACGTATTGCTAAACGAGAATCTGCTAAACATAAGTCTAAATATGACCCACAACGAGGATAAGAAGGTGTTGAAGAAGCGTATAAACTCGATCTAAATCTAATTTCATTATTTGAAAGCCATTCCCTAAGCATATTTCCTTTTGTATTATAAGTGATATTACCCCAGTCGCTATGTTTACAGTTCAGAACCCCCGATAGAATATAATATGGATCAGGGTTCTGTAAGTTTAAAGATTCAAAGAGTTGTAGTAACTCAGTTTTGAAATGGTTACTATTGTTACCAGATGGGTAATATGCAGTTATAATAAACAACATTTTATTGGGCAATAAAGGTATCCTTATGATACATGTTTCCAGATATTTAAAGGAATTAATTGTTCTATTCGTATATTTATTATATTTCATACCATTTTTAATTAAAATTGCTGTACCACCTCCTCTTTTTGCATCAATTCTATCTTTTCGTATCAAATTATAATCCTTAAAGGTAAGCTTATGTCTCATTCAGTAAAACTACGTCCGGTATATATCTATCTATAAAGTTAGATAGATCGAGTCTCCTACTTAATCTTATTAAGGAATTAACATTTATTTCAATAATATTCAGACTTTTTTCAAATGATTCAGGCATTATAAAATCTTAATTTTCTAGCATGGAAAAAAATAGAATCTATTCTAGATGATTGTATCTGAAGTTGCTTCTGTAAATTAATTATTTGATTAGATAGATTTTGCATTAAATTACTGAACTCTTCTAATGCCTGTTGAATTAGGTTGTTTATACTTTTTCCACCCGTTGGATTATTATTATTTTTCAAAACATTAGCAAAGCTCATTGTAGGAACTTGTTCTTAGCCCTTTAGCCACTGGAGTCAAAGTACGAGGTATTTTGTTATGAAATTTTGGTTCTAGTATCATTTTGGACTAAAAAGCACGAATGTGAAGTCCATTTGTCAAAAAATTTTACCTGAAAGCGCCAGGTGGAAAAAATGAAAGACAACCTGAAGACAAAAAGCTCGACTCAAACAAAAATATTTGTTTCAGAAATCAAACACGCAACAAATTATCAAAATACAGCTTGAAGCTACTTTCCAAAAAAATTTCGAGTCGATTGAGCTGTTGGAAATTATGTTGTTTTTTTTTAGTTTTAATTTTGCACCAAAATCATAAATAATTTTCGTGTCTCGTTTGACAAAAATCTTGACAGAAATGGGTGTATCTATCAAACTATTCAAGTGAGCGTGTTCAAACCGGCACTGTTCGAAAGGTAAATTCAAACAGACAAAAATGTCGTTGGCGATTATTGCACCAAAAATATTGCTTTGGATATAATTGGACTTTAGTGATCTTCTGTAGACGGTCTTAGTGGTTAAAGGGTAAAAATACTTGTTATAACATTTTGTATATTCATTGAAATTGTATGTTTGTTTTGAAGTTAAAAAAGAATATAATTATTAATTTTCTTTTGATTGAATAAGGAAGTTTTTATATAAAACAAAGATAATTGTATCTACATAATTTGGCGATCCTGCTTAACGGATATTACAATAATTTCCTTCTGTAAATAAATTAATCGTTTGAATCTAAACATTTACAATGCATTTTCAAGATATTTCAATTTTGCGGATTATCATTAAAAAAAAAAACAAGATTACCAAACTGATTACGGATTTCAAGAGAAATTTTCATCAATCATTAAAATCAAATCACAAATTTTCATCAACCGTTTTATTCAAAATCTGGATTTTAAAAACATCTTTCAATCCATTCTGGCAACATTCTTCAATCAAATGTATGTAAGCGATTTTATTTAGTAATATAACAGATTTAAATAAGTTATTTTCTATTGTACAAAAGTTAATTTTCTATTGTACGAAAATTTACTAAAATAATTGGGTTAGTTGACCGTGGTGTTTAATATAAACATATTATTTTGGTTTTTGTATTATTTTTATATATTGTTACACGAAATTTCTACACCTAGAAATTTCTTTACACTAATTTTAACAGCTGGAAAAATCTAGTGACTACTCATATAAATACTGGTACTCGATGACACAGCAGTTCAGTTTATAAGTAAAACGCAGAGTGTGAAGAACTAAAGTGTGGCTAACGTTTAGTCTATCTAAATCGTGTAAATAAAGTGTGCTATAAAAGTGTATTTCTGTAATTTTAAGTGACGGTTATAAATAAATAGAGCTATAATTTCAAACAGTGTTTATTATTTGCAATATAGAAAGAACTCGATTTATTTAAAAGGTAAATAAATCAACGATTTTATAAAGGGTAAAATCGTAACAATTGGAGTCAGAAGTGGGATTGCAAAATAATAAGCAGTCATGAAATTGGAGGAGCTTAAAGTGGAGCAACTCAAGAAGGAATTGAGTAAGTTGGAGCTACCGACAGCAAGTAATAAGACAGAATTACAAAAGCGGCTGATAGAGGAATTCGAGCGGCGTAAGATTGACATAGCGACTTACGAATTTGACGAAAAAGAAGCAATGGAGGTTAGTACCCGTAAAACAGAAGGTAATATGGAGTTAAGCGCAATGTTGGCTGCTATGATGGAAAAGATGGAAAAAATGAGAAACTTCAAGAAACTTCTAGAGCAGACGAGAAACTGTTTGCTAAGATGGAAATGAAACTTCAAGCAACATCTAGAGCCGATAACGAGAAATTTTTAACCAAGATTGAGACGAATGAGAAATTGCTAATGAAGATGGAAGAGGTTTCAAAAAGAGTGACCGACTTAGAGAATGACGTCGAGAAAAAACTGCAAGATCTGGAAAGTAAAATAAATATTTCTCAATGTCAAGAGGGCTCAGTACGAATTATTCAGGAAAGTTCTGGTAGAGCAAAGGCCCCCACTTTTGACGGCAGCATACCGTTTAATGTTTTTAAGTTCCAGTTCGAGACAGTTGCCGCCAGAAATATGTGGAACATCGAAGCTATAGAGTTGATTCTGGCATTAAAAGGAAACGCTGCAGAAATTCTAGAGTGTGCCAATGACCTGCAGAAATAATTATGACGACATAATGGTGTCATTGCAGCGAAAGAATGGTGGCGAACACAAAAAAGAAATATACAGAATGGAACTAAGAGGTAGACTTCAGAAAGCAAATGAGTCATTGCAAGATTTTGCGACAGAGATTGAGCGGTTGGTCCAGCTGACTTATCCAGGTGAAAATCATCCATTCTTAGATCAGTTCAAAATTGAAGCATTTGTGAATGGAATCCGGGATTCTGATGTGAGACATGCGGTGTGTGCTACGCAGAAATCGACTTTTACTGAAACTGTCTCATTTGCGCTGGCCCAAGAGACTGCGAAGGTGATTTCCAAGCCACAAACATTTAAGGTGCGTAACCTTGAAGTGACTGCTGAGAAAGAGGAGGCAGTTGTGAAGGCATTAGGTGAAAGGCGAAGCAAACTGAAGGACAAATGCTACAACTGCGGTAAAATGGGACACTTTCAGCGAAACTGTAAAGCACCAAGGAAGAGCCCTCGGTCCGATCAGCAACCACCTAAAGAGTCACCGTTAAACTAAAAAGAGCTAGCACTACGGGGCATGAGCTAGCTCCCACAACCGATGGCCCCACAATCTCCATATCAGTAGCACAGCAGAGGAAAAGCAATCTTACTGCTTATGGGTGCATCAACGGACAAAAGCACATTTTAACCATAGATACAGGAGTATCACAGTCCATCATCAGGCCCGATATAATTAGAAATGCAGTTGAACCATTGCACGGGGTAAGTTTGCGAACAGCTACTGGAGAGCAGGCTTCTGTCTATGGTAAGGTTAATGTGAAACTAACAATTGCCAACATAAGCGTCAGTCACGTATTTATCGTTGCCGATATTGTAGACGAAGTCATTATTGGAGCAGATTTTATGATTAGTCAGATCAGGTAAGAAAGCAAGTAACCATCAGCCACCAAAAACTACCAGCACGGGCAGAAACTTTAGTATGGGTGCGAATGGAGGGAGATTGTGAGGACAGCAGCTTGTGAGTGGTAGAACTATCACAAATAAAAAGTGACCTAATAACTGCGAAAGCCCTCGTGAAAACCAGCAAAGACAAAAGAGTTCCTGTAAGAGTACTGAACCTATCAAATTGTGAAAAAGTTGTCAGAGCGAACTCTGAAATAGCCAAATGTACTGCGCCAGAAGCAATAACACTATGGAACATTTTTGGGATTATTGTCTGGGGGGTGAGAAATTCCAAGTCAGGGTGATGGTACTAGGTCAGTATAGTAAAACCCTCAAAGGGTTTGGCGTTCGTATGTGTCAGTTTTAAATTTTTTCCTTATCTTGATGTTTTTTCGCTTAGTTGTAACATTTTGGCAAAAACGTAGTTTAACATAACTCGAGAATCACTTGTCCGATTTTGCTAAAACAAACTCAAAAAAATTTTGAATTACAATTTCTTTAATCCGTTCATATAACGTTTTTCTTTATAATCAACAGTTTTGCCGGTAAAAATAAATTTGTGGAGAAAAAAAATATATTTTTTTGCCTAAAAATTAAAATTTTTTTTTTTAAATTCATAAAAAATCCAAAACGGAAAAAAGGATCAAGTTTTATTAATTTCATGTAAAGTCACATAACCTATAAACAAAATGCGACATAGATCATAGAAATCGATTAACGCGTTCTGCTTTTATTTACAATTAAGTGAAGGTATCCCATTTTGACAAGAATGTTGATAGTTGTTTTTATTCAAAAAAGTGTCATTTATCGCCTTTTTTATAAATTTTCCCCAATAACTCCAGACTTCTGGCCATAAACTACTAAAAAAATTAAGTAAACATTTTTATAATTTTTTATTTTTATTTATTTTAATAAATATTGCCTAGACTTTTTCGATGGTGGTTGTTCGGGACTAGTGGCATCGCATTCATCGCTATCATCAGTTTCTGAACCACACATAATGTCAATGTGTGACTCCACTGTTGGCCCTTTTGCATCTCCTGAAAATTCTTTATCATCAAGATCATCCTTGTCTTGCCACACAAGCTTACTCCACCAGCAAATTTCCGCAATTATTGCACTCGGCGACTTTTGCCTCTATATCTGTAAGTTTTTGTTTTATTAAAATGAGTTTGAAAAAATAAAAAATCAGTATTACCTCATTTCAAATGGCATAGCAACTTGATGATAGCGTTCACCTTGTTCATCAGATTCTGTAGCCAATTATTTGCTGAAGTAGTCCAGATGATGATGTAAATAATGGATTTTCAAGGACATGTGGACACCAATTTCCGAGAATGCTCTTAACATCCTTGCGACAGAAACATCGTAGTTGTTAGAACGATGCCTTCCCAACAAGCCTTCTATTACTTCTTTGATTGCCTGCCATGCATTCAATTCAGCGTCAATCAAAATATTGTTGAATGCGTCACTTTTAATCAGCTTTCGAATATCTGGACCATTTACTACGCCTGATTGGAAAAAATTAATTTGTTAAGATGGAAAATCATGGGAAATGAATGTGATATTATAACTTACCTTCTTTAATTTTACTTTCGCTGAGTCTCGGGTAAATTAGTTTCAAACACAAGAAAACTTCATCTCTTTTTGGCGACAGTTTTAATAAAATTCTTAACAATTCCAAGTTTAATATACAGTGGAGGCAGCAATATCTTCTCATTCGGCACTAGAGGCTCACGAATAATATTGGCCGTTTGTAACCTGCTGTGCTCTCTGAGTTTCCATCCGTGGCATGCATATTGGTCACCGGAAAATCGTGTGTCCCACTCGCACAAAAAGCACATATATTTTATATAGCCGCTTTGAAGACCGCAAAGCATTGCTACAACTTTTAAATCGCAGCATATGCGCCACATATGTTTGGCGTAGTTAACCATTTTTAAAATATTTTCCAGTGCATCATATGTTTCTTTCGTTTCTGTACTATAAGCGATTGGAACTGAAGGTTTTTTATTGGTCTTATGCAGTAAAACCGCCTTCAAGCTGAGTTTTGAACTGTCAATAAATAATCTCTAGTCATCTGCTTCATATTTTATTTCCAATACGTCCATCAATTTTCCTACATCCGGGCAATATGCAGAAGTTTTTTCATCATTCACAAGGAATAAACTTTGGAGTGTTGCCTGACGACTTCGATAAGCTGTGACAAATTGTTTGATTTCAAAATGGAAGCCAGCTCTTCCGATTTATGCTGTGTTAATTCCAACTTGGCAACAGTTGAATCAAGCTTATTTTGATTTATTAAAATTGGCTCATTGGATAATGATGGCTCATATGGGGGATCATCACGTGCATGATATGTCGGAGCAGTCGTAGAAGAGAAAATATCTGGGCTAGAAGCTTTTGGCACAGGAATGTGGTCCGAATGAGGCAATGGTGTTGCGGCCAACGACCAACGTAATTATACGATTTTCTTATCCTTTTTGCGGCTCCTTTATTCGCACATGCATAGCAATTCAATGGATTGTGACCTTCGCCAGGGTTAGTCCAAGTCATTGGGATACCGAATGGCATACTTTCACGTCTTCTATTTTTCCAATCCATTAGACGGTTCTAGCAGCTTTTACACACTATGTTTGGTACCCAATTTTCGTTCACTATAACATTTTGGTTGAAGTACATCTCGTATGTTTGAACAAAATCAGTACTGAAATTTCCCCTTTTTTTATGTGTTGAGACATACTGACCACAGCAGTAGCAAAAGCTATTTATATCTGGCTTGCACAGTTCCATATTCTGTTCAGTTTTGTTCACTTTTAAAAAACTGGAGAAAAATCACTTTTACTGTTCGCGTTCGTCGGCACTTGTTGAATGACAAAAATCACAGAACCAGTGTGAGAAAGAGAAGAAGTATAATGACAATGCATGTTTTATGTGAACATTACAGAACCAGTGTTGCCACATCAATATTTCTCTTTTAGTACAGTAGAAAAATATGAGAGAGTTCGGCTTATGAGTGTCAATGTTTTCTCCAAATAATGTTGTGCATATCTGGAGCAAATTTTTGAAATTCATACATTTACCTAATTGTGAATAAATGAGAAACGCGTGCATCGATTTTCATGATTTTTGCCTTTTTTGCTCATGAGTTATGTGACTTTACGCGAAAGTAATTAGTTTTGGCACTTTTTTCCATTTTGGATTTTTTATGAATTTAAAAAAAAAATATATTTAAATTTTTAGGCAAAAAATACTTTTTTCCCTTCATACATTCATTTTTAACTTCGAAAGTGTTGCACATATAGGATACGGTATAGAAACAGATTAGAGAAATTGTAATTCTTAATTTTTCTAAATTGTTTCATCAAAATCGGACAAGTGGTTCTCGAGTTATGTTAAACTACGTTTTTGCCAAAATGTTACAACTAAGCGAAAAAACATCAAGATAAGGAAAAAATTTAAAAGGACATAAAAAAAACTGACACATACGAACGCCAAACCCTTTGAGGGTTTTACTATACTGACCTAGTACCATCACCCTGACTTGGAATTTCTCACCCCCCAGATTGGCTGTTGTACTGTGTAATCAGTTGCGAAACGGACTTGGAACCTTCCAGTACATCCGTTGAAGATCGAGAGATGTTGGCAGAATATGTGGAAAAATGGGTAAAAGAACTGGCGCCGCCTGATAGAAATAAAGCCAAACAGCTAATCAGGAAATACGGCTCTGTCTTCGCCATGAAAACCCAAGGTCAAGGAAGAACGGCAACTGTGAAACACCGAATAAATACTGGTGAAGCAAGACCAATAAGGCAGGCGCTGTAAAGCAGCAGGCGTAAAGGAGTTAGTCAACGAAATGGAGCGTAGTTGAGTAATCGAACCATCTTCTAGCCCATGGAGCTCGCCTATAGTTTTAGTTAAGAAAAAAGATGGCAGCACCCGATTATGTGTTGATTACAGAAAACTAAACGATATCACCAATAAGGACAGCTATCCACTACCGAGAATTGACGGCACTCTAGATACGCTAGCAGGAACCAAATGGTTCTCCACATTGGACTTGCAAAGTGGTTATTGGCAAGTAGAAATTTGTTAGCAAGACAAGGAGAAAACTGCCTTTAGCACAGGTGACGGATTATGGCAGTTTAATGTGATGCCCTTTGGACTCTGCAATGCTCCAGCAACATTCGAGCGGTTAATGGAAAATGTGCTGAAAGGACTCCACTGGAAAGCTTGCCTAGTGTACCTTGATGACATAATTGTCATGGGAAAAACTTTCGACGAACACCTGAAGAACTTAGCAGAAGTTTTAAGGCAAATATCTGCGGCTGGACTCAAGCTTAGCGCAAAGAAATGTACACTGTTCCAGAGGGAAGTCAAGTATTTAGGGCACCGCGTAACTGTAGAGGGTATATCAACCAATGAAGATAAGATTCGGGCTGTAAAAGATTGGCCTCGCCCGAAAAATCTGCACGAGTTGCGCAGCTTTCTAGGTCTCTGCACATACTACCGACGATTTGTACCAAATTTTGCCAGTGTGGCTACGAGTCTACATGAGTTGACTAAGAAGGCGCGACCATTTCATTTATGGTGAAGCCCAAGAACAAGCATTCCTAAGGCTCAAGGAGTTATTATGCACGGCAACGCTTCTTGGATATCCTGTGGCCGGGGAAAAATTTGTGCTGGATAGCGATGCAAGCGGACACGGAATAGGAGGTGTGCCTTCGCAGGTAATAAGTGGCACCGAAAAAGTCATAGGCTATTACAGTCGAGTACTTTCGAAACCCGAAAGGAACTACTGCGTAACATGGCGGGAACTCTTGGCGGCGGTAGAATGTGTAAAGCACTACCACAAGTATCTGTACGGTCAGCACTTTCAACTAAGAACCGACCATTCTGCACTAAGATGGCTGCTGCAATTTAAACAACCAGAAGGGTAGCTAGCTCGTTGGATTGAACGACTTCAAAGCTATGATTTCAGCATCGAGCACAGGAAAGGCATAAAACATTGCAATGCGGACGCCCTTTCAAGACGCCCCTGTAATTTAGAGTGCAAACATTGTTCGAGGGCTGAAGGAAAAGAGTGCATCGTTGATATAAGACGCATGTTGAGTCAAGTGAAGCCTGGTCAGCGGCGCAACAAAATGACCCCATACTGTCAAAAATTATGTCAGCCAAAGCAGAGGACAGAAGGCCTACCTGTGAACAAATATCAGCTGAAAGTCCGCTAATGAAGGCGTATTTGGCCCAGTGGAACAGTCTACGGGTAATTAATCACTGCTTATACCGTATATGGGAAAATGCGGACGGCAAAACTGAGACAAAGCTAATTGTCGTGCCGTCAAGCAAAATAGACGAAGTGTTAAAAGAGTTCCATGACGGTCCCAGTGGAGGACATCTCGGTGTCACGAAAACCCTAGAGAAGTTAAAACAACGATTCTACTGGGTCGGCTGACAGCAAGCTGTAAGCGACCAGTAAGGAGAAGTCGTGGGCAACTTCAACAATACAACTCGGGTGCCATATTTGAGCGGATAGCAATGGATGTAGCAGGCCCTTTCCCTGTCAGTGATTCCGGAAACCGTTACGTTCTTGTGGTGATCGACTATTTCAGTAAATGGCCTGAGGTATACGCTATACCGAACCAGGAAGCCAGAACGATAATAAGCGCATTTGTGAACAACTGGGTGTGCCGCTACGGTGTTCCATTGGAATTACACTCTGACCAGGGAAGGAATTTTGAATCTGCTATCTTCAAGGAAATGTGTGAGTTGTATGGAATAAGAAAGACAAGAACCACCCCGCTGCATCCACAATCTGATGGTATGGTCGAAAGATTCAATCGCACTTTAGAGGAATACTTAAGAAAAGTGGTCAGTGCAAATCAGAAGGACTGGGACGAACACATCCCTAAATTTCTGTTGGCATACAGATCGGCTGTTCACGATTCCACCTCCCGGACACCTGCAAAAATAATTTTTGGAACGGAACTTAAATTGCCTGGCGATTTAGAATTTGGAGTTAAGCCCGCCGCTATGGATAAAGACAATTCTTCCCAGGAACAAGAAGACCTTAACAAGCTTCATGAGTTTGTACGCAATCGAATTAAAATAGTCAGCGATAAGATGAAGGCGAGGTATGATAGGGCAGCAAATTCTGAAGGATTTAATGAGGGTCAGCTGGTTCTACTTTTTAACCCGCAACGAAAGAAAGGATTATCTCCCAAACTACAAACGCATTGGGACGGACCCTATAGAGTAATTAAAAGGTTGAATGATGTGGTATACAGAATACAGAAAGATCAGAGCCGAAGGTCAAAAATGAAGTTGTTCATCTGGAACGACTAGCCAACTATGGAAAAAAATAGCTATGTCTGTTCGGGACGAACAGGCTTAAGTGGGCGGCAGTGTTACACGAAATTTCTACACCTAGAAATTTCTTTACACTAATTTTAACAGCTGGAAAAATCTAGTGTAGTAATAAACTAGAAATAACTAGAATACCTGACTACTCATATAAATACTGTTACTCGATGACACAGCAGTTCAGTTTATAAGTAAAACGCAGAGTGTGAAGAACTTAAGTGTGGCTAACGTTTAGTCTATCTAAATCGTGTAAATAAAGTGTGCTATAAAAGTGTATTTCTGTAATTTTAAGTGACGGTTATAAAAAAATAGAGCTATAAATAATTTCAAACAGTGTTTATTATTTGCAATATAGAAAGAACTCGATTTATTTAAAAGGTAAATAAATCAACGATTTTATAAAGGGTAAAATCGTAACAATATGTTTGGTTAATTTGTTTGCGTTTTTGTTTGATAATCATTGTTACCTACAATCTCGTCATCTTATTTAGTTATGGTTCTTACTAGGTCTTTTACAAGAAATAATATATTATTAGATCCACTACAATCTGATTAAACAAGCGATTTGAATTCTTCAATTTTTATTCCATTATCACAAAGTTCTCCTAGTGTCGTTTTAGAAAACGGAGAACAGCAACAAATAACAATTATTCAGAATCCAAATACTTCATATATGAATACTCAAGTTTTTAACTTCCCAGTTAGGAATAATAATGAAATTTCTTCGCTTAAACTACCGTCCTTTTGGATCTCCTGCACTGAGGCATGGTTTCTTCAAACGGAAATGCAGTTCAGTATTTAACATTTAACAATCTTATCATCAGCGTGATAAACAATAATATTATCTATTTTATTTAAGAGATCATATATATGTAAATTAAAAAGAATTGGGGAATTTACTGTACCTTGTTGTAATCCATTAACAATAATAAAATTCTCTGTACTAACTGATTCGTTATTACAAACTAGAAAAGATTTATTACTTAACATATTATGAATCAGTATAATTAAATCTAAAGGAAATTTTAATTTTAAAAGTTTATAAACTTTGCCAGGGATCCAGATACTATCAAAAGCCTTTTCGAAGTCTATTAGACATGCACCAGTGCATAAAGATCTATTTAAATTAGATTGTACATTTGAAATAAGTACATGTATGGCGTGTATTGTTGAGTGCTCATGTTTAAACCCAAATTGATTATCATTTATTTGCCCCCTACATTCGCAAAATTTAATTATATTTATTTTAATGCAAGCTTTAAAGATTTTACTTATATTTGGAAGTAAGCTTATTGCCCGCAAGTTCTTTGGGTTGCTAGTATCCTTATTTTTCTTGGGTAGAACTATCACCTTAGCAGTTTTCCAAGCATGCGGAAAGTAAGAGTACAATATTCCGAGACTACTGATTCTGGGATGTTTTTTAATATGATATTAGGTATATTATCTATACCCGAAGACAATTTTCCCCTTAAATGATTAAAAATGTACAATATGCTATCCTTTGTTACAAAGTAGCCTTCGGCTTGTGTATCGTCTAATTCATTGGCTCTTTTAGATGTGTTAAAAATCGTAAATGAAGATTTGTTAATTTCATAACTAGATTTAATTCCCAAAAATCTAGAGAAAGCATTTTCAATGTCCATATGCAAGTCGTTCTCAGGATCAATCTCTTTAAAAGAGTGAACTGATTCTATAGACGCACCAATGACATTAAGCATTTGAACTGGATCTCTTACCACAAAGCCGTTAGCATTTTGTTCCCTGTGTAACTCATTTAAACTTACTTTTGCATTTCTCAGCAATATTTCATCTTCCTGAGGAATTTTCAAGAAATCTAAATTTAAGGGTTTAAAAGTTCTAAATTGTTTTTTGACCTCACTAAACATGTTAGTGGAGCTTTTTAGATCAAGTTTTTCGAGTTTCTTGTGAAAATATTTGTTAACAGCTATAACAAAATTATCGTTTAAAAGTTTCCTAATTAATTTTTATTCAGTCTTAAGAAGATTAAGTTCTGTGGGTGTAATACAATTTTCTAATCTATTGTGGCTTTAATAATAGTTAAAATTCTACTCTTCTTGGATTGCAATTTATTAATAGTTTTATTTATGAATTTTTCAGTTGAATTATACGTTTTATGCAATGGAACAGAGTTCTCTATTGAATCGATTATAATTTTATCAAGTTTTAGTAGATACAAATCTATTTCTGGGTTTGTGACGTTTCTGTTGTTAGGAATGGTTTCGGTAGTGTTAAGTCCATTCGTCATATTATTCCTAAACCTTTTCCAATTAGTTTTCTTATAATTGAATTTTGGAATTGTTTTCTCTGATCATTTTCACCACTTAGTATTGAAAAATGTAGTGCATTGTGGTCGCTGTCATAATCAAGTGTTCTCAAACAATTTAATATATTATTCTCTTTACGTATTGCTAAACGAGAATCTGCTAAACATAAGTCTAAATATGACCCACAACGAGGATAAGAAGGTGTTGAAGAAGCGTATAAACTCGATCTAAATCTAATTTCATTATTTGAAAGCCATTCCCTAAGCATATTTCCTTTTGTATTATAAGTGATATTACCCCAGTCGCTATGTTTACAGTTCAGAACCCCCGATAGAATATAATATGGATCAGGGTTCTGTAAGTTTAAAGATTCAAAGAGTTGTAGTAACTCAGTTTTGAAATGGTTACTATTGTTACCAGATGGGTAATATGCAGATATAATAAACAACATTTTATTGGGCAATAAAGGTATCCTTATGATACATGTTTCCAGATATTTAAAGGAATTAATTGTTCTATTCGTATATTTATTATATTTCATACCATTTTTAATTAAAATTGCTGTACCACCTCCTCTTTTTGCATCAATTCTATCTTTTCGTATCAAATTATAATCCTTAAAGGTAAGCTTATGTCTCATTCAGTAAAACTACGTCCGGTATATATCTATCTATAAAGTTAGATAGATCGAGTCTCCTACTTAATCTTATTAAGGAATTAACATTTATTTCAATAATATTCAGACTTTTTTCAAATGATTCAGCCATTATAAAATCTTAATTTTCTAGCATGGAAAAAAATAGAATCTATTCTAGATGATTGTATCTGAAGTTGCTTCTGTAAATTAATTATTTGATTAGATAGATTTTGCATTAAATTACTGAACTCTTCTAATGCCTGTTGAATTAGGTTGTTTATACTTTTTCCACCCGTTGGATTATTATTATTTTTCAAAACATTAGCAAAGCTCATTGTAGGAACTTGTTCTTAGCCCTTTAGCCACTGGAGTCGAAGTACGAGGTATTTTGTTATGAAATTTTGGTTCTAGTATCATTTTGGACTAAAAAGCACGAATCTGAAGTCCATTTGTCAAAAAATTTAACCTGAAAGCGCCAGGTGGAAAAAATGAAAGACAACCTGAAGACAAAAAGCTCGACTCAAACAAAAATATTTGTTTCAGAAATCAAACACGCAACAAATTATCAAAATACAGCTTGAAGCTACTTTCCAAAAAAATTTCGAGACGATTGAGCTGTTGGAAATTATGTTGTTTTTTTTTTAGTTTTAATTTTGCACCAAAATCATAAATAATTTTCGTGTCTCGTTTGACAAAAATCTTGACAGAAATGGGTGTATCTATCAAACTATTCAAGTGAGCGTTTTCAAACCGGCACTGTTCGAAAGGTAAATTCAAACAGACAAAAATGTCGTTGGCGATTATTGCACCAAAAATATTGCTTTGGATATAATTGGACTTTAGTGATCTTCTGTAGACGGTCTTAGTGGTTAAAGGGTAAAAATACTTGTTATAACATTTTGTATATTCATTGAAATTGTATGTTTGTTTTGAAGTTAAAAAAAAAATATAATTATTAATTTTCTTTTGATTGAATAAAGAAGTTTTTATATAAAACAAAGATAATTGTATCTACATAATTTGGCGATCTTGCTTAACGGATATTACAATAATTTCCTTCTGTAAATAAATTAATCGTTTGAATCTAAACATTTAGAATGCATTTTCAAGATATTTCAATTTTGCGGATTATCATTAAAAAAAAAAAAACAAGATTACCAAACTGATTACGGATTTCAAGAGAAATTTTCATCAATCATTAAAATCAAATCACAAATTTTCATCAACCGTTTTATTCAAAATCTGGATTTTAAAAACATCTTTCAATCCATTCTGGCAACATTCTTCAATCAAATGTATGTAAGCGATTTTATTTAGTAATATAACAGATTTAAATAAGTTATTTTCTATTGTACAAAAGTTAATTTTCTATTGTACGAAAATTTACTAAAATAATTGGGTTAGTTGACCGTGGTGTTTAATATAAACATATTATTTTGGTTTTTGTATTATTTTTATATATTGTTACACGAAATTTCTACACCTAGAAATTTCTTTACACTAATTTTAACAGCTGGAAAAATCTAGTGTAGTAATAAACTAGAAATAACTAGAATACCTGACTACTCATATAAATACTGGTACTCGATGACACAGCAGTTCAGTTTATAAGTAAAACGCAGTGTGAAGAACTAAAGTGTGGCTAACGTTTAGTCTATCTAAATCGTGTAAATAAAGTGTGCTATAAAAGTGTAATTCTGTAATTTTAAGTGACGGTTATAAATAAATAGAGCTATAATTTCAAATAGTGTTTATTATTTGCAATATAGAAAGAACTCGATTTATTTAAAAGGTTGATAAAAGAAGTTTTTATATAAAACAAAGATAATTGTATCTACATAATTTGGCGATCCTGCTTAACGGATATTACAATAATTTCCTTCTGTAAATAAATTAATCGTTTGAATCTAAACATTTACAATGCATTTTCAAGATATTTCAATTTTGCGATCATTAAAAAAAAAAAAACAAGATTACCAAACTGATTACGGATTTCAAGAGAAATTTTCATCAATCATTAAAATCAAATCACAAATTTTCATCAACCGTTTTATTCAAAATCTGGATTTTAAAAACATCTTTCAATCCATTCTGGCAACATTCTTCAATCAAATGTATGTAAGCGATTTTATTTAGTAATATAACAGATTAAAATAAGTTATTTTCTATTGTACAAAAGTTAATTTTCTATTGTACGAAAATTTACTAAAATAATTGGGTTAGTTGGCCTATTATATTATTTTGGTTTTTGTATTATTTTTATATATTGTTACACGAAATTTCTACACCTAGAAATTTCTTTACACTAATTTTAACAGCTGGAAAAATCTAGTGTAGTAATAAACTAGAAATAACTAGAATACCTGACTACTCATATAAATACTGGTACTCGATGACACAGCAGTTCAGTTTATAAGTAAAACGCAGTGTGAAGAACTAAAGTGTGGCTAACGTTTAGTCTATCTAAATCGTCTAAATAAAGTGTGCTATAAAAGTGTATTTCTGTAATTTTAAGTGACGGTTATAAATAAATAGAGCTATAATTTCAAACAGTGTTTATTATTTGCAATATAGAAAGAACTCGATTTATTTAAAAGGTTGATAAAAGAAGTTTTTATATAAAACAAAGATAATTGTATCTACATAATTTGGCGATCCTGCTTAACGGATATTACAATAATTTCCTTCTGTAAATAAATTAATCGTTTGAATCTAAACATTTACAATGCATTTTCAAGATATTTCAATTTTGCGATCATTAAAAAAAAAAAACAAGATTACCAAACTGATTACGGATTTCAAGAGAAATTTTCATCAATCATTAAAATCAAATCACAAATTTTCATCAACCGTTTTATTCAAAATCTGGATTTTAAAAACATCTTTCAATCCATTCTGGCAACATTCTTCAATCAAATGTATGTAAGCGATTTTATTTAGTAATATAACAGATTAAAATAAGTTATTTTCTATTGTACAAAAGTTAATTTTCTATTGTACGAAAATTTACTAAAATAATTGGGTTCGTTGACCGCGGTGTTTAATATAAACATATTATTTTGGTTTTTGTATTATTTTTATATATTGTTATTTAATCAACGATTTTATAAAGGGTAAAATCGTAACAATTGGAGTCAGAAGTGGGATTGCAAAATAATAAGCAGTCATGAAATTGGAGGAGCTTAAAGTGGAGCAACTCAAGAAGGAATTGAGTAAGTTGGAGCTACCGACGGCAAGTAATAAGACAGAATTACAAAAGCGGCTGATAGAGGAATTCGAGCGGCGTAAGATTGACATAGCGACTTACGAATTTGACGAAAAAGAAGCAATGGAGGTTAGTACCCGTAAAACAGAAGGTAATATGGAGTTAAGCGCAATGTTGGCTGCTATGATGGAAAAGATGGAAAAAATGAGAAACTTCAAGAAACTTCTAGAGCAGACAACGAGAAACTGTTTGCTAAGATGGAAATGAAACTTCAAGCAACATCTAGAGCCGATAACGAGAAATTTTTAACCAAGATTGAGACGAATGAGAAATTGCTAATGAAGATGGAAGAGGTTTCAAAAAGAGTGACCGACTTAGAGAATGACGTCGAGAAAAAACTGCAAGATCTGGAAAGTAAAATAAATATTTCTCAATGTCAAGAGGGCCCAGTACGAATTATTCAGGAAAGTTCTGGTAGAGCAAAGGCCCCCACTTTTGACGGCAGCATACCGTTTAATGTTTTTAAGTTCCAGTTCGAGACAGTTGCCGCCAGAAATATGTGGAACATCGAAGCTATAGAGTTGATTCTGGCATTAAAAGGAAACGCTGCAGAAATTCTAGAGTGTGCCAATGACCTGCAGAAATAATTATGACGACATAATGGTGTCATTGCAGCGAAAGTATGGTGGCGAACACAAAAAAGAAATATACAGAATGGAACTAAGAGGTAGACTTCAGAAAGCAAATGAGTCATTGCAAGATTTTGCGACAGAGATTGAGCGGTTGGTCCAGCTGACTTATCCAGGTGAAAATCATCCATTCTTAGATCAGTTCAAAATTGAAGCATTTGTGAATGGAATCCGGGATTCTGATGTGAGACATGCGGTGTGTGCTACGCAGAAATCGACTTTTACTGAAACTGTCTCATTTGCGCTGGCCCAAGAGACTGCGAAGGTGATTTCCAAGCCACAAATATTTAAGGTGCGTAACCTTTAAGGTGCGTAACCTTGACTGCTGAGAAAGAGGAGGCAGTTGTGAAGGCATTAGGTGAAAGGCGAAGCAAACTGAAGGACAAATGCTACAACTGCGGTAAAATGGGACACTTTCAGCGAAACTGTAAAGCACCAAGGAAGAGCCCTCGGTCCGATCAGCAACCACCTAAAGAGTCACCGTTAAACTAAAAAGAGCTAGCACTACGGGGCATGAGCTAGCTCCCACAACCGATGGCCCCACAATCTCCATATCAGTAGCACAGCAGAGGAAAAGCAATCTTACTGCTTATGGGTGCATCAACGGACAAAAGCACATTTTAACCATAGATACAGGAGTATCACAGTCCATCATCAGGCCCGATATAATTAGAAATCCAGTTGAACCATTGCACGGGGTAAGTTTGCGAACAGCTACTGGAGAGCAGGCTTCTGTCTATGGTAAGGTTAATGTGAAACTAACAATTGCCAACATAAGCGTCAGTCACGTATTTATCGTTGCCGATATTGTAGACGAAGTCATTATTGGAGCAGATTTTATGATTAGTCAGATCAGGTAAGAAAGCAAGTAACCATCAGCCACCAAAAACTACCAGCACGGGCAGAAACTTTAGTATGGGTGCGAATGGAGGGAGATTGTGAGGACAGCAGCTTGTGAGTGGTAGAACTATCACAAATAAAAAGTGACCTAATAACTGCGAAAGCCCTCGTGAAAACCAGCAAAGACAAAAGAGTTCCTGTAAGAGTACTGAACCTATCAAATTGTGAAAAAGTTGTCAGAGCGAACTCTGAAATAGCCAAATGTACTGCGCCAGAAGCAATAACACTATGGAACATTTTTGGGATTATTGTCTGGGGGGTGAGAAATTCCAAGTCAGGGTGATGGTACTAGGTCAGTATAGTAAAACCCTCAAAGGGTTTGGCGTTCGTATGTGTCAGTTTTAAATTTTTTCCTTATCTTGATGTTTTTTCGCTTAGTTGTAACATTTTGGCAAAAACGTAGTTTAACATAACTCGAGAATCACTTGTCCGATTTTGCTAAAACAAACTCAAAAAAATTTTGAATTACAATTTCTTTAATCCGTTCATATAACGTTTTTCTTTATAATCAACAGTTTTGCCGGTAAAAATAAATTTGTGGAGAAAAAAAATATATTTTTTTGCCTAAAAATTAAAATTTTTTTTTTTTTAAATTCATAAAAAATCCAAAACGGAAAAAAGGATCAAGTTTTATTAATTTCATGTAAAGTCACATAACCTATAAACAAAATGCGACATAGATCATAGAAATCGATTAACGCGTTCTGCTTTTATTTACAATTAAGTGAAGGTATCCCATTTTGACAAGAATGTTGATAGTTGTTTTTATTCAAAAAAGTGTCATTTATCGCCTTTTTTATAAATTTTCCCCAATAACTCCAGACTTCTGGCCATAAACTACTAAAAAAATTAAGTAAACATTTTTATAATTTTTTATTTTTATTTATTTTAATAAATATTGCCTAGACTTTTTCGATGGTGGTTGTTCGGGACTAGTGGCATCGCATTCATCGCTATCATCAGTTTCTGAACCACACATAATGTCAATGTGTGACTCCACTGTTGGCCCTTTTGCATCTCCTGAAAATTCTTTATCATCAAGATCATCCTTGTCTTGCCACACAAGCTTACTCCACCAGCAAATTTCCGTAATTATTGCACTCGGCGACTTTTGCCTCTATATCTGTAAGTTTTTGTTTTATTAAAATGAGTTTGAAAAAATAAAAAATCAGTATTACCTCATTTCAAATGGCATAGCAACTTGATGATAGCGTTCACCTTGTTCATCAGATTCTGTAGCCAATTGTTTGCTGAAGTAGTCCAGATGATGATGTAAATAATGGATTTTCAAGGACATGTGGACACCAATTTCCGAGAATGCTCTTAACATCCTTGCGACAGAAACATCGTAGTTGTTAGAACGATGCCTTCCCAACAAGCCTTCTATCACTTTTTTGATTGCCTGCCATGCATTCAATTCAGCGTCAATCAAAATATTGTTGAATGCGTCACTTTTAATCAGCTTTCGTATATCTGGACCATTTACTACGCCTGATTGGAAAAAATTAATTTGTTAAGATGGAAAATCATGGGAAATGAATGTGATATTATAACTTACCTTCTTTAATTTTACTTTCGCTGAGTCTCGGGTAAATTAGTTTCAAACACAAGAAAACTTCATCTCTTTTTGGCGACAGTTTTGATAAAATTCTTAACAATTCCAAGTTTAATATACAGTGGAGGCAGCAATATCTTCTCCTTCGGCACTAGAGGCTCACGAATAATATTGGCCGTTTGTAACCTGCTGTGCTCTGAGTTTCCATCCGTTGCATGCATATTGGTCACCGGAAAATCGTGTGTCCCCATCGCCCAAAAAGCACATATATTTTATATAGCCGCTTTGAAGACCGCAAAGCATTGCTACAACTTTTAAATCGCAGCATATGCGCCACATATGTGTGGCGTAGTTAACCATTTTTAAAATATTTTCCAGTGCATCATATGTTTCTTTCGTTTCTGTACTATAGGCGATTGGAACTGAAGTTTTTTTATTGGTCTTATGCAGTAAAACCGCCTTCAAGCTAAGTTTTGAACTGTCAATAAATAATCTCTAGTCATCTGCTTCATATTTTATTTCCAATACGTCCATCAATTTTCCTACATCCGGGAAATATGCAGAAGTTTTTTCATCATTCACAAGGAATAAACTTTGGAGTGTTGCCTGACGACTTCGATAAGCTGTGACAAATTGTTTGATTTCAAAATGGAAGCCAGCTCTTCCGATTTATGCTGTGTTAATTCCAACTTGGCAACAGTTGAATCAAGCTTATTTGATTTATTAAAATTGGCTCATTGGATAATGATGGCTCATATGGGGGATCATCACGTGCATGATATGTCGGAGCAGTCGTAGAAGAGAAAATATCTGGGCTAGAAGCTTTTGGCACAGGAATGTGGTCCGAATGAGGCAATGGTGTTGCGGCCAACGACCAACGTAATTATACGATTTTCTTATCCTTTTTGCGGCTCCTTTATTCGCACATGCATAGCAATTCAATGGATTGTGACCTTCGCCAGGGTTAGTCCAAGTCATTGGGATACCGAATGGCATACTTTCACGTCTTCTATTTTTCCAATCCATTAGACGGTTCTAGCAGCTTTTACACACTATGTTTGGTACCCAATTTTCGTTCACTATAACATTTTGGTTGAAGTACATCTCGTATGTTTGAACAAAATCAGTACTGAAATTTCCCCTTTTTTTATGTGTTGAGACATACTGACCACAGCAGTAGCAAAAGCTATTTATATCTGGCTTGCACAGTTCCATATTCTGTTCAGTTTTGTTCACTTTTAAAAAACTGGAGAAAAATCACTTTTACTGTTCGCGTTCGTCGGCACTTGTTGAATGACAAAAATCACAGAACCAGTGTGAGAAAGAGAAGAAGTATAATGACAATGCATGTTTTATGTGAACATTACAGAACCAGTGTTGCCACATCAATATTTCTCTTTTAGTACAGTAGAAAAATATGAGAGAGTTCGGCTTATGAGTGTCAATGTTTTCTCCAAATAATGTTGTGCATATCTGGAGCAAATTTTTGAAATTCATACATTTACCTAATTGTGAATAAATGAGAAACGCGTGCATCGATTTTCATGATTTTTGCCTTTTTTGCTCATGAGTTATGTGACTTTACGCGAAAGTAATTAGTTTTGGCACTTTTTTCCATTTTGGATTTTTTATGAATTTAAAAAAAAAATATATTTAAATTTTTAGGCAAAAAATACTTTTTTCCCTTCATACATTCATTTTTAACTTCGAAAGTGTTGCACATATAGGATACGGTATAGAAACAGATTAGAGAAATTGTAATTCTTAATTTTTCTAAATTGTTTCATCAAAATCGGACAAGTGGTTCTCGAGTTATGTTAAACTACGTTTTTGCCAAAATGTTACAACTAAGCGAAAAAACATCAAGATAAGGAAAAAATTTAAAAGGACATAAAAAAAAACTGACACATACGAACGCCAAACCCTTTGAGGGTTTTACTATACTGACCTAGTACCATCACCCTGACTTGGAATTTCTCACCCCCCAGATTGGCTGTTGTACTGTGTAATCAGTTGCGAAACGGACTTGGAACCTTCCAGTACATCCGTTGAAGATCGAGAGATGTTGGCAGAATATGTGGAAAAATGGGTAAAAGAACTGGCGCCGCCTGATAGAAATAAAGCCAAACAGCTAATCAGGAAATACGGCTCTGTCTTCGCCATGAAAACCCAAGGTCAAGGAAGAACGGCAACTGTGAAACACCGAATAAATACTGGTGAAGCAAGACCAATAAGGCAGGCGCTGTAAAGCAGCAGGCGTAAAGGAGTTAGTCAACGAAATGGAGCGTAGTTGAGTAATCGAACCATCTTCTAGCCCATGGAGCTCGCCTATAGTTTTAGTTAAGAAAAAAGATGGCAGCACCCGATTATGTGTTGATTACAGAAAACTAAACGATATCACCAATAAGGACAGCTATCCACTACCGAGAATTGACGGCACTCTAGATACGCTAGCAGGAACCAAATGGTTCTCCACATTGGACTTGCAAAGTGGTTATTGGCAAGTAGAAATTTGTTAGCAAGACAAGGAGAAAACTGCCTTTAGCACAGGTGACGGATTATGGCAGTTTAATGTGATGCCCTTTGGACTCTGCAATGCTCCAGCAACATTCGAGCGGTTAATGGAAAATGTGCTGAAAGGACTCCACTGGAAAGCTTGCCTAGTGTACCTTGATGACATAATTGTCATGGGAAAAACTTTCGACGAACACCTGAAGAACTTAGCAGAAGTTTTAAGGCAAATATCTGCGGCTGGACTCAAGCTTAGCGCAAAGAAATGTACACTGTTCCAGAGGGAAGTCAAGTATTTAGGGCACCGCGTAACTGTAGAGGGTATATCAACCAATGAAGATAAGATTCGGGCTGTAAAAGATTGGCCTCGCCCGAAAAATCTGCACGAGTTGCGCAGCTTTCTAGGTCTCTGCACATACTACCGACGATTTGTACCAAATTTTGCCAGTGTGGCTACGAGTCTACATGAGTTGACTAAGAAGGCGCGACCATTTCATTTATGGTGAAGCCCAAGAACAAGCATTCCTAAGGCTCAAGGAGTTATTATGCACGGCAACGCTTCTTGGATATCCTGTGGCCGGGGAAAAATTTGTGCTGGATAGCGATGCAAGCGGACACGGAATAGGAGGTGTGCCTTCGCAGGTAATAAGTGGCACCGAAAAAGTCATAGGCTATTACAGTCGAGTACTTTCGAAACCCGAAAGGAACTACTGCGTAACATGGCGGGAACTCTTGGCGGCGGTAGAATGTGTAAAGCACTACCACAAGTATCTGTACGGTCAGCACTTTCAACTAAGAACCGACCATTCTGCACTAAGATGGCTGCTGCAATTTAAACAACCAGAAGGGTAGCTAGCTCGTTGGATTGAACGACTTCAAAGCTATGATTTCAGCATCGAGCACAGGAAAGGCATAAAACATTGCAATGCGGACGCCCTTTCAAGACGCCCCTGTAATTTAGAGTGCAAACATTGTTCGAGGGCTGAAGGAAAAGAGTGCATCGTTGATATAAGACGCATGTTGAGTCAAGTGAAGCCTGGTCAGCGGCGCAACAAAATGACCCCATACTGTCAAAAATTATGTCAGCCAAAGCAGAGGACAGAAGGCCTACCTGTGAACAAATATCAGCTGAAAGTCCGCTAATGAAGGCGTATTTGGCCCAGTGGAACAGTCTACGGGTAATTAATCACTGCTTATACCGTATATGGGAAAATGCGGACGGCAAAACTGAGACAAAGCTAATTGTCGTGCCGTCAAGCAAAATAGACGAAGTGTTAAAAGAGTTCCATGACGGTCCCAGTGGAGGACATCTCGGTGTCACGAAAACCCTAGAGAAGTTAAAACAACGATTCTACTGGGTCGGCTGACAGCAAGCTGTAAGCGACCAGTAAGGAGAAGTCGTGGGCAACTTCAACAATACAACTCGGGTGCCATATTTGAGCGGATAGCAATGGATGTAGCAGGCCCTTTCCCTGTCAGTGATTCCGGAAACCGTTACGTTCTTGTGGTGATCGACTATTTCAGTAAATGGCCTGAGGTATACGCTATACCGAACCAGGAAGCCAGAACGATAATAAGCGCATTTGTGAACAACTGGGTGTGCCGCTACGGTGTTCCATTGGAATTACACTCTGACCAGGGAAGGAATTTTGAATCTGCTATCTTCAAGGAAATGTGTGAGTTGTATGGAATAAGAAAGACAAGAACCACCCCGCTGCATCCACAATCTGATGGTATGGTCGAAAGATTCAATCGCACTTTAGAGGAATACTTAAGAAAAGTGGTCAGTGCAAATCAGAAGGACTGGGACGAACACATCCCTAAATTTCTGTTGGCATACAGATCGGCTGTTCACGATTCCACCTCCCGGACACCTGCAAAAATAATTTTTGGAACGGAACTTAAATTGCCTGGCGATTTAGAATTTGGAGTTAAGCCCGCCGCTATGGATAAAGACAATTCTTCCCAGGAACAAGAAGACCTTAACAAGCTTCATGAGTTTGTACGCAATCGAATTAAAATAGTCAGCGATAAGATGAAGGCGAGGTATGATAGGGCAGCAAATTCTGAAGGATTTAATGAGGGTCAGCTGGTTCTACTTTTTAACCCGCAACGAAAGAAAGGATTATCTCCCAAACTACAAACGCATTGGGACGGACCCTATAGAGTAATTAAAAGGTTGAATGATGTGGTATACAGAATACAGAAAAATCAGAGCCGAAGGTCAAAAATGAAGTTGTTCATCTGGAACGACTAGCCAACTATGGAAAAAAAATAGCTATGTCTGTTCGGGACGAACAGGCTTAAGTGGGCGGCAGTGTTACACGAAATTTCTACACCTAGAAATTTCTTTACACTAATTTTAACAGCTGGAAAAATCTAGTGTAGTAATAAACTAGAAATAACTAGAATACCTGACTACTCATATAAATACTGTTACTCGATGACACAGCAGTTCAGTTTATAAGTAAAACGCAGAGTGTGAAGAACTTAAGTGTGGCTAACGTTTAGTCTATCTAAATCGTGTAAATAAAGTGTGCTATAAAAGTGTATTTCTGTAATTTTAAGTGACGGTTATAAAAAAATAGAGCTATAAATAATTTCAAACAGTGTTTATTATTTGCAATATAGAAAGAACTCGATTTATTTAAAAGGTAAATAAATCAACGATTTTATAAAGGGTAAAATCGTAACAATATGTTTGGTTAATTTGTTTGCGTTTTTGTTTGATAATCATTGTTACCTACAATCTCGTCATCTTATTTAGTTATGGTTCTTACTAGGTCTTTTACAAGAAATAATATATTATTAGATCCACTACAATCTGATTAAACAAGCGATTTGAATTCTTCAATTTTTATTCCATTATCACAAAGTTCTCCTAGTGTCGTTTTAGAAAACGGAGAACAGCAACAAATAACAATTATTCAGAATCCAAATACTTCATATATGAATACTCAAGTTTTTAACTTCCCAGTTAGGAATAATAATGAAATTTCTTCGCTTAAACTACCGTCCTTTTGGATCTCCTGCACTGAGGCATGGTTTCTTCAAACGGAAATGCAGTTCAGTATTTAACATTTAACAATCTTATCATCAGCGTGATAAACAATAATATTATCTATTTTATTTAAGAGATCATATATATGTAAATTAAAAAGAATTGGGGAATTTACTATACCTTGTTGTAATCCATTAACAATAATAAAATTCTCTGTACTAACTGATTCGTTATTACAAACTAGAAAAGATTTATTACTTAACATATTATGAATCAGTATAATTAAATCTAAAGGAAATTTTAATTTTAAAAGTTTATAAACTTTGCCAGGGATCCAGATACTATCAAAAGCCTTTTCGAAGTCTATTAGACATGCACCAGTGCATAAAGATCTATTTAAATTAGATTGTACATTTGAAATAAGTACATGTATGGCGTGTATTGTTGAGTGCTCATGTTTAAACCCAAATTGATTATCATTTATTTGCCCCCTACATTCGCAAAATTTAATTATATTTATTTTAATGCAAGCTTTAAAGATTTTACTTATATTTGGAAGTAAGCTTATTGCCCGCAAGTTCTTTGGGTTGCTAGTATCCTTATTTTTCTTGGGTAGAACTATCACCTTAGCAGTTTTCCAAGCATGCGGAAAGTAAGAGTACAATATTCCGAGACTACTGATTCTGGGATGTTTTTTAATATGATATTAGGTATATTATCTATACCCGAAGACAATTTTCCCCTTAAATGATTAAAAATGTACAATATGCTATCCTTTGTTACAAAGTAGCCTTCGGCTTGTGTATCGTCTAATTCATTGGCTCTTTTAGATGTGTTAAAAATCGTAAATGAAGATTTGTTAATTTCATAACTAGATTTAATTCCCAAAAATCTAGAGAAAGCATTTTCAATGTCCATATGCAAGTCGTTCTCAGGATCAATCTCTTTAAAAGAGTGAACTGATTCTATAGACGCACCAATGACATTAAGCATTTGAACTGGATCTCTTACCACAAAGCCGTTAGCATTTTGTTCCCTGTGTAACTCATTTAAACTTACTTTTGCATTTCTCAGCAATATTTCATCTTCCTGAGGAATTTTCAAGAAATCTAAATTTAAGGGTTTAAAAGTTCTAAATTGTTTTTTGACCTCACTAAACATGTTAGTGGAGCTTTTTAGATCAAGTTTTTCGAGTTTCTTGTGAAAATATTTGTTAACAGCTATAACAAAATTATCGTTTAAAAGTTTCCTAATTAATTTTTATTCAGTCTTAAGAAGATTAAGTTCTGTGGGTGTAATACAATTTTCTAATCTATTGTGGCTTTAATAATAGTTAAAATTCTACTCTTCTTGGATTGCAATTTATTAATAGTTTTATTTATGAATTTTTCAGTTGAATTATACGTTTTATGCAATGGAACAGAGTTCTCTATTGAATCGATTATAATTTTATCAAGTTTTAGTAGATACAAATCTATTTCTGGGTTTGTGACGTTTCTGTTGTTAGGAATGGTTTCGGTAGTGTTAAGTCCATTCGTCATATTATTCCTAAACCTTTTCCAATTAGTTTTCTTATAATTGAATTTTGGAATTGTTTTCTCTGATCATTTTCACCACTTAGTATTGAAAAATGTAGTGCATTGTGGTCGCTGTCATAATCAAGTGTTCTCAAACAATTTAATATATTATTCTCTTTACGTATTGCTAAACGAGAATCTGCTAAACATAAGTCTAAATATGACCCACAACGAGGATAAGAAGGTGTTGAAGAAGCGTATAAACTCGATCTAAATCTAATTTCATTATTTGAAAGCCATTCCCTAAGCATATTTCCTTTTGTATTATAAGTGATATTACCCCAGTCGCTATGTTTACAGTTCAGAACCCCCGATAGAATATAATATGGATCAGGGTTCTGTAAGTTTAAAGATTCAAAGAGTTGTAGTAACTCAGTTTTGAAATGGTTACTATTGTTACCAGATGGGTAATATGCAGATATAATAAACAACATTTTATTGGGCAATAAAGGTATCCTTATGATACATGTTTCCAGATATTTAAAGGAATTAATTGTTCTATTCGTATATTTATTATATTTCATACCATTTTTAATTAAAATTGCTGTACCACCTCCTCTTTTTGCATCAATTCTATCTTTTCGTATCAAATTATAATCCTTAAAGGTAAGCTTATGTCTCATTCAGTAAAACTACGTCCGGTATATATCTATCTATAAAGTTAGATAGATCGAGTCTCCTACTTAATCTTATTAAGGAATTAACATTTATTTCAATAATATTCAGACTTTTTTCAAATGATTCAGCCATTATAAAATCTTAATTTTCTAGCATGGAAAAAAATAGAATCTATTCTAGATGATTGTATCTGAAGTTGCTTCTGTAAATTAATTATTTGATTAGATAGATTTTGCATTAAATTACTGAACTCTTCTAATGCCTGTTGAATTAGGTTGTTCATACTTTTTCCACCCGTTGGATTATTATTATTTTTCAAAACATTAGCAAAGCTCATTGTAGGAACTTGTTCTTAGCCCTTTAGCCACTGGAGTCGAAGTACGAGGTATTTTGTTATGAAATTTTGGTTCTAGTATCATTTTGGACTAAAAAGCACGAATGTGAAGTCCATTTGTCAAAAAATTTAACCTGAAAGCGCCAGGTGGAAAAAATGAAAGACAACCTGAAGACAAAAAGCTCGACTCAAACAAAAATATTTGTTTCAGAAATCAAACACGCAACAAATTATCAAAATACAGCTTGAAGCTACTTTCCAAAAAAATTTCGAGTCGATTGAGCTGTTGGAAATTATGTTGTTTTTTTTTTAGTTTTAATTTTGCACCAAAATCATAAATAATTTTCGTGTCTCGTTTGACAAAAATCTTGACAGAAATGGGTGTATCTATCAAACTATTCAAGTGAGCGTGTTCAAACCGGCACTGTTCGAAAGGTAAATTCAAACAGACAAAAATGTCGTTGGCGATTATTGCACCAAAAATATTGCTTTGGATATAATTGGACTTTAGTGATCTTCTGTAGACGGTCTTAGTGGTTAAAGGGTAAAAATACTTGTTATAACATTTTGTATATTCATTGAAATTGTATGTTTGTTTTGAAGTTAAAAAAGAATATAATTATTAATTTTCTTTTGATTGAATAAAGAAGTTTTTATATAAAACAAAGATAATTGTATCTACATAATTTGGCGATCCTGCTTAACGGATATTACAATAATTTCCTTCTGTAAATAAATTAATCGTTTGAATCTAAACATTTACAATGCATTTTCAAGATATTTCAATTTTGCGGATTATCATTAAAAAAAAAACAAGATTACCAAACTGATTACGGATTTCAAGAGAAATTTTCATCAATCATTAAAATCAAATCACAAATTTTCATCAACCGTTTTATTCAAAATCTGGATTTTAAAAACATCTTTCAATCCATTCTGGCAACATTCTTCAATCAAATGTATGTAAGCGATTTTATTTAGTAATATAACAGATTTAAATAAGTTATTTTCTATTGTACAAAAGTTAATTTTCTATTGTACGAAAATTTACTAAAATAATTGGGTTAGTTGACCGTGGTGTTTAATATAAACATATTATTTTGGTTTTTGTATTATTTTTATATATTGTTACACGAAATTTCTACACCTAGAAATTTCTTTACACTAATTTTAACAGCTGGAAAAATCTAGTGTAGTAATAAACTAGAAATAACTAGAATACCTGACTACTCATATAAATACTGGTACTCGATGACACAGCAGTTCAGTTTATAAGTAAAACGCAGAGTGTGAAGAACTAAAGTGTGGCTAACGTTTAGTCTATCTAAATCGTGTAAATAAAGTGTGCTATAAAAGTGTATTTCTGTAATTTTAAGTGACGGTTATAAATAAATAGAGCTATAATTTCAAACAGTGTTTATTATTTGCAATATAGAAAGAACTCGATTTATTTAAAAGGTAAATAAATCAACGATTTTATAAAGGGTAAAATCGTAACAATTGGAGTCAGAAGTGGGATTGCAAAATAATAAGCAGTCATGAAATTGGAGGAGCTTAAAGTGGAGCAACTCAAGAAGGAATTGAGTAAGTTGGAGCTACCGACAGCAAGTAATAAGACAGAATTACAAAAGCGGCTGATAGAGGAATTCGAGCGGCGTAAGATTGACATAGCGACTTACGAATTTGACGAAAAAGAAGCAATGGAGGTTAGTACCCGTAAAACAGAAGGTAATATGGAGTTAAGCGCAATGTTGGCTGCTATGATGGAAAAGATGGAAAAAATGAGAAACTTCAAGAAACTTCAAGAAACTTCTAGAGCAGACAACGAGAAACTGTTTGCTAAGATGGAAATGAAACTTCAAGCAACATCTAGAGCCGATAACGAGAAATTTTTAACCAAGATTGAGACGAATGAGAAATTGCTAATGAAGATGGAAGAGGTTTCAAAAAGAGTTACCGACTTAGAGAATGACGTCGAGAAAAAACTGCAAGATCTGGAAAGTAAAATAAATATTTCTCAATGTCAAGAGGGCCCAGTACGAATTATTCAGGAAAGTTCTGGTAGAGCAAAGGCCCCCACTTTTGACGGCAGCATACCGTTTAATGTTTTTAAGTTCCAGTTCGAGACAGTTGCCGCCAGAAATATGTGGAACATCGAAGCTATAGAGTTGATTCTGGCATTAAAAGGAAACGCTGCAGAAATTCTAGAGTGTGCCAATGACCTGCAGAAATAATTATGACGACATAATGGTGTCATTGCAGCGAAAGTATGGTGGCGAACACAAAAAAGAAATATACAGAATGGAACTAAGAGGTAGACTTCAGAAAGCAAATGAGTCATTGCAAGATTTTGCGACAGAGATTGAGCGGTTGGTCCAGCTGACTTATCCAGGTGAAAATCATCCATTCTTAGATCAGTTCAAAATTGAAGCATTTGTGAATGGAATCCGGGATTCTGATGTGAGACATGCGGTGTGTGCTACGCAGAAATCGACTTTTACTGAAACTGTCTCATTTGCGCTGGCCCAAGAGACTGCGAAGGTGATTTCCAAGCCACAAATATTTAAGGTGCGTAACCTTTAAGGTGCGTAACCTTGACTGCTGAGAAAGAGGAGGCAGTTGTGAAGGCATTAGGTGAAAGGCGAAGCAAACTGAAGGACAAATGCTACAACTGCGGTAAAATGGGACACTTTCAGCGAAACTGTAAAGCACCAAGGAAGAGCCCTCGGTCCGATCAGCAACCACCTAAAGAGTCACCGTTAAACTAAAAAGAGCTAGCACTACGGGGCATGAGCTAGCTCCCACAACCGATGGCCCCACAATCTCCATATCAGTAGCACAGCAGAGGAAAAGCAATCTTACTGCTTATGGGTGCATCAACGGACAAAAGCACATTTTAACCATAGATACAGGAGTATCACAGTCCATCATCAGGCCCGATATAATTAGAAATCCAGTTGAACCATTGCACGGGGTAAGTTTGCGAACAGCTACTGGAGAGCAGGCTTCTGTCTATGGTAAGGTTAATGTGAAACTAACAATTGCCAACATAAGCGTCAGTCACGTATTTATCGTTGCCGATATTGTAGACGAAGTCATTATTGGAGCAGATTTTATGATTAGTCAGATCAGGTAAGAAAGCTAGTAACCATCAGCCACCAAAAACTACCAGCACGGGCAGAAACTTTAGTATGGGTGCGAATGGAGGGAGATTGTGAGGACAGCAGCTTGTAAGTGGTAGAACTATCACAAATAAAAAGTGACCTAATAACTGCGAAAGCCCTCGTGAAAACCAGCAAAGACAAAAGAGTTCCTGTAAGAGTACTGAACCTATCAAATTGTGAAAAAGTTGTCAGAGCGAACTCTGAAATAGCCAAATGTACTGCGCCAGAAGCAATAACACTATGGAACATTTTTGGGATTATTGTCTGGGGGGTGAGAAATTCCAAGTCAGGGTGATGGTACTAGGTCAGTATAGTAAAACCCTCAAAGGGTTTGGCGTTCGTATGTGTCAGTTTTAAATTTTTTCCTTATCTTGATGTTTTTTCGCTTAGTTGTAACATTTTGGCAAAAACGTAGTTTAACATAACTCGAGAATCACTTGTCCGATTTTGCTAAAACAAACTCAAAAAAATTTTGAATTACAATTTCTTTAATCCGTTCATATAACGTTTTTCTTTATAATCAACAGTTTTGCCGGTAAAAATAAATTTGTGGAGAAAAAAATATATATTTTTTTGCCTAAAAATTAAAATTTTTTTTTTTAAATTCATAAAAAATCCAAAACGTAAAAAAGGATCAAGTTTTATTAATTTCATGTAAAGTCACATAACCTATAAACAAAATGCGACATAGATCATAGAAATCGATTAACGCGTTCTGCTTTTATTTACAATTAAGTGAAGGTATCCCATTTTGACAAGAATGTTGATAGTTGTTTTTATTCAAAAAAGTGTCATTTATCGCCTTTTTTATAAATTTTCCCCAATAACTCCAGACTTCTGGCCATAAACTACTAAAAAAATTAAGTAAACATTTTTATAATTTTTTATTTTTATTTATTTTAATAAATATTGCCTAGACTTTTTCGATGGTGGTTGTTCGGGACTAGTGGCATCGCATTCATCGCTATCATCAGTTTCTGAACCACACATAATGTCAATGTGTGACTCCACTGTTGGCCCTTTTGCATCTCCTGAAAATTCTTTATCATCAAGATCATCCTTGTCTTACCACACAAGCTTACTCCACCAGCAAATTTCCGCAATTATTGCACTCGGCGACTTTTGCCTCTATATCTGTAAGTTTTTGTTTTATTAAAATGAGTTTGAAAAAATAAAAAATCAGTATTACCTCATTTCAAATGGCATAGCAACTTGATGATAGCGTTCACCTTGTTCATCAGATTCTGTAGCCAATTGTTTGCTGAAGTAGTCCAGATGATGATGTAAATAATGGATTTTCAAGGACATGTGGACACCAATTTGCGACAGAAACATCGTAGTTGTTAGAACGATGCCTTCCCAACAAGCCTTCTATTACTTCTTTGATTGCCTGCCATGCATTCAATTCAGCGTCAATCAAAATATTGTTGAATGCGTCACTTTTAATCAGCTTTCGTATATCTGGACCATTTACTACGCCTGATTGGAAAAAATTAATTTGTTAAGATGGAAAATCATGGGAAATGAATGTGATATTATAACTTACCTTCTTTAATTTTACTTTCGCTGAGTCTCGGGTAAATTAGTTTCAAACACAAGAAAACTTCATCTCTTTTTGGCGACAGTTTTAATAAAATTCTTAACAATTCCAAGTTTAATATACAGTGGAGGCAGCAATATCTTCTCATTCGGCACTAGAGGATCACGAATAATATTGGCCGTTTGTAACCTGCTGTGCTCTCTGAGTTTCCATCCGTGGCATGCATATTGGTCACCGGAAAATCGTGTGTCCCAATCGCACAAAAAGCACATATATTTTATATAGCCGCTTTGAAGACCGCAAAGCATTGCTACAACTTTTAAATCGCAGCATATGCGCCACATATGTTTGGCGTAGTTAACCATTTTTAAAATATTTTCCAGTGCATCATATGTTTCTTTCGTTTCTGTACTATAAGCGATTGGAACTGAAGGTTTTTTATTGGTCTTATGCAGTAAAACCGCCTTCAAGCTGAGTTTTGAACTGTCAATAAATAATCTCTAGTCATCTGCTTCATATTTTATTTCCAATACGTCCGTCAATTTTCCTACATCCGGGCAATATGCAGAAGTTTTTTCATCATTCACAAGGAATAAACTTTGGAGTGTTGCCTGACGACTTCGATAAGCTGTGACAAATTGTTTGATTTCAAAATGGAAGTCAGCTCTTCCGATTTATGCTGTGTTAATTCCAACTTGGCAACAGTTGAATCAAGCTTATTTTGATTTATTAAAATTGGCTCATTGGATAATGATGGCTCATATGGGGGATCATCACGTGCATGATATGTCGGAGCAGTCGTAGAAGAGAAAATATCTGGGCTAGAAGCTTTTGGCACAGGATTGTGGTCCGAATGAGGCAATGGTGTTGCGGCCAACGACCAACGTAATTATACGATTTTCTTATCCTTTTTGCGGCTCCTTTATTCGCACATGCAT
Organism: Eustalomyia histrio; assembly: GCA_949748255.1. Classification (NCBI taxonomy): domain Eukaryota; kingdom Metazoa; phylum Arthropoda; class Insecta; order Diptera; family Anthomyiidae; genus Eustalomyia; species Eustalomyia histrio. The sequence continues at coordinate 97,000,755 of OX456526.1, forward strand.
AGCAATTCAATGGATTGTGACCTTCGCCAGGGTTAGTCCAAGTCATTGGGATACCGAATGGCATACTTTCACGTCTTCTATTTTTCCAATCCATTAGACGGTTCTAGCAGCTTTTACACACTATGTTTGGTACCCAATTTTCGTTCACTATAACATTTTGGTTGAAGTACATCTCGTATGTTTGAACAAAATCAGTACTGAAATTTCCCCTTTTTTTATGTGTTGAGACATACTGACCACAGCAGTAGCAAAAGCTATTTATATCTGGCTTGCACAGTTCCATATTCTGTTCAGTTTTGTTCACTTTTAAAAAACTGGAGAAAAATCACTTTTACTGTTCGCGTTCGTCGGCACTTGTTGAATGACAAAAATCACAGAACCAGTGTGAGAAAGAGAAGAAGTATAATGACAATGCATGTTTTATGTGAACATTACAGAACCAGTGTTGCCACATCAATATTTCTCTTTTAGTACAGTAGAAAAATATGAGAGAGTTCGGCTTATGAGTGTCAATGTTTTCTCCAAATAATGTTGTGCATATCTGGAGCAAATTTTTGAAATTCATACATTTACCTAATTGTGAATAAATGAGAAACGCGTGCATCGATTTTCATGATTTTTGCCTTTTTTGCTCATGAGTTATGTGACTTTACGCGAAAGTAATTAGTTTTGGCACTTTTTTCCATTTTGGATTTTTTATGAATTTAAAAAAAAAATATATTTAAATTTTTAGGCAAAAAATACTTTTTTCCCTTCATACATTCATTTTTAACTTCGAAAGTGTTGCACATATAGGATACGGTATAGAAACAGATTAGAGAAATTGTAATTCTTAATTTTTCTAAATTAATTCATCAAAATCGGACAAGTGGTTCTCGAGTTATGTTAAACTACGTTTTTGCCAAAATGTTACAACTAAGCGAAAAAACATCAAGATAAGGAAAAAATTTAAAAGGACATAAAAAAAACTGACACATACGAACGCCAAACCCTTTGAGGGTTTTACTATACTGACCTAGTACCATCACCCTGACTTGGAATTTCTCACCCCCCAGATTGGCTGTTGTACTGTGTAATCAGTTGCGAAACGGACTTGGAACCTTCCAGTACATCCGTTGAAGATCGAGAGATGTTAGCAGAATATGTGGAAAAATGGGTAAAAGAACTGGCGCCGCCTGATAGAAATAAAGCCAAACAGCTAATCAGGAAATACGGCTCTGTCTTCGCCATGAAAACCCAAGGTCAAGGAAGAACGGCAACTGTGAAACACCGAATAAATACTGGTGAAGCAAGACCAATAAGGCAGGCGCTGTAAAGCAGCAGGCGTAAAGGAGTTAGTCAACGAAATGGAGCGTAGTTGAGTAATCGAACCATCTTCTAGCCCATGGAGCTCGCCTATAGTTTTAGTTAAGAAAAAAGATGGCAGCACCCGATTATGTGTTGATTACAGAAAACTAAACGATATCACCAATAAGGACAGCTATCCACTACCGAGAATTGACGGCACTCTAGATACGCTAGCAGGAACCAAATGGTTCTCCACATTGGACTTGCAAAGTGGTTATTGGCAAGTAGAAATTTGTTAGCAAGACAAGGAGAAAACTGCCTTTAGCACAGGTGACGGATTATGGCAGTTTAATGTGATGCGCTTTGGACTCTGCAATGCTCCAGCAACATTCGAGCGGTTAATGGAAAATGTGCTGAAAGGACTCCACTGGAAAGCTTGCCTAGTGTACCTTGATGACATAATTGTCATGGGAAAAACTTTCGACGAACACCTGAAGAACTTAGCAGAAGTTTTAAGGCAAATATCTGCGGCTGGACTCAAGCTTAGCGCAAAGAAATGTACACTGTTCCAGAGGGAAGTCAAGTATTTAGGGCACCGCGTAACTGTAGAGGGTATATCAACCAATGAAGATAAGATTCGGGCTGTAAAAGATTGGCCTCGCCCGAAAAATCTGCACGAGTTGCGCAGCTTTCTAGGTCTCTGCACATATTACCGACGATTTGTACCAAATTTTGCCAGTGTGGCTACGAGTCTACATGAGTTGACTAAGAAGGCGCGACCATTTCATTTATGGTGAAGCCCAAGAACAAGCATTCCTAAGGCTCAAGGAGTTATTATGCACGGCAACGCTTCTTGAATATCCTGTGGCCGGGGAAAAATTTGTGCTGGATAGCGATGCAAGCGGACACGGAATAGGAGGTGTGCCTTCGCAGGTAATAAGTGGCACCGAAAAAGTCATAGGCTATTACAGTCGAGTACTTTCGAAACACGAAAGGAACTACTGCGTAACATGGCGGGAACTCTTGGCGGCGGTAGAATGTGTAAAGCACTACCACAAGTATCTGTACGGTCAGCACTTTCAACTAAGAACCGACCATTCTGCACTAAGATGGCTGCTGCAATTTAAACAACCAGAAGGGTAGCTAGCTCGTTGGATTGAACGACTTCAAAGCTATGATTTCAGCATCGAGCACAGGAAAGGCATAAAACATTGCAATGCGGACGCCCTTTCAAGACGCCCCTGTAATTTAGAGTGCAAACATTGTTCGAGGGCTGAAGGAAAAGAGTGCATCGTTGATATAAGACGCATGTTGAGTCAAGTGAAGCCTGGTCAGCGGCGCAACAAAATGACCCCATACTGTCAAAAATTATGTCAGCCAAAGCAGAGGACAGAAGGCCTACCTGTGAACAAATATCAGCTGAAAGTCCGCTAATGAAGGCGTATTTGGCCCAGTGGAACAGTCTACGGGTAATTAATCACTGCTTATACCGTATATGGGAAAATGCGGACGGCAAAACTGAGACAAAGCTAATTGTCGTGCCGTCAAGCAAAATAGACGAAGTGTTAAAAGAGTTCCATGACGGTCCCAGTGGAGGACATCTCGGTGTCACGAAAACCCTAGAGAAGTTAAAACAACGATTCTACTGGGTCGGCTGACAGCAAGCTGTAAGCGACTGGATAGCAAATTGCGCGCATTGCATCGCAGCTAAAGGACCAGTAAGGAGAAGTCGTGGGCAACTTCAACAATACAACTCGGGTGCCATATTTGAGCGGATAGCAATGGATGTAGCAGGCCCTTTCCCTGTCAGTGATTCCGGAAACCGTTACGTTCTTGTGGTGATCGACTATTTCAGTAAATGGCCTGAGGTATACGCTATACCGAACCAGGAAGCCAGAACGATAATAAGCGCATTTGTGAACAACTGGGTGTGCCGCTACGGTGTTCCATTGGAATTACACTCTGACCAGGGAAGGAATTTTGAATCTGCTATCTTCAAGGAAATGTGTGAGTTGTATGGAATAAGAAAGACAAGAACCACCCCGCTGCATCCACAATCTGTTGGTATGGTCGAAAGATTCAATCGCACTTTAGAGGAATACTTAAGAAAAGTGGTCAGTGCAAATCAGAAGGACTGGGACGAACACATCCCTAAATTTCTGTTGGCATACAGATCGGCTGTTCACGATTCCACCTCCCCGACACCTGCAAAAATAATTCTTGGAACGGAACTTAAATTGCCTGGCGATTTAGAATTTGGAGTTAAGCCCGCCGCTATGGATAAAGACAATTCTTCCCAGGAACAAGAAGACCTTAACGAGCTTCATGAGTTTGTACGCAATCGAATTAAAATAGTCAGCGATAAGATGAAGGCGAGGTATGATAGGGCAGCAAATTCTGAAGGATTTATTGAGAGTCAGCTGGTTCTACTTTTTAACCCTCAACGAAAGAAAGGATTATCTCCCAAACTACAAATGAATGATGTTGTATACAGAATACAGAAAGATCAGAGCCGAAGGTCAAAAATGAAGTTGTTCATCTGGAACGACTAGCCAACTATGGAAAAGAAATAGCTATGTCTGTTCGGGACGAACAGGCTTAAGTGGGCGGCAGTGTTACACGAAATTTCTACACCTAGAAATTTCTTTACACTAATTTTAACAGCTGGAAAAATCTAGTGTAGTAATAAACTAGAAATAACTAGAATACCTGACTACTCATATAAATACTGGTACTCGATGACACAGCAGTTCAGTTTATAAGTAAAACGCAGAGTGTGAAGAACTAAAGTGTGGCTAACGTTTAGTCTATCTAAATCGTGTAAATAAAGTGTGCTATAAAAGTGTATTTCTGTAATTTTAAGTGACGGTTATAAATAAATAGAGCTATAAATAATTTCAAACAGTGTTTATTATTTGCAATATAGAAAGAACTCGATTTATTTAAAGGGTAAATAAATCAACGATTTTATAAAGGGTAAAATCGTAACAATATGTTTGGTTAATTTGTTTGCGTTTTTGTTTGATAATTACACAGTGCAACACATAAATTGGTTCCTCTTTCGTACCCGGTTTTTTTTGAAGTGTATATCGAAACTAAAAAAAATCCGCAACGGACTTGGCCAGATTACATCGAAATTTTTTTTTATGGACACCCTAAGTTTTTGCACCCAAACATGATTTTTTTAAAAAAGGAAAATTTTTATGGAATCCATATATCATAAACCGTTCGGAATTTTGTTTTTATGTCTTTGGCAAAGTTGTAGATCCAAACCAAAGCAAAAAAATTCTCACATGGACCGACCCAAAAAAATTGCATCCACTGCATCAAAATTGCAAAAAATTGGGAAAAAATGCTATTTTTTTATGATTTTTTCATGATTTTTGTACGAAAGAGGAACCAATTTATGTGTTGCCATTTCAGGACAAAATCATGAAAAAATCATAAAAAAATAGCATTTTTTCCCAATTTTTTGCAATTTTGATGCAGTGGATGCAATTTTTTTGGGTCGGTCCATATGAGAATTTTTTTGCTTTGGTTTGGATCTACAACTTTGCCAAAGACATAAAAACAAAATTCCGAACGGTTTATGATATATGGATTCCATAAAATTTTCCTTTTTTAAAAAAATCGTGTTTGGGTACAAAAACTTAGGGAGTCCATAAAAAAAAAATTCGATGTAATCTGGCCAAGTCCTTTGCAGGTTTTTTTTAGTTTCGATATATACTTAAAAAAAAACGGGTATGAAGGAGGAACCACACGATGACCTTCAAAATGCTGCACTGTGTTATTGTTACCTACAATCTCGTCATCTTATTTAGTTATGGTTCTTACTAGGTCTTTTACAAGAAATAATATATTATTAGGTCCACTACAATCTGATTAAACAAACGATTTGAATTCTTCAATTTCTATTCCATTATCACAAAGTTCTCCTAGTGTCGTTTTAAAAAATGGAGAACAGCAACAAATAACAATTATTCAGAATCCAAATACTTCATATATGAATACTCAAGCTTTTAACTTCCCAGTTAGGAATAATAATGAAATTTCTTCGCTTAAACTACCGTCCTTTTGGATCTCCTGCACTGAGGAATGGTTTCTTCAAACGGAAATGCAGTTCAGTATTTAACAAGTAAAAGATGATACAATAAAGTATCAACATTGTTATTATTGTTATTGTCGCTCTTCCTCAGGAGGTAATTACTAAGATTTTATATGTTTTACAGAAACCCCCAACAATTAACAAATATGAATTTATTAAAAAAGTTTTGTGTGAGAGATTTTCTATTAGTGGAGAGAAGAGATTAGAACAGCTATTTTCTGATGAACGAATGGGCGACCGCAAACCTTCTGATTTTTATAGGGAAATTGCTGGATCAAATTCTATTATAGGCAGTGAACTCCTTTATAAATTATGGACTCGTAAACTTCCACTAGAACTTCAAATTCATCTAACTTCCAGCAATTTGGAAAATATAGAAGAAAAACTTGTTCTTGCTGATAAAATTTGGGATCTTTTAACTAAGAGTCAAATATCTCAAATTAGTTCCAACTGTGTTGTTGATCAGGAAATGTTTCAAAATTTTTCAAAAATAACTACACAAATTTGTCAGAATTTAGATAAACTTAGTTTAGAAGTTTCAGAACTTAGAACTTCCAGATCGAGACGGAAATGTTCAAAAATTTCGTGGAAATTCAAGAAGTAGATCGCGTTCAAAATTTGAAAAATGTTGGTATCATTTTAAATATGGTTCCAATGCTCATAAATGCATACCACCTTTAAATTTTCAATCAAATAATTTAAACTAAATAATCCTATCATGGTGGTGACGGATGATAGGATATCTTCTAAGCCATATCGTCGCCTATTTATTTACGATTGTTCGAATAAATTAAACTTTTTAATTGATACAGGTGCTTGTGTTTCTGTTATACCGGTTTCAAAATTTCAAAATTCTAAATGTAAATCAGATTTACTATTATCAGCTGCAAGTGGATCAAGTATTAAAACATTTGGTAGTAAACTATTGGAAGTGGATATTGGTTTGAGAAGAGCATTAATTTTTCCATTTATATTGGCTGATATTAACACTCCAATTATTGGAGCTAATTTTCTGCAATATTTAAGTTTACTTGTTGATATGAAAAATAAACAACTACATGATTCTTTAACAAAATTGAAAGTTTGCGGTTTATCAGGATTTAGTGATATATTTTCTTTAAAAGTATTATTGCCGGAAAATTAATTTACAAAATTACTAGGAAATTTTCCGAGGATTACGTCAGAACCTGATTATACCAAAACTGTCAAACATAACACTGTACATAGCATTATCACTAAAGATGCTTTACCCTTTTCGAGGCCGAGAAGATTAGATCCTGTGAAACTAAATATATCAAAGAAAGAATTTGAGTATTTAATTAAAATTGGCGTTTGTCGACCATCAACGTCTCATGTAGCTTCTCCACTACATTTAGTACCAAAAAAAGATCCAAATGATTGGAGACCTTGTGGTGATTACCGTCGATTAAATTGTGTTACTATCCCCGATAGATATCCTTTACCAAATATTCAGGATTTTAACATTAACATGCAGGGAAAAATATTTTTCTCAAAAATAGATTTAGTTAGAGCATATCATGAAATTCCAGTTGCGCCAGAAGATATTCATAAAACTGCTATTACAACTCCTTTCGGAATGTTTGAGTTTGTCAGGATGTCTTTTGGATTGAGAAATAGCGCACGAACATTCCAAAGATTTATAAATGAAGTATTTTTTGGATTTGATTTTGTTTTTACGTATATAGATGATATTTTAATTGCTAGTTCGAGTGAACAGGAACATATTGATCATCTTAAATTAGTTTTTGAGCAGCTAGACAAATTCGGTTTAAATATTAAACCATCAAAATGTGTTTTTGGCCAAGAATCACTGGATTTCTTAAGTTTCCAAATATCAAAAGATGGAATTCAACCTTTAAAAGAACGTATTGAAGCAATTACTTCCTACTAAAAAACTTCAAAAGTTTCTCGGGATGATTAATTACTATCATAGGTGTATTCCTATGCTTGCAGAAGATTTGATTTATTTACATAATATAGTTACGGAAGGAAATAAAAATAAAATTAATAATATTAAATGGACCGAAGATACGTAAAAATCATTTAATATAGTTAAACAGAAGTTTACGAAGAAAACATTAATTAGACATTATAATAGAAATGCAAAAATTTCTTTAGCGGTCGATGCATCAAATGTCCTACAGCTACATTTGATGCATCGACCGCTAAATGGCAATAATTGGGAACCATTTGCATATTTTTCAAGAAAATTAAATTATGCAGAGAAACGATATTCCACTTTTGACCGAGAACTACTAGGTATATATCTTTCTGTAAAAAATTTTCGGTACTTTTTAGAAGGCCATACTTTTACAATTTTAACAGATCATAAACCGTTGATATATATTATTGAATCAAAAACTGACAGATCCCCTCGTCAAACTAGGCAAATGGAATATATCGCTCAATTTACAAATGATATAAGATATATAAGTGGTAAGGATAATATTGTTGCTGACATGTTATCAAGACTACCCAAAATAGATTTATTAACACAATGCCAGATTAATTTTCAACAGTTGCAAAGAGAACAAGAGGATGAAATTTCAAGTGGTTTCATTGATGCTAAATTTAAAGACAAATATAACATTAAAGATATCCAAATTCCTAATTACAATTTTAAAATTTTATGTAAAATTTCAGGAAATAATCCAAGGCCATATGTTCCAAAATGTATGAGAAAAATAGTTTTTAATAAAATGCATTCTCTTTCTCATCCTGGTGTTCGTCCTACTAGAAAAATTATTCAGAAAAGATATTTTTGGCCGTTTATGAATAAAGATATTAACGTTTGGGTATCAGAGTATCTACAATGCCAAAAATCAAAAGTTACAGTGTATACTAAATCTCCAAGTGTGGAAATTAAGATACCAAAATGTAGATTTGAACATATTCATATGGATATTGTAGGTCCGTTACCGGTTTTAAGAGGATATAAATATATTTAAACTATAATACATAGAACGACGAGATGACCAGAGGCTTATCCATTACGGAATATTTCATCTGATACCATTGTTAAAACTTTTATACAAAATTATATTTCTCGTTTTGGTATTCCATTAAAATTACAGTTGACCGTGGTTCACAATTTTCCTCCAATTTATTTTCTGAATTATCTAAGATGCTTAAAATACAGAAAATTCATACATCTGCGTATCACCCCCAGTCAAATGGGATGATAGAAAGATTCCACCGACAACTTAAAACTTCTATAACTGCTTCAAATGATACCTTACATTGGTCAGATCAATTTCCTATTATACTTCTAGGTTTACTAAGTTCTGTTAAGGAAGAAATTAAATGTTGTCCTGCAGAAATGGTTTATGGACAGGCGCTTAGAATTCCTGGTGAATTAGTTGTTTCTTCTGACAAATCAGAAAATAGTAGTTTGGATATCATTCTTCTCAAATTAAGAGAATATTTTTCACACACTCGTAATTGCATCTCATCATGTTAACAATCGCAGTTATATTCCTCCTACTTTTTTTGTAAATATGTCTTCCTTAAAGTTAGACAGAAAATTGGTCTGCGTCATCCGTTTGAAGGACCTTATAGAGTTTTAGAAAGAAATAGTAAAGTTTTTAAGATTCAGAAAGGAGATTCGGTTATTTCTGTTTCTATAGATCATTTAAAACCAGGATTTGTTGATGTTGAAATAAATGATAGAGAAAATACTAATTTACCTGTAACTCCGAAGAAAAATATAAATATAATAATTATATAATATATAAATAATATATGATATAAATAATTTATCGTTAAACCATAACTTTTGAGCTGATGGGGGAGTAGATGTAGGAACTTGTTCTTAAAATACTTGTTATAATATTTTGTATATTCATTGAAATTGTATGTTTGTTTTGAAGTTAAAAAAGAATATTATTATTAATTTTCTTTTGATTGAATAAAGAAGTTTTTATATAAATCAAAGATAATTGTATCTACACTCATATTTGGGTTAATATTGTTTGATGTTACATCTGATCTTCTTTGTATTACATTTTGTTTTTAGCACGAAGTTTCTGTTGTAGATCTTTGTATTTTTCGCATTCTTTATAAGAGGCCGGATGACCGTATTTGTTGCAGAGAACGCAGAATATTTTTTCTTTTTCATTTACAGGTACCGCAATCGAGGTGCTAAAAAACAATTGGAAGCACTGTGAAAAAAGCTTTGGCAATTTCTACATTGCGTAATTTCTGGATTTCGTAAGGGTTCCCAGCGGACACAGCGATGTAGTAGCCCCTTAATTTGTTTAAGTTCATGAACTTTACTTTCGTTGTTTATTTGTACTAAAAATATGGGTAGATCTTGTCCATTATTTACAGCTCTTTTTGTAGTGAATTGGCTAACTTTTACAAATTTTAAATTTCCGTTTTTATATTTACATAATTCATCGAAAATGAAGTTAACGTCGGTATTACCACTCAGACCTTTTAATACATAGGTCTTTGTTTTAATATCTTTTGGGGTATATGTAAAAAATTTTACTTTTGTTTTTTCTAGGTTTTAGGCTTTAACTCTATTGAAATCATTGATTGAAGGCAAATATAAAAAAAAATTATTTTTGAATTCTTTTATTTTAAAATCATTTATGTTGAGGCCATTCTTTAAGAATTCAATTAACTCATTAGGTTCCACATCAAAAATATTTCTAGGTGGAATTTTTTATTTTTGTTTTGATTGTGGTTTGATGGGGTTTCATTGTCTATATTATTCACTAAATTTTTGGGATTAATTAGTGTAGCATTTTTAGATGTTGTTGGTTTTTCGTGTAGTTGTTGTTTTTTATTTGTTTTGACATTGTTTCACCTTGTATATTGCTTTTTCTTTTTCTATAACTGTTTTGAGTTAGTGGATTATTTAAATTTGTTTTGTCATTGTTAGTTATTGAGTTTAGAGCATCAAGCTCATTAATTTCTTTTATGATTTGTTCTTTTTTTTAATAGAGTCTATTTCTCTTGTTTATATAAAAACAAAAAATATATTTTACAATAAAGCAATAGATGTATGCGTTAAAAAATAAATACACATTGAATAAACGAAAAAATTTTTTTGATCTCCGCAAGAACGCCCGTCTATCATGGCAGTCACGATCGAACTGATATATGTCCATATATGAATACTCATATATGTCCATATATTACCATATACGGCCATATACCCTCAAATTTCGGATCCGAGCATATATTGAATAAAATATGAACCCATATACGTAGCCATATATGACCATTTTCATCTGGGCCGCATACATAAATATTAACACATAAAATGACGGTTAATAATGCTAATGGTTTCTGTTAACGGATGCATTAGTAATGGTAATGAAATTCAAAAACATTGTCATTGATCAATGAAATCAGATCCTTAAATCATTACCATTAATTCGATTTATTTCATTACCACTGTTATCAATGTAATGGTAATGAAATTATCAATTAATTAGTCCAATCACTGCATTAGTCCCATGTACATATGAATCAACATATAAAAACGAATCAGCTCAAGATTTTCCTTTTTTGAATCCCATTTGGTGACTTTTGAAAACTTTGTTGGAGTTGAAGGAACCACCAGTCTATTTCCTATTATCTTATCCAATATTTTTGCGAAACAAGAGTTAAGTGATATCGGTCGATATGAATTTATGAAGGTTTTATATGCCTTAGGTTTTAAAATAGTAATAACCAGGCTAGTTTTGTATTGTTGTGGAATGTTACTATTAAGAAGGTTGCTGTATAAATTAAGCAATCTTTTCTTAAAGTTATTCGTATAATTCTTTATCATTATGTACGAAACTCTATCCTAACCTGGTGATTTCCCCCTTAATTTCGAAAGAGTTGATAAAAGTTCGATTATATTGACATCTTGTTCGATTTTGTTTACCTTATTATTTGGTTTTAATATTTGTAGAGATGTTGAGATAGATTTTTTTGATTTGAAAATTTTGGGGAAAATTGCTATTCTCAGAATTTTTGACCAAAAAGAGGGAGAATTCGTTAGCAATATCTAATCGTTCCGTATATACTACATCAAGTGTATTTGTTTTTCGTATACAGTGAAAACCATAATTAATTTTGTAGCCACAAAATGTCTGTTTTTCCAAATCCTATTGGAAGAAGTTAAGGGGTTTATTTCAGAGGTGCGGTTAGTAATTGCTTGTCTTTTCTATCGTTTAATTTCCCGTTTTAAACGGGCATTAGCGGGAACATTTTATATTGAAGAGTATCCAATTTGCATTATTAGTTACAAAGCGAAAACAGACATCACCAAGTAATTAAGGGAGTAAGTAGCACATAAAAGTTACCGGGCTATTTATTCGCTTAATTACTTTTGTTCGCCATATTCCAAAATTAATAAGTGGTCATTACCCTCTCGCGTGCAAAAAAATTTAGAATAATGAGTTACCAGCATAGTTACTCATAGTGAAGAAATAAGTGGTTACTTACAATAGTAAAGTAGTTACCATTAGTAAAATAATAGTGGACCTTATTCAAGTAAAAATTTCTTACTTAAAGAAATCGATAAGAATATTTTTTTTTTATTTAAATTTATAAAACAAAATATTTAAAATATCCACCTTTTTCATTCAGAAATTTAAGATTATATAGATGCAATGCTATTTCACATTAGAAACCCTTTAAAATCTTTAAATTTTTGCAAAATCACTTTTTACAACATTTTCTATTTTTTTGTATAGTTTTTCAAAACAAATTAATCAATAAATATTAAAAAACAGAAATCGGTACTTATTTCAGTAACTCATTATTTTGCATGTACATACAAGTACTTCTACCATTCATAATCAGTATGTCATTATTTTGTATTTTAAAGTAATGCAAAAGGTAACGTCCTATCAATACATAGTAAGCAACACAGTAATGACCTGCCATTACCATGTTTTTGCTGGGTAAATATTATAATATATACACATATGGTCAAAATAATAAGTACACTACCTTATTATTAGTGTTTGTTACTTTATTGAATTTTACCGAAATTATTCATGATACTTCTTTTTTATTTTAATATTATAAATATTATGAACATGAATCATGAATAATTTCCGTATAATTAAAAAAAAAGTAACAAACACAAATAATAAGGTAGTGTACTTATTATTTTGACCATATGTGTATACCATCTCATATAAACCTAGATAACAAATTATAAGGTCTAAAACCTTAGTCGTTAGAACCTATGAAATTATACATTTATCTCATAATTTATTATGTTTATAAATATTGTAAATAAATAAAACCTCAAATATTTTATTGTTTTTCGATTAAGATGCACGCACTGTTGCATTTTTTAGTACTTTATTTATTTATTTATTTTTTCATTCGTTTCTTTAAATTAATAAAAAGTAGATATATCTATACATATTTCCTTGTTTATGGTAAAATATTTCTAAATTGTACACATTAAATAAGATTTTTCGAAAAAATACATATATTTACGAAATATTAGAATAAAACTGTTTTTGCAAAAGTACAAATAGTATTTGCAATTAAGTGTATTTAAAAGTACAAAAGTACGAATTTTTGCCAGCAAGAATTTTCAAGCAGAAATAACATATGATTGAAAAACATATAAAAAATTTCTTTAAATACAAATAAAAATGTTTTTCAACTACGTTGTTGTATGCAAATGCAAAGCAACAAATATTGTAAATTGAATTATGGAAAAGAGAAGAAAACCTTTTAAAATGTTTCTGCTTAATATTTTCGCACAAGAATCCTCTTTATCATATCGACCAGCTATAATTTATTTTTGCATTTGGTTTTACAATCACCTGTTTAAACAAACCTGTAAATTATTGAAAATTTTCCGTTCGCGTACTTTTTCAGAACATTTTAATTTTTAAAGTAAATTTGACTTACTCTCTGTAAGTTTGTTTGTTACTGAGTAATTCTTAATAAGTTGCTTAAAGCGGAGTTTACATTATACCACAAGTCATTGAATCTGTCAAAAACGAGTCAGACAGCAAAAATTATATGGTCTAAACTCATTTTGTCTGATAGGTTTCTGTACCGTTTACAAATTTTGGCAGATTGATTTTTTTATTTTTTAAATATTTCATAAAATTATGAGAATCAAATGGTATCAGTGTTGCATTTTCTTACAAAGAAAGAAAAACAAACAAAACAGTTTTGAAGTGAATTGGCATTAAAAAACAATTGAGCAACAAGCAAAAACAGATGTTTTTATCTGATTGCATAGGATTTGCATCTGAAGGTGTAAACCCAAAGCAGTATACCAAAGAGATTTTTTGACAAGCGCATCATTTCATAGAATTTTTAATTTGATTTTCTTAGGTAAAATCAGATGGAATATCAGATAATAGTTCCGTTGGTTAACTCAATAAAGCGAAAGTTCGATGTTGCGAGTTTGCAAATTTTGATTGTACAAATTTTTGACATCAAGAATTTTCAAGCAGAAAAAACATATGATTGAAAAACAGTGAAAACAACTGTGCATGCTCGCCCAGTTCGTTCTGCGGAAAACATTGCTGTTGTTCGCGATAGTGTGTCATGAGGTCGGCCAAGCATTTACCGTGAATGGTGTTCGCTATCGCGAGATGATAACGAACTTATTGTGGCCAGGAATTGAGGATATGACCCTGGACGATATGTGGTTTCAACAGGACGGTGCCACTTGCCACACAGCTAACGAAACAATGGCTCTTTTGCGCGACAAATTCAATGGTCGTGTAATCTCACGTGGTGGCAATGTCAATTGGCCGCCAAGATCATGTTATTTGACACCGTTGGACTTTTTTCTTTGCAGTTATTTGAAAGAAAAGGTGTACGTCGATAAGCCAGCAACAATTCAGGAGCTAAAGGATGAGATAATTCGGCACATTAACGGCATATAACCTCAATTATGCCTCAGGCCATTTGGCCGATATTTTGTTCCATACATAATTGAACCATACCACACTATTATAGTAAAAAGAGATGACAATAATTTCCTAAAAATGTGTGTTTTATTCAAAATCAACATCGGCCCTTAAAATTTAACCACCCTTTAAAAATGTTTTTCAACTACGTTGTTGTATGCAAATGCAAAGCAACAAATATTGTAGATTAAATTATGGAAAAGAGAAGAAATCCTATTAAAATGTTTCTGCTTAATATTTTACAACAAGAATCCTCTTTTTCATATCGACCAGTTATAATTTATTTTTGCATTTGGTTTTACAATGAGCTGTTTAAACAAACTTGTAAGTTATTGAAAATTTTCCACCTGTATTGAAAATAAGTTACCAAAACTAGGTTAATATGGGCATCGTTAAAACAAGAATTCATGCAGCCACCAACGCGTGAACCAATGATTCTTATTCCTTCAGCTAAGAAAATAACAAAACACGAGGCAACGACAACCAACGTTGTCACGAAGTCAATGTGTTATTTATTTCTAGCTGTACGACTTCTCATACCAACCTGTATTAAAGAATGTGTGTTGCTTGAAAGAGCTTCCGACAAATAAAATTAACGAACGTTAAATAAAAGCATCACTCAACGAAAAAGCTTTACACACATGATTACTCGAGCAAATTTACAATCTCAAATGGTTACTTTGACTTTAAATTAGAAATAAACAAAAGTATACAAAGTATTAACGAAAATACTAAAAAAATTATCACAAAATAAGTGATACGCGACAGACTCCCCCTTTGACGTACTACAGGGCATATTCATCTTATCTAGGCTCACTTCATCGTTATCTTACTAGGCTAGCTTCCTATCATCTTTCTAGGCTTTTTTCATCTTCATCTTTTTGGGCTAACTTCATCTTTCTAGGCTTTCTTCGGTCATCCACGTTTCTTCATTTGATGAACTGGTGTTGGCGTTTTATTAGTATTAGTACCTTTGTATAGAGTTAACGCCGATGCATGGTAGGTACCAAGAGGAACATTTAAACTGTCCGGTGATGACACCATATGTAGAGGACCCAATTTTCTTCGTTACTATGTATGGGCCATCACGTTTGGGAACAAATTTGGAAGTAATGCCCTTGGCTGCATTACTTAATACATGGGTGGTTACCAGTACCTCTGTACCGATATTTATGTCAGGTTGAGGACGTCTACGTTGATCAGCATATAGCTTATTCTTATCCTGATCGTGTGTAGGTACGAAGTTATTTCAGGAATAAAATTTTCAGACTCAATAATTGCAGCGCTGTAACCAGTACTTTGACATTTGACTGTATTAATGGTAAAACGTATGGCAGCAAAACTGTGATGCCAGTTATCATGTTGATTCTTTACTATATAAGCTAGTTGACTCTTCAAGTCCCGGTTCTTACGTTTTACGGGATTTGCTTTGGGATGCTATACATGTTTAAACTGTTGCTGTATACCGAGGCAATTCGTAACTTTTTGCATTATGGCTGATACCATTGGACACCATTATCGGATTTTAAACGTCTGGGAATACCATATCGTAGAAGTATTTCTTCAATAAGTATTTTAGCGCATGCTTCTGCTGTGGCTTCTTCTAACTTAAAAATTTCTGTCCATCGACTGGCAACATCTTCCACTATAAAGATCCATCTATATTCAGCTTCAGTTTGCGGTAAGGGACCAAAAAAATCTACTGCAATTCAAGGGTAGTTACATTTTAAGGGCCAAGGTGGATTTTGAATAAAACACAAGTTATTTAGGAAATAATTGTCATTTCTTTTTATTATGATAATATGGTATGGTTCAATTATGTATGGAACAAAATATCGCCTAAATGGCCGCCGCGACGTCGGCGGCACACCTCCATCCGATGGTCCAAATTTTCGATAATGCTGAGGCATATTTGAGGTTCTATGCCGTTAATGTGCCGAATTATCTCGTCCTTTTGCTCTTGAATTGTTGCTGGCTTATCGACGTACACCTTTTCTTTCAAATAACCCCAAAGAAAGAAGTCCAACGGTGCCAAATCACATGATCTTGGCGGCCAATTGACATCGCCACCACGTGAGATAAAACGGCCATTGAATTTGTCGCACAAAAGAGCCATTGTTTCGTTAGCTGTGTGGCAAGTGTCACCGTCCTGTTGAAAGCACATATCGTGCACATCCATATCTTCCAATTCGGGCTATAAAAAGTTCGTTATCATCTCACGATAGCGAACACCATTCACAGTAACTGCCTGACCGACCTTATTTTGGAAAAAATACGGCCCGATGATGCCGCCAGCCCATAAATCGCACCAAACAGTCGCTCTTTGTGGGTGTATTGGTTTGTAGACAATGACCTTCGGATTATCATTCGCCAAAATGCGGCAGTCCTGCTTATTGACGAATCCACTGAGGTGAAAATGTGCCTTATCACTGAAGATGATTTTCTTCGAAAATTTATCATCCACTGTTGCCATTTCTTGCCACTATTCTGACTATTGACGAAGTTTGAAATGGTCCAGAGGCTTTAGTTCTTGAGTCAATTGCACCTTGTAAGCGTGTAAATGCAAGTCTTTATGCATAATGTTCATTGACGACAAGCGTGAGAGGTGCAATTGTTGGGCACGACGACGAGTTAAGGTGGACGGCTCTTCAGCCAAACTATCGCGAACAGTAGCAATATTTTCTGCAGTACGAGCTGAACGAGCATGCACTGGTGTTTTCACATCTCCTACAGACCCGGTTTGCTCAAATTTTGCACGATTTTTTTCGATTGTACGCACATTCGGACGATTAAATTGACACATCTAAAACTTGACGTTTAGATGTGGTTCACATTCAACACCGGCCCTTAAAATTTAACCACCCTTTACTTCAAAACGTTGTATACTGCTTGTAGTTTGTAAAAGTCTGGCAAGTTTCATATTACTTGCTTTAAAACGTTGACAATCAATGCAATTTTTGACATATTTTGCAATTTCACTGCGCATTCCTGGCCAAAAATATCTGCTTAGCATACGTGCAATCGTTCTTTCTATACCATAATGATCACCTGTACTTTCGTCGTGATAGATTTTTAAAATTTTATTGCGTTCATGTGCTGGTGTGACCAACTGTGCATCTTCACAGTCATCATTTCCGTATTAATACAAAATACCATCGTTAAGGAGATAATTTCGGTTAATCCAGCGTAAAGAGGTTTTATCTTGTATTTCGAGTGATGTCATTATATCTTTTAAGAAATCATCTTTTAACTGCTTATCTCGAATTTCTCCAGAACTTTTTGTGGGCATATCGACATAAAGTACAAATACAATTACCATCATCCGTGCACGGTGGTCTGGATAGCATATCGGCTACTGCATTTGCCTTTTCAGGAAGATGATCTATGGTAAAATTATACTGTTGGGTTTGTAAACCCCATCTTGCATGTCTCCCGGTTGGCGATTTAATTGTTAACAACCACTTTAATGGTTGGTGGTCTGTCAGGAGTTTTATTTCTTCCCCTTCAATATATTCACGAAATTTATTACATGCCCATACTATGTCCAAGGCTTCTCGTTCCGTGATTGAATAATTTCGCTCAGCGTTACTTAACAAACGACTGGCATACTCGATTGGGTCCTCCTCCTTTCCCTCCCCCTGGAGTAAAATTGCTCAAAGAGCGTAAGCACTTGCATCAGTTTTTATTGAAAACGGCATGTTACCAACAGCTTTTTTTTAGTATTGGCGATGTAGGTAGAGCTTGCTTTAAAGCATTAAATGCATCAATTTCAGGTTTACCTCATTTCCAAACAGATGATTTCTTGGTTAGGTTGGTTAATGGTTTAGCAATTTCAGCATAATGGTATATATTTCTTCTGTACAAAGAACACGTTTGGATAAATGAAATCAATTCAGTCTTTGTCAGACAGTCAAATTGTTAAGAAGTGATTATGTTGTTCTGTGAAATTTGTTTTAAATTAAACTGACTTATCTTGTAATATTCATAAACTCTGTGTTAAAATTCATGATATTAATGTTTCATCTGTTTTGCTTAACAATTGTAATATTGTTTTTATTTTGATCTTTGCTTAAATAGTGCTTCAGTTATGCAAACATCTATTTATTACCTTTTAAATGAAGTTGTTTAACTCAAAGCAAATATACATGATTTAACGAATATGAATAAAGAAAACAGTAAACAAAAAAATAATGCTGCTGCTAATATTAATGCTGATGGTACTCTTCTACAACAAACTGTGTCAAAACAACAGCAAACACAACCACTTGCTGATGGTGATGCTTATTCTTCTTCTGCTAATACTAAAATACAGGGTTCGCAGTTTCTACCTAGTGATCAGGGTTTCCCAAATCAAATAAATTATGATATGGGTTACAGTTCGCTCTAAAAAGTAAAAAAATTATAAAAAAGCTGAAATAGTTTATGGTGATAATGATGATAGCGATCTTGATGTAGTATCTCATAAAAAGTGGGTACACATCTCTTCGTTTAAATCAATTTTTTTTATTTATAATTATAAAACAAAATATTTAAAATATCTACCTTTTGCATTCAGAAATTTAAGATTATATAGTGTAGTACTTGGTCGGGGGTAAATGTAGTTCCTTTTATTTCTGTCAGTGTACGAATATATTTGCAGTGTATTTATAATGGTCGGTCCATGTATATGGTTACCTCTCTTTAACTTATTATTATGATATTATTCCTATATTTATGTAATACATGATCTGTCCTTTTCTCTAATTTTTAGCTTTAAGTTAAGATACATACACAATGTCATTTATTTTTAAGAGATCATTAATAAAGTACACTTGAAACCAAAAGGTTGTGCTCGTCTTTTATTGTGAACTGCTACAAACAATCAGAAGTGGGATTACCCGAAAGGAAAAAATTACAACTTGAAAAGTGACCATTTCGTAATAACTAAAATCAAACAGTAAAGAAAAATAGTGAAAAAGAGCAATATATAAAAAAAAAGAAAAAGTTAAACGGCAAAAGTAAGATAATGAAAATTCTAGAAAAAATCATGCAGAATTCAAAGAAAAAATCTAGCGTGCTTTTGTTTGAAAAAAAAAAGAAAAAAACAACAAAACAATAGAAGCAGCGAACAACGATGGATATCAACGCAAGCAAATACACTGCTGTACAGTTACGAAACTGGCTTCAACAACTTAATATGCCGACCATTGGCAAAAAAAAATACTCTTGTGTTACGTCTTAACGAAGTTCCTGCAAAAGATGGAGGGGAGTGTCCAATTTATGTCATCAGCGCTGCCGCAATAGACGAAACAAACGAGAGTATTGATGGTGAAAATGAACAAGCAAACGAAAATGAACAAATGAACGCAAATATACAAACGAGTGCAAATGAAAGTATAACAATTTGTGATGATGTTCAAACGATTGACAATAATAAGGAAAATTTGAGAATGAGGGTGTAAGTGATTTGACGCTAATGAAAAGAGAACTAGAAGTTTTAAAAAGGGAAAAAGAACTTTTACTGAAAGAAAATTAATTTTATAAGAAAAAAGAAGAAAATTAAAAAACAAAAGTATTTTTACAAACAGAATGAACGAAAACATAAATAATAATAACAACAACAATGTCAGTATAGCAAACGAATCGACTGAAAACAATAACAACAGTGGTAACAGTACTGTATCATTTGGTTTGCTTAAAGATTTATTGCCTGAATATGATGGTGTAACCTGTTCAGATGTATGGATTTCGCAATTGAAAAATATTGCAACTGTGTATAATATTGATGAAAGCACTTTAAAAGCTTTGTTAATGGTTGCATTCAAAACCAAATTACATGTACGAAAGACTAGAAAATTTGTTTGATGAAATTATTGATATGTTTGGTTCAAAAGAAAAGATAGTAATGCGCCCTAACTTTGAAGTACAATGTAAATTTCGTTGACTATTATAACGAGAAAATTATTTTGGCTAATAAAGTCGGAATGGCAGAAAAAGAGTTAATAGATTATATTATAGAAGGCATACCCGACGAAAATTTAAATATTCATGCCAATTTGCAGTGCTACAAAAACAAAATACAGCTATTGCAAGCGTTCTCCAAAATTCAGCTTAAAGAGCCGGTGACATCAAAGACAGCTGTAAAAAATTAAACAAAATTCAGATGCATCAATTGCAATTCCGTGGGACATTTTGCTGCCGATTGCCGAAAGCCAAAAAGAGAACTAGGAGCATGTTATGCTTGTGGAAGTCTCGAGCATCGTGTCGCAGCATGCGCTGAGAAGAAGGCAGTACAAAAGATGAACAACAATGAGTTTTTAAGGTATTTTAAGTTTAGTACTAATTGTTACTACAATAAATTCCTTTTTTTAGAGTGCCTCTTAGATTCAGGAAGCCCTGTAAGTTTTGTTATGATTTCTAAAGTAGCAGAGATTAGTTTTAATGGGATGGAAAACGCTGACTCGCCATTTTTTGGAATCAATTTTAGTGAATCGATTACTTATGGTAAAATTTTATTTTATGTTTTTTATGAGAATAAAGTTATTGAATTGGAAACTTTGATTGCTGCTGATGAGTCAACGTCTTATGATTGTGTGTTGGGAAGGGATTTTTTGAGAAAGGTGAGTTTGAGGCTAGGTCGGATAATGGGAATGACCGGTTGGCATACAGTGACGTGGTTAATATGATAATGTATATTGATTATATTGATGATAGGATTCAATTGACGGTTGGTGAGAGTATTAATTATAAATATAGGGAAAGGTTAGATGAAATGTTTACTGAATGGAGAAATGGAGTTGTGTATAAAAATTCGAATGATCACGTTTTACTGTTTTGTGTCCCAGAGGAAATGGAACATCACGTTTTGTATAGGTACCATGATGAAATTGGTCACGTGGGAATTGATAAAATGACGAAGATTATATCAAGAAGTTATTGGTTTCCTAAGATAAGAAGGGGAATTGTTTAAAATGTATTGCATATTCTTCGAAACAGGGAAAGGAAGAAGGTTTCCTAAATAACATTCCGAAGTCACCTTTTGATATACACCTTTGATATGGCACCTTTTGATATACTACATGTAGACCATTACGGGTCTGTTGATAATAGAAGGGCACTGAAATATGTCCTGGTTGAAATTGATACCAGCACGAAATTTGTAAGACTTTACCCGACGAAAACTACGAATACAAAGGAGGTGATTACACATTTGAGGGATTATTTTAGGGCTTATAGTCGACCAATATTAATAATAAGCGATAGAGGTACGGCTTTTGCTTCAGGAGAATTTCGGGAATTTCTGGAGGATAACAAGTTGAAAGGAGCATTGGTCCAATGATAGCAAAATTAGTGTCCTGGGACACTGTACTGGATAGGATTGAACATACCCTTAATAGCACGGTACACAGGACGATAGGCAAGCAACCGAGCGTGATGTTATTTGGTGTGGGGCAAAGAGGCATTGTTATTGATTCTTTAAGGGAAACTATTTTGGATGATGTGCAGGATAGGAAACCAATTGATTATGGGACAATAAGGGGGAAGGCTTCGGAGAGGCAAAGTGCTTTGCAGGATTATAACAAGAATTATGTTGACAAACGGATGAGGTCACTGAACAAATATTCGGTGGACGACAATGTTATGGTGAAAATCTTTGATTCGCACACTGGAGTATCCCGCAAACTTATACCGTAATTTAGAGGGCCTTACAGATTATCAAAGGAATGTGGAGAATTTTCAACCCTCTCGTAATCCATACAGGGATGTATGGTCGGTTGGCAATATTCACCCGTGGTTCAGGGGTCAGGGGTCGCGGGAGGATACCGAGATCAGGCGATCTCGTGGTCAGGATGGCCGAATTGTAGTAGTATTTGGTCGGAGGTGAATGCAGTTCCTTTTATTTCTGTCAGTGTACAAATATATTTGCAGTGTATTTATAATAGTCGGTCCGTGTATATGGTTACCTCTCTTTAACTTATTATTATGTTATTATTCCTATATTTATGTAAAACATGATCTGTCCTTTTCTCTAATTTTTAGCTTTAAGTTATGATACATACACATTGTCATTTATTTTTAAGAGATCATTAATAAAGTATACTTTAAACCAAAAGGTTGTGCTCGTCTTTTATTGTGAACTGCTACAATAGATGCCATGCTATTTCACATTAGAAACCCTTAAAAATCTTTAATTTTTTGCAAAATCACTTTTTACAACAGATAATTTTCTATTTTATTTTACAAAACAAACTAATCAATAAATATTAAAAAAACAGAAATCGGTTCTTATTACAGTAACTACTAGTAAATCATTATTTTGTATTTTAAAGCAATGCAAAAGATAACGACCAATCAATACATAGTAAATATCATAAAAAACATAAAGGTTGTTCACGGTAGGCTGGTTATCAGGTTATGTGGTTAAATGCTTATATCAACAACAACAAAATATATTCAAAGAAAATCGGCCTTATTATGAGTGTCGTATTTTTTTTCGACAATTGTAGTCGTTGTCGTTTTTAATTTTATTTGGTATAATGTAAAATTTACGACAACGACATTTTTGTAAGATTTTTGTAATAACAGATTGTTTTATAATTCTTACTAATTTCAATATTTATGAACTACCTGATTACGAAAACTGTCAAAAACAGCTGTTCGGCGGTATAAAAACATTTATTTAAATATTTTTGGTAAAGAAATGTATGGTGGAATCGTTAAAGAAAATAAAAGTGTACAAACAAATCAAAATTTATCAAACCAAAATATAAAAAACGTGTATTTAAACACATAGTTTTGTAATTGAAAATTGTGGTCGTCATCGTTGGAGAAATTTAAAGTGTACAAACAAAAAAAAAATATCAAAACAAAATGTTAAGCATTGCTGCATTTTCATCTTCTGATGATGAGGATGAATATACATATTTGCCATGCCAAATTCCAAGTAAGTAAAAAGATATGATTAAATACTTAATAGAAATGTGTAAGTTTTTTTTTTTAAAGATTTGTAAGTTACTTTAGAATAAATAAAGAGGGGTTTAAATATGTTTTGGAAAAAATTGCACCTAAAATAAAAGAACCGACAAGGTCGACATGTCTGCCAAATATTTTGAAACTTGCGGCGACAATGCGGATACTTGCTGAGGGTAGTTACCAAAAAGGCGCTGGTAATGACTACAATATTAGTATGTGCCAGTCTTCCGTTAGCAATGTATTCCAAGAGTGCATAGATGCTATGTACAATGTACTTTGCTCAGTATGGATTTCCTTTCCAACGGAGGAAAATAAAAAGTACGATATAAAAAAATTCTTTTACAATAAGACTGGGTTTCCTGGTGTAATTGGATGTATAGATGGAACGCATATAAATATAATTTCACCTGAAAAGGAACAACAGTTTAAATACAGAAACAGAAAAGATTTTTACAGTCTAAATGCAACAGTGGTAAGTTGTTGAGTTTATAGTTGAAAAATTCAATACTATTTTTTTTTACTACACATAGGAATGTGATCATAAGCTTCGAATAAGATATATATCATCTCATCATCAGGGATCTGTTCATGACTCCTTAGTATGGAACATCAGTGACTTAAAACAACTATTAAGAGAGCAATATGATAATGGCGAAAGAAATACTTGGTTATTAGGTAAGTTAAAAAACACATTTCATCTTCGAATTACAAATGGAATCTTCAAATTACAAATGTAGTCTTTGATTTTTTTTAATTACATCTGTAAAAAGGGCAGCTTTTTGTTAATTTCAATTAACCTATGTAATTGAATTTGTTTTTATAAAATTCTTTTATTTTACATCAAATATCTTTTTGTAGGGGATGCTGGGTACCCCTTAGAACAGTTTTTAATAACGCCATTCAGATCTGCTGGAGAAGGTTCTGCAGAAAGTCGTTTTGACTATATACATGCAAGAACTAGAAATATAGTTGAACGAACTATTGGTGTTTTAAAAAACAGATTCCGGTGCATACTAGGCGCAAGACAGTTGCATTACACACCAAATATGGCTGCTAAAATTACATCTGTTTGTGCAGCTTTACACAACATATGCATTCATTATAAAACCGAAATACCTGAAATTGAGGTAATGGATGAATTACCATCAACAAATTCTGTTGTAGATGACGATTTAAACGCTTAAAATATAAGATCATTAATAATGCAATCATTAAATATTTAATTCAGTTTTATTGGTACATTGTTACCTAAGTTTAATTTAAAAAATAAAATAACAAAAATAGAAAAATAAAAAAAAATTTAAATAAAATTCACATTTGCTTTTTTTAAATAATGAAAAAAAAAACGATAAAAATATTGTCGCTTCAGCGTACGACCATACAAGTTTTAAGAGCGCTTTATGTATTATACAGAAAACACTGCAATTTGTTATTCAAAATAGTATAAAGGTTTTATTTTATTAATTTAATTTTTAATTATAATTTGTAAATTTTTTATAACTATGTTGGATAACGGCACGTTTTAAAGAAATTTATTAAAATACAAAGGCGCTTTAAAATTATTTGTATTTGACCGATCGTCGCTTTGATTCAGACTGTACCGTAAATTTATTTCTTTTCCTAATTTATACTGTCTATGTAATTACTTAAATGACTGCGTGACTTTTAGCCGTGAACCGTTATCCCTTTTTTATGAACACTTTGCTTATATACAAAGGAGAAACTGCAAAATATACAAGAACTATTCATATATAAATATGTAGAAAACTAATACATGTATGTATATATAAAGAGGAGAAACAAAAGATAAATGTAGAGATCTAAGTTTAATTCTTCTTTACATTAGCGGCGACAAATATTAATACACATATGTATTGTACAAAATAGAACCAATAGGATACTTCACAGTACTAGGAAATACACTATTTCCAATTGTATTTTAAAATTTTCCTTTTTCTTATTTTCTTTTTTCTTATTTCATCTATTGCAATACGTCTTTGTTCAAGTTCTATTTCCTCTTTTCTAAGCTTTAAAAGTTCCCTTCTAAATTCTTCCTTACATTTTAACGCTTCCTTGTAAAGTGCTAACTTTTCTTCCTTTAGTTTAAAGTTTTTGCGTTGATACCTTTCAATTTCAGCTAAAGAATGCTTCACTTCCTTGTACAATGATGTTTGGACGTTCAATTGCTCCTCAAGGAGATCATCTTTTGTTTTTTTCTTAGTTGAGGTCTTTGTTGATGTTGTTAAACTTGATTCTCCAAGAATCTCATAGTTTTGTGTTGGTTTTTTAGTTGAAGTTTTTTTTTGTTGACTGTGAGGTACGTACTTCTTCAACATCATTACTTTGTATGAGTGTCTTTGATGCATGTTTTTGTGTAGAATGTAAGGAGCGTACTTCTTTTGGGCCAATATAGTTTTGTTTGGGGTTTTTGGATTGATTTGAGCAGACTGGTTGTTCAATTTCTAAATTTACACTCATTGGTACATTCTCTACATTGTCGCTATTTTCATTTTGATTTCTGCGTTGTGCTCCAAACGCAACACCACCCGGATTTACAATTGTGTCAATTTGGAGTAAATTGGAGGCAGCCTCTTCAGTTGGGGATAGTACGAATTGCTTAAAAGAACCACCCCCGGTGAATTAATTTTTTTTTTACTTTAAACTTAAAGTCCGCCCAAACTTTCATCCATCTTTCCCCATTTCGTGTTGGTGGTCCTAAAATGTTAAGCTCTTCTCCAATTTTGTTCCACTCCTCCTTAACGTTGATTTTGTTTATGCCACTGCTAAATCCTCTAGCCAAGCATGGATTTTGCTCCAGCAGCGACACCATTCGGCTAAATTGCCTGGTGTTTGTGATTTTTGTTCTAAAATTAATGGAATCGTGAAAAAAAATCATTATTAAATAGTTTTTAAGTGCTATATAAATACTTACTTCTTAGCTATATCCATTTTTATAATTTTTTTGATTATTTTTTCGTTCTGTCGTGAACAAAAACTTTAACGACAATATTTGTAATTTTTGACATTTAAATACGACACTCATGGTACCGAAATTTGTAATAGAATTGCCAATAGTGTTGTATTTTTGTCGTTTTTCGACATTCATAATACCTATTTAAAAAAAACGCCTTGTTTACGACACGACAACGACACTCATAATAAGGCCGAATAACTAACTTTGCGCAACGTATATATATATATATTAAATGCTGGTAGCATTGGCATTTACATCTGGTTTTTTTTATAAAAATTAATAAAAACAAGTAAAAAAAGGCTAGATTCGGCTGTGCCGAATCTTTGAATACCCTCCACCATAGGGGCTGAAGATGATATACGTATATACTAAATTTTGCATGAACTGTAATATGAATATGTTTTGTCAATTTATGTAACGAACTTTTGTTATTTAGTTTTAGTAATGTTATTTACAGAGGTCTGCTCTGTTAGCGACTTTAACATTGTTGCTTTTAACGTTAACTTAGTTATTAAGAGTAACAAACATATAGCTCTAAAATGAAATTATTCTCATAGTATGTAAGACAGTAAATGTAATCGAACAAGAAGAAGACTTAATAATATTTTTACTTACTTAACAGAAAACAAAATAGATACAGAAAAATTGTACAAATTTGTATGGAAAACTTAGAGGTACCTTCACATTTTCACTCATAACTTTTGAACCGCTTAACCGATTTTGCTCATTTTAAATATCAAACTGCTCGGGAGGATGTTCAATAATCTGTGTAAAAATAGGCACCCCCGCTTGCGTCTTCGCGTCGTGATCGCCATTTCAACAGACAGACAGACGGACATCGCTAAATCGACTTAAAATTGCATAATGATCACGAATATATATACTTTATGGGGTCTTAAACCTATATTTCGACATATTACAAACGGAATGACAAACTGATATATAAATCATTTCAAAGTGGGTATTTATTTTGTTTAAAGATTAAATTTATTTTTATTTAATTCTATGCCTTATTACTAATTCTATGCCTTATTACTGAGCTCTATTTCTTAACTAACTTAATGAATAAAATAATCTACCTGAAGTGAGCCCATTTCATATTCGGTTCGTTGTCTACTTGCTGATAATGCAACATGTGTGTGGAATTATGTTACCATTTTTATGTGAAACAAACCTAAGCATAAAGCTTGAGAATGTTTTGTTCAATGTGGTAGACATGGCGTAAGCATTATTTGGATATCACATCATATGCCACATGTGCCATCGTTAACTTATACCCTCAACATATATGGTGGAGGGTATAATGAGAAGTAATTACACTCATAATTATCCATAGGTAAAATTGACAGAAACTGTAGTTTATTTTTCTAAAGACTCGATTATTTTGACATTACGAAAAAATTTGTAATATGTACAAATAACATCGCAAATAGTAGCAAATTTTTATTTCTATATATTACGAAATTTCATAAATATACTAAATAAAAATAATTTTGTGCAAAAACAAAACTTCGTTTGTATTATTTACGAAATTTCTAAATTTAAGAAAGTTATTACCATCAGCTGAGTGCGAAAATTTTGTGATGTTATTATTTTATACCAAAAATTATTTACGAAATCATTGTATTATTTACAAAATTTATAATTTTATGAAATTTGTAATATACAAAAGTTTTGTAATATTTATATACAAAATATTTGTATATTGTACGAAAAATATATTTGTATTTTTAAGCATGGATTATTATGAGTGTAAGCCAGTCATCGGCACTCAAAGCACACAAAAGCAGAACACAACACAACACGAATGTCAACAAATCTCACAGCTAAAGCACAAAAAATGCCGCCTTGTTGAAGAAATAAAGTACACTCTAAAAATTTGTTTTTTTTATTATAGGAATTTTTTTATTGTAGGTATTTATTTTGTTTACATTTTAAATTAAAAAATGTGGAACGTTGAGTGGGAAGAATTATTTTTATTTTCTTTAAGTATATTAAATGAGACAGAGTGCCTTGTTACATACAAAATTATTATTATTATGAATTATTTTTTATAATAGAGAAAACAAAAACATGAAATATTTTAATTCAATGAATACGGATATTCTCTTAACGATTAATTCATTCATTTATCTAGAAAGATAAAATAATTTCTTACGGTGTAAAACACCATACATTCAGCGTACTTTTTCAGAAAATTTTAATTTTGAGAGTAAATTTGTCTTACTCTCTCTAGGTTTGTTACTGAGTAATTCTTACTGGACTTGTCTGAGAAAAGTAAACGAATGGACTTAATGTAAACTCCGCTTAAGCATTTGACAGCTTTTCGTCAAAGCTCTCTCGCAAAAATTAATTTTGTGAATTTATTATTATTTTCATATTGCAAAAGCAACAATATTTGGTATCTCAGATGCTGATATATAAGTGGAAAATCATGCAGTTGTTTCTTTGTCGTTCATAATTGCCAGACTAAATTTTTTGACATTCTGCTTTATTTGAAATGAAGACTTTATCCATTTCTTATTTGTTTTGAAAATGTTTAACCTAGTTAGTTGAAAAATAAACATTTCTAAAAAAATCTATTATATGACAAAAATGATTACCGCACGAGGCAATATAGGATGGGAAAGGTGTAGAGTTTTTGATGGTACGGATGTTTACAGTGCCTTAAACGTAAAGCGTACAACCAAATGGCCAAAGACTGCAGAAACCAAGAAATATGGTTATCACAACACAAAGGTGTGCAATAAGGAACAAATTGTTAAATGCATTAATTGTGTTAGAATGAATATCAAACTTAATTTGGGATTAGATAAAAATCATACAACTAATAATAAAGAATGCCAAGTGTAACAAAACAAATTAAATATGAAAAAATAAAAATGGGTTTAGCAATGTAGCAATTAAAAGCTATACGAGCTCTTTATACAAACGTACAATGATTAATTAATGATTTTAATCAGGTAGAAGTTATTGCTGCGACAGAGAATATTGATTTTATTATACTCACAGAGACACATCTAACTAAGAACATCGGAGAAAGTGAAATAATTTTACCAGGCTATAATCAGATAATATAGTTTTCAAACTCAACAAGAACTGGAGGTGTTATTATATAATGTGGAAAAAGTGGTACCATCAAAATATTGGATCATAGCTTGTATAGTTGAACATAATAGTACACGTATGATTATGGCTACAGTATATAGATCACCCAGCTGTGGGGAGGCGGAATTTTTTATGGTTTTTGATGAAATTTTAGATTAAATCTGTGATAACAGCTGTGATATTTCGATAATTGGATGTTTTAATATAGATTGGACACAAAACAGTTTTTATAAAAATAAAATTGAAAGCAGTTTAAATGATAATGGTCTAAAACAAATTGTAAATGATTACACACGTATTACAAATAACTCAAAAACTCTAATTGACTATGTTATAACAAAAAGCCAAAAAATATCGGTAGAATATAGTTACACGGGTAAAATAGCTGATCATGAAGCATTAAATATAAATATTAAAAGTGGGCAAAATAAACAAAGTGAAAAAAACGTACAACCCCTGTATTATATTTAAATACAATCAAAATTTATTTTATGGTCATTTAAGATCATTAATAAAGTATGAACAATTTAATTATGTAAATGAAAATGCGCTAATGCTTGATAAATGTTTTGAAGAAACTGTCAATAAATTTATAATTCAAAAAACAATAATGCAACAAAATAATGTTAATAAATGGTTCAATAATAAACTGCGATTATTACACACCAAGTTGCAACGTTTGAAAATACAAATGATTATAGATCGATCAGAAATTTATAAAAATTGAAAATGAGAAAAATAAAATATACAAAAATCAAATGTGGAAAGAAATTAAAGACTTAGTTCTAAAAAAGAAACAATCTGTGATAACAAATGTGATATTTAGTGAAGTAGAATATAAGAATAATAAAAAAATAGACAGTCATTTTAATAACTATTTTGTATATAAGGGACTCGATCGAACAAGTACAATATGTAGACAATGTATCAGATGTAAATAAAAAATTTAATTTTCGTGCAATATCATTTGTAGAACTTAAGAATATCATAATGCATAATCAAAAAAAAATAATAATCTATAATTGGAACATAACTGGAAAAATATTATAAGATATAGAATTTTTCCTGAAGTTTGGGTAGTAACAATGGTAACACCGATTGAAAAAGTGATCAAAAGAAAAAAATGTGAAGAATTTCGTCCTATAAACACTTTAAAAACATGTGAAAAAATTTTACAAAAAGTTGTGAAAGATCAATTAGAAAAGTATATGTAAAACAACTCATTAATATCAAAATATCAATCTGGATACAGAAATTTTGTAATAAATCTTTGGGAACAAATCGGACGCACAAGGAAAATAATGGCTATTTTTTGGACTTTAAATCCTACTTGTCAAACAGAAAACAAAGAACAACTGTAAATGAGACATCTAAATCAAGGGTGTCCAAGCCCTATGCTCTGGATGCTCATTTGTTTTTGTTAATGCTCTTAGCTATAGGCTGTGTGTTTTAATACACATAGAGCACTCAGCAACAGCAATACGAAATACACAAACAACTTTGCCATTATTAGTTTTTTGTCGTTCTTCACTGTATACACGCAAGTGCAAAGCAACAACACTTTCGTATGCTTTGCTGGTAAACATTGACGACAGCGATCATCAATGTAGATTTTGTTTTTGTTTAACGTATGATATGAAAAATTTTTTTTTTATTTTTTCTTTGTATGTATTGGTTTTTACAATAAAAAATATTGAATAAAAATTAGTTATTCTTTAAATGTATTGGAACTTTTGGGCACACCTGATCTAAATCAATTGATAATAAATTCGGTGTTTCACAAGGAATTATAAGTGAAATAGTTTTGTATGAGGATGACACTTTAATATACACAGAAACAGATACAGAAGAACAATGTAAAAACAATATAATGTATGATATTAATAATATTAATAATTGGTTAAAAATGAACAAATTAAAATTAAACGAAAACAAATCAAAAATAATTGAAATAAATATGACCAGCAACACGAACTTTAAAATAAATGATAAAATAATAGAGAAGGTTGAATATATCAAATACCTTGGGTTTATTATTGATAAAAAAAACTAAAATTTAAGGAATAAACAGAATATATAGAATACACTTGCAAGAAAATAGGTAAAAAATTGGATTTTTCAAAAGAATTCGAAATAAATTATCAACATTGGCAGCAATACACATATGCAACACGATGATAAAACCACATTTTGAGTTTGGATCTACAATAATTTATACTTGCTACAAATCAATGCAATTAGACAGACTTCAAAAATTACAAAATAAGGCAATGCGAACCATTTTAAAATGTAGCAGATATACGCCTATACATCTAATGGTTAATACTCTTAAATGGTTAAATATAAGGCAACGTTTGGAACTAAATAAACTACTGTTTATCAAAAAAATTAAACAAGGAAATGCGCCTGAGTACCTTTGCGAGCAAATAAAGAAAAATCATACAAAAATACTCATTCATTCAAAAGTTAAAGATTTTTG
Organism: Eustalomyia histrio; assembly: GCA_949748255.1. Classification (NCBI taxonomy): domain Eukaryota; kingdom Metazoa; phylum Arthropoda; class Insecta; order Diptera; family Anthomyiidae; genus Eustalomyia; species Eustalomyia histrio. Next base: position 97,032,581 of record OX456526.1, read on the forward strand.
ATGCCAAAATGACCAAAATTATAGAAAAAACTTTAATTCCCGAGCGGTTAAATTTTTTTATTATTTTAAGTGGTGCCCGAAAAAGTTAACTTGCCGGGCAGACTGTTAAAGGGATAACTTTACCCTTCCCGTAGTTATTCTTGAGAATACTGTCGACGTCGGAGGAGGAACCTACATACCGAATTTGAACTTCCTATGTCAGTTCCAGCGGTTTTAGCAGGCCGCCATGGCGGATTTTCAAAAAACCCCGTCTAACCCAGCGTTTACACATGCCACTGGGAGTTCGAAAAACTCAATACTCTCACGACTTTTTACTACTACACTCACATTTTACGCAATAGCAGCTTAAGTGGCAGCAAAATTTTTTTTCCAACAACTTTCGTCTACATTTAGTTTAAAAGGAATGACAAAAAAACAAAGAATTAAAAAACAAAAAAAAAGAATGAAAAAAACAAAACGAATTGCCTAGAAAAAGTAACTAAGTACCAATTACCTCTCTTCTTCCCCTATCTCCCACAAACTCAAGAGTTGCACGACAAAAGTTGCTCTGTGTGAAGTGGAACTATGTGTAAACACAAAAGCAAATGGGAAGAGATTCGACTATTTCGAAGAATTTTTCGTTGATAATACGTATACAACACTTGCATGCCACTACTTGCATGTGTAAAGGCAGGGTAAAGGTTCGGTTGTCTACATACCAATTATCAGCTCCCTAGCAGTTGTGAGTGACGCCTCCAAACTAAACTATGCTAAGTTGCCTTAGCATTTTTTTAAGGTCCACAATACTGTCAAAACTTAGTAAAGATCGGTCAATCTACCCAAATGTTATAAGCAAACATGTACTTAGCAGGCAAAAGAAGTACTGATGTAATAAGTAATATGTAATGAGACTTAGCATAGTTTACTTTGGAGGCGTCGATATATGGGGATAACACCCCCACTGGGTGCTCTATATTTTACCGTTGTTTTACGCATAGATATAAAAGGAATACCTCAAGATAGCGATACGTTTTTCATCTGGAACGTTTAATTACTTTTATGTTAAAGACAGTGCGCTAAACTCTACGAAAGTGCTTTTTTGTAACTTGAACCCACACCGGTTTCAAGATATAATACTTATATTTCATTTGAAATACATTACAAAATGTTATAAAGCAGTATTCATACTGAATACCGACCAAAATGCACTTTTTCGGGCGTTGCTTCAAAAAATGACCCACTCTGGAATAAAAAAGAAATTTTTTTCTACTTTCCATTTTTGGGGTACGTGTAGTAACATATAAAGGTGTGGGTTTTCAAATGAAATTTCCTCAGGTTCTCAAATATGCATTTTGTTTCACGATCCATGGGTCTTGAAAAAATTTACTTTATTAAAAAAAATAAAATATCTGGAATAAAAAAATTATTATCTTCCATTTTAGGGGTCAGGTCCCAAAAACTGGTACGCGTAGTAACATATAAGTGTGGGTACTCAAATGATAAGAGATTTCCTCAGGATCTCAAAAACATTTTTTCTAACTTCGTCCCACAGGCCGAACGCAATTTTAAACAAGTAAAAAAGGGCTAAATTCGGCTGTGCCGAATCTTTGAATACCCTCCACCAAAGGGGATGAAGATGATATACGTATATACTAAATTTTGCATGAACTGTAATATGAATATGTTTTGTCAATTTATGTAACGAACTATTGTTATTTAGTTTTAGCAATGTTATTTACAGATGTCTGCTCTGTTAGCGACTTTAACATTGTTCATTTTTACGTTAACTTAGTTATTATAGTATGTAAGACAATAAATGTAATCGAACAATAAGAAGACTTAATAACATTTTTACTTACTTAACAGAAAAAAAAAAATACATACAGAAAAATTGTACAAATTTGTATGGAAAATTTAGAGGTACCTTCACATTTTCACTCATAACTTTTGAACCGCTTAACCGATTTTGCTCATTTTAAATACCAAACTGCTCGGGAGGATGTTCAATAATCTGGGTAAAAATAGGCACCCCCGCTTGCGTCTTCGCGTCGTGATCGCCATTTCAACAGACAGACAGACGGACATCGCTAAATCGACTTAAAATTGCATAAGGATCACGAATATATATACTTTATGGGGTCTTAAACCTATATTTCGACATGTTACAAACGGAATGACAAACTGATATATACCCTCACCATATATGGTGGAGGGTATAAAAAGGGAATGATTTCGAACAATTTTTTCGGAAAACTTTTTAATATTTTTGGGAATCAGTCTCTTTTTTTAAAAATATATTTTTTGTATATGGGGTTATTAAATGCATTAAAAGGCGCTTAAGCAAATATTTTTTTCAAAAAAAAAAAAATTAATTTTTTTGTGAAATCGCCTAGTTATCATGAAAAAAAGCATTTTGTGATGTAAAGGCGCCGCAGGCAAATATCTAATTTTAGGAGAAATCATCCCAAAAGGGTCTTAAATGGATCTAAAGGGAGCGATATACCATGTCGTGAGATTCTTCCTTTCATTTGAATTTCCGTACTTAAATGTTACTACACGTAACAGTTTTTAGGGCCCGGGGGCATCACAGGCCCCGCCCCCAAATATACCAGAGCGAGTTAATTTTATTTTTTGTTAATAAACTTTTTCGTGACCCAAAAGGGGGTCTTAAATGGATCTAGAGGGAGCCACATACCATGGGTCAAAATGCATATTTGAGATCCTGAGGAAATTTCCTATGAATACCCGTTTTTTTATGTTACTACGCGTACCAGTTTTTGGACACCGGGGTTCCCCACAAAAATGGAAGATAGAAAAAAATAAATTTTTTATACCAGTGGGGTTTATATTTTTTTGAGCAACGCCCAACAAAGTGCACTTAAGACAATAAAATATAATAATCTTTCTTGAGTTGGATTAGTAAAGTGACGGAGAAAAGAATATAGTTAAAAATATTTTCTTACTCTACCTTTTCAATAATTGTTGCTTGAACTTGATCAAGTTCTCCATTTTTTATACTCCATACCAGATCAGACATTGTTTTTTCTGTTAATTTTACTATTTCTTTCTCGAAAACAATTGTTTTCACTATTTTGGTTTAATAAAAAGTTTTTTCTTCAAGCGTGTGAAGATAGCAAAATAAATTAAAATTTCAAGCAAAATCACTCTCAAGTTCATGGAAATTACTCAAAGCAAAAGCGTGTGGTTAACAAAATCACTCAATATTTTTAGCAAAATCTCACAAGTTCATCAAAATCACTCAAAGTAAAAAAAAAATACTTAAATTAATGGCATGTTTCTAGATAACAAGTTTCTCAAAAGTATTGCCCAATTGAGCATTAAAAATTAGTTTGCGGTTCTTTAATACAAATGTCAAGTTTTTTTGAGTGAAAACGTAAGTGTAACTCTTTTTGCGGTTTCTTCAACACAATTTCACTTGTCAATACTGTCAAAAACATACAAGTAAAAAAAAGTAATTGTGTGTATTACAAAAGAGTATTTTATTAGTTTTTTTTTTGTTGTTTTCTTTTGTTTTGTTTTCTTCATCTAATCTTGGCTGTATTTCATTGAAGCAATGAAACTGAAAAATTACATAAACGAAAAGAACTTAAATTTTGTTTTTACTCACCGCTCTTCCGGTAGATCCAATACATTTAAGGAATCTCGGATATTTCTGCGGCATAAACGAATGTCTACACCATCACCGTCACTTGAATCACTATCAAAATTCAATTCAATAGATGGAAACATTTTTTTCCTTTATTTTTTTTTATAAATAAATTATATTCACAAACAAATATTCATATAAATTAACTTTGTTTTGTAAATAAAGAACAGATGTTCGTTTATATTTGTACTAGAATTGCCATTTAGTAATGAAAAAGTTGTATTTAAGCACAAAAAAAGTAGACAAAATACAAAACTATATACTATGGCAATAATGTAATTTGACAATATAAAAAAAAACAACTTAACATAACGTAAGTAAGACAAGTGTACTATAAAAACTCATTCGCTTACGTACTTGTTTGTGTACAGCTTGTCTGTTTGAGAAATTACTTGTTATGTAGAAACATGGTATAAACTACAGCAATATTCTTGATAGGCGTGAAGTTAGCAAAATCACTCCAAGTTCAGCATAGAATACTCAATATTTTTGACAGAATGAGTGTATTATAGGAGAAAAGTTAGCAAAATCACTCAAAGTTAGCAAAATCACTCCAAGTTCAACAAAACCATTCATTTTGCATAAAATACTCAGTGTTTTTGACAGAATGAGTGTATTTACTTCAGCCAGCAATTATGAACACAAAAAATTAAATATAATATTATAGTTAAAAAAGAAAATTAAATATATAGAAAATAATGTTCACCAATATATAATATATATAATAAAACATTATAATAAAACATATATTTTAGGGGTAACGATAGTCAGTTGAAAAAGTATTGAATTTATAACGGTATTTTAGCGGCATTGCCTGCCAACCCTGCTAGAACAAGAAGATTTTTACCTAGAAGAAGAATTTTGCTGTAGTTTGAGTGATTTTTGTCTTGCTTTGAATAGGCGTGAAGTTAGCAAAATTACTCAAAGTTACCAAAATCACTCAAAGTTAGCAAAATCACTCCAAGTTCAGCAAAATCACTCATTTTGCATAAAATACTCAATGTTTTTGACAGAATGAGTGTATTTACTTCAGCCAGCAATTATGAACACAAAAAATTAAATATAATATTATAGTTAAAAAAGAAAATTAAATATATAGAAAATAATGTTCACCAATATATAATATATATAATAAAACATTATAATAAAACATATATGTTTTCTTTAAGTTATCAGTGCCTGCGTATATAGAACAAACTTTTTTTTACATAGGTCTGGAGATATTTTGTCTTGTAACGCCACATTTGCGGTATTTTTGAGAAAATATTATTGTGGCAATCGATAGACAAAAGGCCGGAGAACATTTTCCAGTTGGCAAAATCCTGCCCTAGTGTTTTTTAAAAAAATTTCCTAAACAAAAACTATTTCTCCGATTTTGGCTGATGTTTGTTAGAAAAAACTTTTGGTCAAGACAACTTTTGGTGTCTGAATCACATTTGCGGAATTTGTTACAAAAAGTTTTTGATGGGAATCGATAAGAAAAAAGTCAGAGAATAATCTCTTAATACTGAAATGCTGCCCTAGTGTTTTCCTTACAAAAAGTGTTTCACCCAATTTGGTCAAGATACCTTTTGGTGTCTGGACCAAGGTTGCGGGATTTGTGAGAAAAAAGTTTTGACGTGAATCAATAGGTAAAGGATCAGAGAATAATCTCTAGTTATTTAAATGCTGCCCTAGTGTTTTGGATAAAAGTTTCCCGAACAAAAACTTTTTCACCCATTTTGGCCAAGTCAACTTTTGGTGTCTGGACCAAATTTGCGGGATTTGTGAGAAAAAAGTTTTGACGTGAATCAGTAGTCACCGGTGACTGGACTAAGTTTGCGGGATTTGTGAGAAAATAGTTTTGACGTAAATCGGTAGGTAAAGGATCGGAGAATAATCTTTAGTTAGTGAAATGCTACCCTAGTGTTATTAAAAAAAGTTTCCCGAACAAAAACTTTTTCACCCATTTTCTCCTTTTGGTGTCTACACCAAATTTGCGGGATTTATGAGAGTTTTGACGTGAATCAGTAGGTAAAGGATCAGAGAATATTCTCTGGCAAGTGAAATGCTGCCCTAGTGTTTTTAAAAAAAGTTTTCCGAACAAAAATTTTTTCACCCATTTTGGTCAACTTTTGGTGTCTGGACCAAATTTGCGGGACTTGTAAGTAAAAGTTTTGACGTGAATCAGTAAGTGAAGGATCATTTAAGTATGTTTTTTGTAAAATACTACTGCTGAAAAAATTATCTAACCAGGATTACAACATTCGCATGCATTTTTTTTTAATTTTCCCAGAAATGTCTAATAAACTTCCTAAGTTCCTACCACCAAGAGTATACTTATAAAAATATTTAACACTATTTTCTATATTTTATATTTTCTTTTTAAATTATTTTAAATAAAATTAAATTTTTTGTGTTCACAATTACTGGCTGAAGTAAATACACTCATTCTGTCAAAAACACTGAGTATTTTATGCAAAATGAATGGTTTTGTTGAACTTGGAGTGATTTTGCTAACTTTGAGTGATTTTGCTAACTTTTCTCCTATAATACACTCATTCTGTCAAAAATATTGAGTATTCTATGCTGAACTTGGAGTGATTTTGCTAACTTCACGCCTATCAAGAATATTGCTGTAGTTTATACCATGTTTCTACATAACAAGTAATTTCTCAAACAGACAAGCTGTACACAAACAAGTACGTAAGCGAATGAGTTTTTATAGTACACTTGTCTTACTTACGTTATGTTAAGTTGTTTTTTTTATATTGTCAAATTACATTATTGCCATAGTATATAGTTTTGTATTTTGTCTACTTTTTTTGTGCTAAAATACAACTTTTTCATTACTAAATGGCAACTCTAGTACAAATATAAACGAACATCTGTTCTTTATTTACAAAACAAAGTTAATTTATATGAATATTTGTTTGTGAATATAATTTATTTATAAAAAAAAATAAAGGAAAAAAATGTTTCCATCTATTGAATTGAATTTTGATAGTGATTCAAGTGACGGTGATGGTGTAGACATTCGTTTATGCCGCAGAAATATCCGAGATGCCTTAAATGTATTGGATCTACCGGAAGATCGGTGAGTAAAAACAAAATTTAAGTTCTTTTCATTTTTGTAATTTTTCAGTTTCATTGCTACATTTCGCATCAACAAGGAAGTTTTTTCAATGATTCTTAATGAAATACAGCCAAGATTAGATGAAGAAAACAAAACAAAAGAAAACAACAAAAAAAAAACTAATAAAATTCTCTTTTGTGATACACACAATTACTTTTTTTTACTTGTATGTTTTTGACAGTATTGACAATTGAAATTGTTATGTATAAACCGCAAAAAGAGTTACACTTACGTTTTCACTCAGCAAAACTTGACATTTGTATTATAGAACCGCAAACTAATTTTTAATGCTCAATTGGGCAATATTTTTGAGAAACTTGTTATCTAGAAACATGCCATAAATATGAGCTGCTCTGCATTCAACTCAAGTTTCTTCTTCTTCCAGCGTAAATTTGGCTTCTCTTTAGTAAATTTTCTCGGGTACTTTGAATGGAAGTTTGAGCAGTGCTCTCGCGTATCGGTGCAGTTTTAGTGCTAGAGGAAGGACTTTCATCAATGTTTTCTAGAGCTTCTATTACTTAATCCACATCAATATCTATCTCTCGAGCCTTATCTTCAAAGTTCTAATTCAGCTATAAAATCAGGATCGGCAATGCTGTCGTCATCTAGATCTAAGCCATCTTCACTCTTCGTCACTAAGGGGCCGCTTACGAGACATCCTGACACATAAAAACAAACAACAATCTGCATAACAGGTGTCCAACTAAATTTCACCCTTTTTGTCATCAAAAAGAAAACAAAACATAAAAAGTGTTCAAAAATAACGTTCCACAATAAAGTTTAAACAATTACCTCTCCATTTTACCAAGATCACATACACAATACAAAGAAAACAATTTTTCATTATTTTTTGAAATAACAGTCAACCAGCGCTTTCGTAAATACTGACAGTCAAAAAACAAATGTCAATTTACAGCAAGTGATGCCACTTAATTTGTTTTTTTTTTTTTAACAAGGTGATTAGATCAGTGTGTAAACCACGTGATACAGTGCGCGATTACGTTAAAAATATTATTTCCATAAATTTTGAGGCATTTAAAACGGTATGTTGCCTACAGTCTACACTATGATACAGATAATTATTTTTCCACATTTTTTCTTAGTCAATAATATATGATTATATATAATATTATATATAATTATATTAAATCATTATATTAAATCAGAACCAATTTAATACTATTAATTCAGTCATGATTATGTATACTGAGTTCCCAGATAATTACTCGGAGTCCCCAATTTTACCCCATACTCCAGGTAACACGTATTTCAAATTTCAGATTTTTCCCTTTGAACCCCCATTTTTACCATGTACCTGGCTAAAATTCTTAAATGTAGCTGAGCAATGAGTTCGCACATACTCCAGTTAACACATATTTAAAATTTAAGGTTTCTAGCTAAATCGGCGTGGGCAGCCTGTTAAGGGGTAGGCTGTTCACCTTTTTGCTCCTCTCCGTGGACATTTACAAAAATCCGACCTAGGTGAATGTCTACATCGGAGAAGGAACCTATGCACCAAATTTCAACTTCAGAGCTCCAGCGGTTTTGGCAGGACGTCAATGGTGAAAATTGTTCACTTTTCAGCCCCTCCCCGTTGGATATCAACTTCCGAGGTTCAACGAGACTTTATCGATGAGTTAGTACATATTCCAAGAAAAGCATATTTCAAATTTCCAGAAATACAATTAAATATTTCTGAAATACAATTGACTATTTCTGAAATAGAATTAACAATTTCTGAAATACAATTGACTATTTCTGAAATACAATTGATTATTTTTCAAATACAATTGACTATTCTGAAATACGATTGACTATTTCTGAAATACAATACACTATTTCTGAAATACAATTGAAAAAGGTGTATTTTTCATGTATATATTATATTGTTGGATCTAATCTGATACAATTCGATATTTTTCGCATAAATTTGTATATTAATTTATCCCTTAATATATTGTTGGGTCTAATTTGATTCGCCATTTTTCGGATCAATTCAGATCCTTCTAAATCCCCAAATATATTGCTGGATCTAATTTTATCTGCCATTTTTCGGATCAAATAAGTTATTAAGGAATATAAAATTGGATATGATTAAATATTGTGCCAGATTTATTTATTTTACTCGGGCATATTTTGTTTTTGTCAATTAATTTTAAACCATCTGTGGTTCATTATGTAAAAATGTTTGTGTTAGCTAAAGACATTTCAAGGGGCAGCTGTGAAGTAACAAGATTCAAAAATATATTCTCTGTACATACATATATCTATCTTCCAAGAGTCTGATCATGATGGGGTTAAATATATCGGAGTGCATTGAAACTGGCGTTATCATTAAAATACCGATACCGCAATAAAAAAAATTATGTTACCCTTAAAATATCGTTACAGAAATAACTGAAATAACGTAATCGCTAAAATACCGTTACCGAAATAATAGAAAATACCGTTATCGCTAAAATACCGATACCGAAATAACTGAAAAAGTCGTTATCCCTAAAATACCGTTACCGAAATAACTGAAAAATCGTTATCCCTAAAATACCGTTACCGAAATAACTGAAAAAAATCGTTATCCTAAAAATAACGTTACCGAAATAATAGAAAATAGCGTTACCCTTAAAATAACCTTACCGTAATAATAGAAAATAGCGTCACCCTTACCGATAACCGCATTTGTTTCGGTTTCTGATTCTTTCCAAAAAAAAAACACTTATATTTTTTGTTAATTTTAAGTTAACATTTTATTTTAATTTGTGGACTGTATAATATGCACTTCGTTCGCCGGTATAATCAATACTAATTACATAGAATACAGCATGTATGTAGAGAGAAGAAAATATAATACATAAGAAAAAAAGTATAATAGAATAAACTTTACCAAGAAAATAAAGATGTTAGGCAAATTCAAATGCAGAGCTGTATTTTAGGGATCCGTTTCTTAACAATGTGAAATTACAGCGTCAAGAAAACAAATGTGAACCAATTCCAAAAGTTGGTTGAACTAATGGAGGAACACCCACAACTTGCAACACAACTTGCTCTTCCGGTAGATCCAATACATTTAAGGCATCTCGGATATTTCTGCGGCATAAACGAATGTCTACACCATCACCGTCACTTGAATCACTATCAAAATGTTATTCAATAGATGGAAACATTTTTTCTTTTATTTTTGTAAATAAATAACAAATTTTATTCACAAAATATATATTCATATAAATAAACTCTGTCAAGGTCATATAGTTTAAAATATAATTTTCAAGTTTATATTTTATTTTTAAATATTTAGTTCCTCAACATTTCGAACAACTTCGCTGTTCATCTTCAGGAGGATCTAAAACAAAATGCATTTACAATCACATTAATTTAACACATTAAATAAAACAAAGTTTTTCTTTATTATTTAAAATAAAGATAAAATACATTTAATTAACTGATAATTAAACGCGGAGTTGAAAGCGTCCTCATACGTTTAATAAATATTTTCAACTAATTTTGTTGTTAAGTCGTCGGTATTTGTTTATTGCGTGTTGGTATATTTGAGCACAGTTATCTGTATCAGTTTTGTAATTGAGTCTCTGATTCGGGTTAACATTAAAGCTGAAAGTCCATACCACGCATGCTGCGCTTCTTTGCGTCATACGCGGTTGTCAAAAAAGTAGAATCAGTGTAATTGTATGCTGCAAGTTACATAGTAACAAAATTAAATAACCTTTGATGTACTGTATTTAAGAAAAATTAATAAATATGTCTTATATAAAGACGGTAGTGGCACGCTGGTGGTAGCTGCGGCATAAGCCAAATGGACAAATTTATCTGTTTTTTTGCAGATTTTTTAAGTACTGGACAGATTTAAGGATTTTTGCGAAAAAAGATTTTTAAAATTTGTTGCAAAACTCCTCAGCTCACCGACGTCAAAAGGAGGGGTACGACCTGTCACTTTCGGCAGAGGCCAAACAATAAAATTTCTAACAAAAAAAATCCTAAAAACTAACACCTAAACAACTAGTGAAAAAAGTTTTTTTGTAGAACTAAAAAAAATTTTGAAATAAAATATGAAAACACTGATAGGCATTCGGGATTCGGGATTGTTGTTGTTTTTTTTTTTTATTTTATTTGTTGAACTTCTTTTCTTTCACCTCTTCACCTTTTATACACAAAGAAAATAAATGATGACACCAGAGCCATCTGGCAGGAAAAAATTAGTCCACAGATATGCCAGTACACCGATATTTTAGGGTTGTCACCAAACTGTCTTACAGAGTTGAACATCCCGGCCGCCTTGCAGTACTGCAAAATAAGATCGCTCTCCAACTCGTACCTAAAAAAAGCAAGGAGAAAAGAAAGTAAAAAACAAAAATGTATAATCCATGGGATTCAGTTTTATTCCATCGACTTTATCATGTACAATAAAATTCATAAAAGTTAAAAATCGCTAGCAGCAAAAATCCAGGAGCCACCAGTCGATCAAAGTAAATAATAGGAGGAAAGAACAAAATAAAAAGAAAGAAGAAAAAAAAAGGATAAAAACATTATGGAGAACATGATCCAGAAATTATGTATCCAAAAATGGTGAACTGCGCCAATGGTTTACCAAAAGTGCCACCAAACACACCATTACGAATTATGCGGGTATAAGCATCTCCCCCAAGAATTAGGTTTGCGGGTGCCGCTAAGTGGAATTGCGGACCTGCCAATTGCATGCCAGGAAATTCATCGATTATCTTGGCATCTAAGGATTTTAAAGGCGTCATCACCCGAAACTTCCTCCGCACTTCCGCGTAAATTTCCACTGTCACACTTACGCCGTGATTACCACGCAGCTTCAGCAGACACATCTCCTTGTTCCCCACACGAATCGTATTAGCTCCCAATCGACGAACTACCTCCTCAGACATCACCAAGCATTCGTACCCGTGATCAATAACTAACCTTTCAAAAATGTATCGCTCCCTAGATACGATTTTTACCACTGCCATTGGCTTCAAAAATATAGTTTCACTTATGTGATACGTGGGCAACGAATCGATATTTCGGTTTTGGTCACGTTTCCTTTGTGCAGGAGTTCGATAGTTCCTAGAAGTGCTAGGAACTAGAGCATTAGACGTACTAGGTCTCTCTTGCACCAGATCATTGGACGAACTAGGTCCACTGGCCGTTTTTTTGGACGAACTAGGTCCTTCTTTCGGTTTATGCAGAAGAGTGTGATGCATATCACCGCACTTCTTACACTTGCCCGTGCTCTCACATGTACGCCAGGTATGATCGTGGCTCAAACACCCCGCACAATATTTATATAATGAAACGAGTTTCATCCTCTCTTCATAATCTGCACGAAGAAACCTCTTACAAAATTGAATAGGATGGTCTTTTAAGCAGACACGGCAAACCATTTTTGGTGTGGTGCGACGACCTTCGGCGTATTTTTTGGGAGAAACCATGATATTCTAAATGATCTTTTGTAGTAAGAAAAGACACCAATGAGTTGGAAGAACTACAAGCTTCACAACTGGTCTATTAACTACGCCGCGTGCTGTTTTCACATCGACAACTCTAACGTGACCATCTTTACCTCTATAAAGCTTTATCACCCTACCCATTCGCCACTCATTTGTGGAAACATTATCCTCACGAATAACTACCATATCATTTTCCTCTAAGTCTTTTTGTATAAATTTCCATTTGTAACGCTTCTGCATATCTTTAAGATATTCGTCCTTCCACCTGTTACATAAACGTTGATTTAGAGCCTTTACCCTCTCTCACCGATTAATTATAGATATCGGAGCTTCAGAAATCTGCACCTCAGGTGAAGCTAAAAGAGGGCCGCCTATTAAAAAATTACCTGGAGTCAGAATGTCCAAACACTCTGCATTTTCAGTTAAGGGGCACAAAGGCCTCGAATTTAAACACGACTCAATGCGCGCTAGTAATGTAGAGAATTCCTCAAACGTGTATTTTAAATCACCAGAAACTCTTCGAAAATGGTGTTTAAAACTTTTCACCCCTGCTTCCCAAAGACCCCCCATATGAGGTGCACCAGCGGGGTTAAAGTGCCATGAAAGTCCCTGAGGCCCATAATTTGCATTCACTTCAGACCCAGAAGTACGCAAAAACTCACGAAATTCTGCCCTCAAAACTTTCGATGCACCCACGAAATTCGTACCATTGTCAGAATACATATCCTTTGGGTAACCTCGACGTGAGATAAATCTTGTAAAAGCGGCTAAAAAGGCTGGGGTCGATAAATTACTAACGGCTTCTAAATGAATTGCTTTCGTTGCGAAACACACAAACACGCCCTTCGTTATCAAACATGCTCTGCCAGTATAATTACGAATATCAAAGGGCCCTGCAAAATCTACTCCTGTGGTAGTAAAAGGACGAGAAATTACCGTCCGTGCCGTAGGAAGTGCCACCATAATTTGGCTTTGGGTCGCTTTTTTCTGAATAATACAGATTTTACAGCGGCCAATAACAGTCTTAATCAGATTCTTGGCATGGCGCATATAAAATTCAGTTCTTAGGACTCGTAACATTAATTGATTTCCACCGTGTAACGTAATCTTATGAATAAAGTCGACCAGAAGCAATGAAAAATGAGAATCAGTGGGTAATACAATGGGAAACTTCTCATTATAAGTCAAATTTGGAGCATTTGCCAACCGGCCGCCAATACGCATTACGCCCGCATCATCTACAAATGGATTCAAGTTCAACAAATTCCCCTGAGAAATAGGTTCCCTATTAGATAATTTGTAGTACTCGTATGGAAACGATTTTTGCTGAGCTACAATAATCAATTTCTGCTTTACGGAGTTTAATTCGGCAGCAGTGAGCTCTACTGACGAATATGTGGGTCCCTTATAATTCGTGGACCCACAAACTTTTCTAATAATTCCATGAATTCCCCTCACAACTAAAGCCATAACTCGAAGGGCTCTCGAATATGAAGAAAATTTTTCTATCAAGTCACAGTAAGATTTAAAGTAAGAAAAAAATACCTTATGGACATTTGCTTCTTCACTCGTACCAAATTCTTTTTGAGAGGAGGAATCCTAACGAACAGTTGACGAACAGAGCCACGAAGGACCATGCTCCCAAAGACCATTCTCTACCAAATCTTTAGGCCTAACACCTCGACTTATTAAATCCGCTGGGTTATCTGTGGAACCTACGTGCCTCCAACCTTCCCGACTGGTTTTTCGCAAAATCTTCGAAACCCGATTAGCAACGAATGTTTTACACGACTTTGGTGGTTTCTGAAGCCAGGCTAGGACGATTGTAGAATCAGTCCATGTGTAAAATTTAGTTTGGGTCTCATCGAAATTTAAATCTTTCCTGACTGTGTGCATCAAATCAGCCAGTAAAGAAGCCCCACAAAGTTCGAGCCGTGGTAATGACACGGTTTTAAGAGGGGCGACCCTAGACTTTGCCACTAATAAATGAGATCGCACTAAGCCATCTTCATCCTGAACGTGCACATAAACACACGCACCATAAGCCTTCTCTGAGGCATCAGAAAAACCATGAACCCCCAATTCGGCTAACGGTTTGAAACCAATCCAACGAGGAACCTTGATTTTATCAATGGAGCTATAGTCCAACAAAAATTGTCTCCATTCGAGACCACTACGCTCCGACAAAACATCGTCCCAACCAGTTTTCTCACTCCATATCTGTTGCATCAACATTTTTGCAATAATGACTATAGGTCCTAACTAACTTGCAGGATCGAATAGCCTAGCGATTATGGACAAAACCTCTCGCTTTGTAAATTCGTTTTTCATAGGAATATGAGAAGTCGTAAAATAAAACTGATCTGATTTAGCATTCCACCTAATACCCAATGTTTTCGTGGTGCTTTGAGCATCAATTTCCAAAAAATTCTCATTCAAAATATGGTCAGTTGGCAACCCTTGGAGAATTCTCTCATCATTTGAGGTCCATTTTCCTATCGAAAATCCAGCCGATGACAAAGCTACCATAAATTGATCCCGCGCTTTTATCGCAAAGCAACATCATGGGTGCCGGACAAAGCATCGTCCACGTACATCATGCGACGTAGAATCTTAGCCACTAATGGCCATTTTCCTTCAATATCGTCAGCTGACTGAAAAAGAGTCCTAATCGCTAAAAATGGAGCACAGTTAACACCAAAAGTAACCGTTTTGAGCTCAAAATTTTTTCAAATCCTCATTCGGGTGATTGCGAAATACGATGCGCTGAAATTGGGAGTCTTTCGGGTCAAGAAGAATCTGTCTGTACATTTTCTCGATATCCCCATTAAAAACATACCGGTAGAACCGCCACCTAATGATTAACAACGTTAAATCACTTTGTAAGACCGGCCCTGTATATAAAATATCATTCAAACTTAAGCCCGAAGAGGATCGGCTTGAAGCATTAAAGACGACCATAACTTTCGTCGATGACCTTTCTGGTTTGAAAACTGCATGGTGAGGCAAATAAAAAGTTCTCGAAAAGTCTGACTCAGCGTACTCAGTCTTCAACATGTGGCCTAAAACTTCGTATTCAGAAAGAACACCATCATACACCTTATTAAAATCCGGTTTTCTGAAAAGAGAACTCTCATTTCGCAAAAATTTCCGCTGAGCTTTTTCCCTGGAAAACCCTAAGCCCCTGTCATTCAAATATTGAGGCTTAAATGGGAGTGAAACTACATAGCTACCCTCAGTATTCCGCCTAGTGGTCTTTTTGAAAAATTCATCACAATAATCATCCTCAGGCGATGATTTAGAAGCCTGCGGGGGTTCTTCTAAAGCCCAAAATTTCTCCAATCGCCTGTCCAAGCCCACTTCGGTAAAAAACGAAACACACGTTGTGAAGGTATTTTGAAGCATATCAGGTAGAGGCCCAGTCAAAATCCAGCCGAAAATTGTCTCCTGGGCTATTAAGTTTCCTAAAATATTTCTCTTAACCCCATTAAGCATAATTCTCGAATAGATGTCTCCCCCAATCAAAAGATCGACTTGGCTACTCTTTGCGAAATTGGGGTCCGCCAGTTCTAGACCTATTAAGGAATTCAAACGAGAAAAATCTACAGTATGGCCAGGCAACTTTCCAGTTAGCTGAGGTAAAACCAAACTTTCCACTTCAAATTTAAGCTGACTATTAATCGGAGAACCTAAAATAAAGGAACACAGAACCAGCAAGCGCATTATTCAGACCGGAAACCATAGCATTTATCCTCCTAATTGGCAAATTAAGTCTCCGCTGCAATTTTTCTGAAACAAATGTAGCCTGAAAGCCTGAATCAATCAAAGCTCTGGCTGAAAAAACTTCTCCTCGGGAAACTATATTGACGACTGCCGTACCCAGAAGAATCTGCTTTGCAGTCACAGCAAAACAATTATGTATAGCCTGACTCGTTGATGGTTCATCGACCACAACATCAATTGAAGCCGAGTTACTTACGTTCCTATGCAACAGAGAATTGTGCTTGAGTTTACAGTAGAACACGAAATTTTAACTTGACAATTGCTCGCTCTATGTCCATCATTCAAACAATTAATGCAAAGATTATGATTTTTTACCACTAAATATCTTTCCGTGGGATTCATTTTCACAAATTTGGGACAAACCCTTAAGTAATGCTCCTTAGAACATAACACGCAACCTTTTTTCGAAACCTTTGCCTGATATGTTCCAACCTTTTTCCTTGAAAAAGGCTTGTTGCCAGGGTTTGAAAAATTTCCCAAATTAGACTTCCCGCTCCAAGTTGATGGTTCGGAACTACGAATATCCGAAACGGTTTCCAGAGATTGAAATCGAGAGGTCAAAAAATCATCTAAATCTTCCCATCTAGGAATTTCAGTCTTGTTTTTTACTGACTGTTCCCAGAGAGATAATGTAAGGACTGGCAGTTTTGTCGAACAAAGATATACGAAAATCGGGTCCCAATTAGAGATATCAATTTCGTGCAAGTTAAGTGCCGATATTGAATTGTTAATTTATTTTGCAGCGGGATATTAATAAACTAAATGAAATAAAACCTTTAGTTGACTATTCACTAAAATTCTTTTATTTTCATATCCCTCAAATTATTCCAAGCATCTTGAAACCCTTGATTTGTAAGAGGGGATTTCCTTACAATATCCAGTGCCTCACCACGTGTATACTGTCGCAAATAAAAAAGTTGTTCAACAGCAGACAAATTCGAACTCTTGATATACACCGCCGTGAACATATCTCTAAAAGAGGGCCAGGATTGATAATCCCCCTCAAAAACTTCCATAGTACATGGTGGTAGCTTCATCTGGTGGGTCTGACTTCGATCTTCACCCGCATTAGAACCTGCTGCGACATGCTGAGTTGAAGACATAACCGAACTATTTAAAAAAGTTTGAGATAATTCACCCATTTGAGTCGCAAGCGTAATATAACCCGACCTACAGTCCTTAAAAATCCGGTCAGCCTTTTCGCAATCCCCTTCAAAATCCTTCCATATTGTTGGTTGCAAATTCTTCGTAAGAGCACTTAACCTTATCCCATAAGGATTTAAATTCCTCCTTCTGAAGCTCAACCGTAAAATATGTACGACTTTCTGGAGCTTCTTGATTATATTGCTTCTCAAAATCAAGGAACATTTTAGCAGTCTTCTCAAATTTTACTAATTTCGCTCATTTAGGCATGTTTACAATCAAAATCAAAATTCCCAAAAATAGAATTCAAAAAAAATCAAAAAACCAAAAAATTGAACACCAAATTGTTGAAAAAAATATTAACTTTATAAACTCAACTAACTCTCAGCAGAAATTGCGAAAAAAACGGACTAATAACTCCAACTGTGTTATCAACAAAATGGGTTTCCACCAAACTTGAGAAAAGTTATCCAAAAAATCTCACTAGTTAACAAAAAAACAAATTTTTCACTTCACTGAAAATTTTGTAAAAATATTCAAAAGTCGAAAAGGCCTATTACCAATGAAATGTCCAATAAAAGTTTAGAAACAAATATAAAATCGCAAAAAAATTTAAATTCTGAGAAAAAAAATCCGATCTCAAAAAAAAATAATTTTTCCTAAAAATAATTTCAATCTATTAATTGAACCGTAATTTCACCTACTAATCTAAAAAATAAAATAAAATTAAAATTTTTTAAGATTTTCTTTAAAGTGTACGAGACTTTCCTTTGATCATTGTACCCAACATACATACAAACTCATTTGTTTATTTTGCAAGAATATTTTTCAATTTCTTCTCTCCACTCACTTTCTATCACAATTTGATTTGTTTACTTTAAATAATATCCCAAACAACTTTAAATTATTTTTAATAAATTTAAATAATTAAAATGGAAAGAAACAAAAGGATGGAAGGATGTAAACACTAATTTTTTATGTATTTCTTTTGTGTTTCACTTTGTATAATACCACTAAAATTTTTTCTTTATTTTCTTTATATTTTAATATTTCGTTAAAATAAAAAGAAAAAAGCACAGAAAAAAAATCAACACAATAGAAAAAACATAAACAACCAGATTGGCAGTATATGATATTAGTGGTAGCAACAGCTGATCATGTATATGGTGAATAATGGTAATGACAATTGATAAAATAAATAGAGTTGCCAGTTCAAACTATATAAAATTATATTTATGTTTCAATGTGAAAACAGCGTTGTCTAAAAAGTTTTAATTTTATCAATAGGTCCTCTACATATGTATTTTCTTTTATACAAAGGAGTAGATAAAATTAACACTATTTATACCTCAATTTTCCTTACAATAAAAATAAAAAATTTTTAGTGGAAACTTTTTAAGAGGATTTCTCAACAATTAAATCACTTGTACTTCACCTTAACTGCGGGATTTTTCCGGCAACAAAACAGTTCCAGATAGATACCAATCCGGTTCGAGCAGGACCAATAAAAAAACCCGATTTGATTTTTCTGACAACAACAAAAATAGCCTGGTGGTAATCTGGAACCAAAGGAAGGAAAATCCACAACGAAATAAATACAAAATAAAATTTCTTTATTTTTATTATATTGAAGTACAAAATACTTTCCTTTATTTTTTCTCAATTTTTTACACAATTTTTAAATAAAATTAGGGATTTTTTGGCGCGAGCAAAACAAATACTTCTTTTTCTAAGGAAAATTATATCGAGAGTGAAGAAAAACAAAATGAATAAACTTCAAAAGAAAATAAATGATGACACCAGAGCCATCTGGCGGGTAAAAATTAGTCCACAGATATGCGAGTACACCGATATTTTAGGGTTGTCATCAAACTGTCTAACAGAGTTGAACAAACACTACATAGACTATATTGTTTGTGTAAATTTAAACAATGAGTGTGGTTCTCATTATTAAAAAAATTATGTTATGGCGCTTTTATTAATACGCATAATATAGTATAATATTGAAGATCGAATAAAGGAAAATAAATACATAAATATTTTTAATTAAAAAAATTTTTTGTTTTTTTTTTGTCTAGCGATTAAAGATATAATTTTGCAATTTAAATAACTGTAAAATATAAATAAACAAAAAAATATGTTTTTTATATTGTGTCAATAGTGTTTATTGAAAACTAGAATATTTTTTCCACCAAGTTCATTACCAATTAAAAATTTAATTGTATGATTAAACTTTTAATTGGAAATAAACAAAAAATCAAAAAAAAAATTATTGAAATTTTTTTGGCAATCATTTTTGTTGTGCAAAGAAAAAACAAAAATCCAGTTTCCATTAAAATATTTGTAAATACAATTAAAAATTTAATTGAATTTGGACCAGCAAATGAATTTGTACATCAATTTGTTTTTTCTTAAAAATTTATTGAAATTTTTTCAATTATTTTTTAAACATTTTCAATTAAAGTTTTAAGTATATCAACTAAAACTTTTATTAAATTTCTAACCAAAAATCATTTAAAATTTTAATAAAATTTTAAATTGAAATTCGGCATCAAATCAATTAAAATTTTAATCAATTTTTGATTGAAGTTACAGACTAAAATCAATTAAAATTTTAATTTTTTTTTAATACACCTATGTTTGTGTGTAATTTATATACGCATGAAAACAACTGTTCTCTTTATTTTATAAAAAAAAAACACGAACAATACTAGAAAGAAATGAGACCGAAAAAGGTCGTGGCTATTTCATACAAATGTATGAAAAGTAAAGTTCTTTCTGAGTTCAAGGGCTAGTTTCGGAATATTTTTATTCCAGAAGTTGTAAAATATTTCTCAATTTTAAGTCAAAACTACGCCTAGATTAATTCTCCGCCGTACATGGGACCGAAAAAGACCGCGGCTATTTCATACAAATGTGTGAAAAGTAAAGGACTTTTGAATTCAAGAGCCACTTTCGAAATATTTTTGCTCCACAAGTTAAATAAATTTTGTTCAATATTAAGTCAAAATTATGTCTATATTGTATTCAACCCATTGCGAGCTACGGTAAATACAAAATCAATACGAAGTGAATTTGATAAATTTTCTTATGACAAAATAATGAGTGTAAAGAGTTCAACTATAGAGAATAATCAATGAATGTCGATAAGGCAGCGCTCCCATTTTATTTACATTTTTGTTAATATCAATACAATAAAAAATAAATCTAGTGTCATAATAGTACTACAACTAGCATGGTATAGAACTAGTATAAAGAACTAGTAATTAATACAACATTTTTTTCGAAACGAATGTTCGTAACGATGCGATAGTAGCATACAGCACCTCGTTTTTGTATTTCTCGCGGAGTCTTGATTCTGATCTTGAACGATACAGACGCACAGAAAATAACGGAGTGTGAAATTTTGTTAAAATATAAATATATTTAACGGAAAATCTGAAGTAGACTAATGAAACTGCAAAACGTTTTTATAAAAACTGGAAAATATGAATATAGCTACATTTATAAAAAATATATGTACCTTAAAAGATACTGAATTTGGGTACCACGTGTGCATTTAGTTGCAACGTGGTGCAAGCATTAAATTGAGCAACGGTGATCAACACTCATTTATAGAGAGCAAACATTCAAAGCGAAGAAGAGCAGATGTATTATTGTCACCGGCAAACATTGACGTAACTCTTTTGGTAAAAATAGATTTGCTTTACTTGATGGATTGGAGATTGAAAATACAGAGGACAGAGAAAAGGGGAGAAAACTGTTAAAAGCAAAAAGGAAAATGCCGGCAAATCCCTTTGCCTTCCTAAATTTTTATTTGATGTCAACATTAAATGTTTAGTTGACCAATTGGAAGCAAAAAACACCCAAAATAACGTTTAAAATAAAAACGTTAATAAACATAAAAGTAAGTTATACCTTTCAGATGCTACAGTGCATTCTAAAATTATGGCCATCCTGAGGGTGAAGAATATTCACTCTCACTCATATACCCCTAAAAAGCTTTGACAGGCTTCTTTTGTATTAAGAGATCTTTATCACGGTACTAGTGTTGAGGAAGTTAAGTCTGCCCTTGACAAATCGGTTCCAAACCTTGTGTCCAAAATTACACGTTTTACAACTCCGTATTCCGTAAAAAACTCATACGACACAAGCCTCTTGCAGGTTACGCTAAACGCATGGAATTCACTCTCAGATATTGCGCACATTAAACATCTTTTGAGCCAAACTATTCTTTTGGAGAAACCTAAAAGTAAAGAACAAGAAGTACAATGCCACAGAAGCCAAAGTTGGGGTCACATTGGTAAAAATTGCAATTCTGAATTCCAATGGGTGAAATGCAATAATAAGCACCCCCGGGTGAATGCCAGCGCATATATTCTGAGACGTCAGCACCCCACTGCGTGAACTGTGGAGTAAGTGGTCATCCCGCGAACTGGAGAGGTTGCCTTGCTGGTGAAGAAAAGCTTGTTGTCAATGATAAAGTAAACAATATAATAAACCAATCTATTCGTTCACCAGACAGATCATTTGCCAGTATTTTTCAGGTAAATGCTACTCAAACACATAAACCATCTGTAATTGAAGAATTCTTAAACTTTGCCTATATGTTTCTTTTACCTGAGGAATTGTCGCTGAAACAGAAAATTACTTCTATAAAGATTTTAAGAACATGCCAAAAATGAAGCTTATAAATAAATATTCGATTTTTATTTATATTTTATATATAAAATTGATTTAATTTATTTTATTTTATAAGAAACAAATAAAACGTGTACATAATTAAAAAGTTAAAACTTGAATGATATTAAAATTCAAAAATGATATAGATAATTTATAGAAAAATATTTGACATTTAATAAAATTAAGTATTGTTGTTTTAAATTATTCAAAATGTAAAGTACCAAAGTAAAAACCTGTTACAGTAAAAATAATTTGAACTATGATATGTAGCCACAAGCTAAAGCAGAGTTCCTGAGGCTTTTAAAGAATGTGAATAACAAATATGACACATAGATCTCTGAAATTTATGACATTTACCGTCCGCTCACTTGTTGACATCAGTCGCCAAATTGAATTGTCAAATATCCTTCATCTTCACGAGACAATTTAGCTTTAGGAGTAGCAATTGCCATTAAAAACACTGTATATTACAAAAACACTGTACAATTTGATAATGTTTTTATTGAAATAGAAATGGTTTCAAACAGCATTAGTAAACAATATTTATTAGGGTCTTTATATATACCTTGTGTAACTTAATTTTCAATTGGTTTTTGCTGCAACAATTTTGTTGCAACAGTTTTGTCTCCAGCAACTTCCCACTAAATTTAAAACTTCGATTTTTTTTATTTTCCGAATATGATCTTCAATATTTAAAGTTATTAAATTGTTTGTTTTTTATATTTTTTATAAATTCTTAAAATGTATTTAATTTATTTCTACTATGTAGAATAACAAAAGTTTTTTTTATCAAGAAATGGTTTTACTTTTCAACTAGTAAAAAATTATATCATTTATTTTTTATTAATATTTGAAGTTATTAAATTGTTTGTTTTTTTATATTTTTTATAAATTCTTAAAATGTATTTAGTTTATTTCTACTATGTAGAATTACAAAAGTTTTTTTATCAAGAAATGTTTTTTCTTTTCAACTAGTAAAAAATTATATCATTTATTTTTTATTAATATTTGAAGTTATTAAATTGTTTGTTTTTTTATATTTTTTACAAATTCTTAAAATGTATTTAATTTATTTCTACTATGTAGAATTACAAAAGTTTTTTTTATCAAGAAATGTTTTTTCTTTTCAACAGTAAAAAATTATATCATTTATTTTTTATTTTTTCCGAGGATGAAAACAGTTCTTATTTTGTTTAATTAGACGAGAAGACAACAGTTTTTGAAAAGCCTAAAATAATCTTTGTTTCTTTTCAAGTTTACTTTAGCTACAATTAATATTCTCACCTGTAGCTTAACTAGACAAAAACTACTAAAAAATCAAAACAGACCTTTTTTCTGTTACAACTCTCTTTACACCCAGTACGGTAAATGTTTCATTGAAATCTGCATTAACAAATTGTTCTTAATAAAAATGCATTGGTTGTTGTTACTGTTAATCATTCGATCACTTATAACAAAATATTGTTATGATTTACATTATTAAACAAATAGACGTACAGTTAGTAACAAAAGAAATTAAGTTGCTGTTTTCGATCTTTTTCGAACAAGTGCGTTAACTACTCTCCCTCTTCAAAATCAGTCGTCCCGACTGACAAAAGCAATATTTATAATATAATCTTATATGTTAACTTAAATTTAATTCAATTTTCTTAAATGTAGTGGAACAAATTTCAATTTAGATTGTTGAAACTACTATTGTTATTACCAACTATCTTATAACTAAAGTATCTTAAAACTGAAGATTAGTTAAATTTCCTTTAATTTAATGTTACAACTTCTGATTAGAGTTCATTATAAATTGCTTATACTACCATAATTAATACCAAATAACTATAATAAAAATATATTAAAACTAAAATTAAAAAAATGATTCCTTAAACTTAAAATTTTTTTAATTCAACAGCTTATCTAAACTTAAGGTTCGTATTCATGTGAAAAGCAGGACAAAATAGATAGATATAGATAGAAATTTTAGCGGATATTATCTTTATGAACAATTTTATTATCAATTTGAACTGTAGATCCCAAATCTTTTTGAATTTCCTTTTCAAGATAGACCTTACTGAATTTGTTTCCTAGTCTTTTGTTAACTTTAACGAACACCTTTTGCCCTGGGTTGAAAGTTCGTATGCATCTTGTTCTATTGTGGAATTTTAAGTCCGTGTTCTGTTTAATAATTAGCTGATTTTTTACAAAGGCTTTTAATTCGTCTGATATGGAGTGAAATATGTCTATGGGTCTGTGTTTAACTGAAGAGTGTATTGTTTGATTATATTTTGAAACGGATGTAAGAATAAGATCTGTAGTGTCAACTATAGAGTGTTCTAATTTAATGCATCGAGCTATTTCTGAAAGTGTGCTGTGGAATTTCTCAACCTGACCATTTGATGCACTGTGCAAAGGAGGCACAGTAAAGATTTCCGCTCCATAAAGATTTCGTACTAAAGTCTTGACTGATTCAAAGGTTAAAGATTTTTCATTGTCACAAACTATTGTCTTCGTCCTATTGAAAGTATTTAAAATTTCCTGGAGAGCAGGTTTAATATCAACTATGGGTCTTGAGGCTATGGGCTTTACTATGGCAAATTTTGAAAATTTATCAGCGCACGTTAGAAAAAATTTTCGGTCTGTAGAATAAATATCTATATGCAATATTCCACCTGGATAAGAAGGAATGGGTGTTTTCAATATATGTTGTTTTCTCGGATGCCTATTGTATTTAGCCTGCTGGCAAATTTTACAGTTTCGAATTAGCTCCTTTAATTTTTTCGAATGTTTGGAAAGTAATAGTCCTGTAAAACCTGTTAAACGTTTTCATTTAGTGCGCGATGGGCTCTGTTGTGTTCATTAGTCAGAATTTCTAACTGGTCATCAGCGTTAAAAATATCGGTTACAAAATTATTAGTATGCAAGAATTTTACAGATGGGTATGTTGTAACAATAAAGTGTTGGATTTTTGCTAGGGTGGGTAAGTCGCAGTGAAGCGCGTTCACGACGTTTGGGTTAACTATTTCTTTTAAACTACTGAAAATATTTTCGATATTCGAAAAACTAATGCTATGACGGCATCGGTCCTTAAAAATTATTCTTGTTTGTTTCCTTGATTCTGTTCCTTGAGTGAGGATGATTTGGTTTTTAAAACAATTAAGTGGATTCCTAACGGTCGATATTACCTCGATATAAGATTCTTCACTATTTTGAACGTTTAAAGATGAGCTTGAGGATAAATGGTGAATCATATTATTGTATTGCCTGGAAAGTGCATCGGCAACTACATTGTCCTTACCAGGCTTATAATGGAACGTTGGAGCATATTCTTCAATAAATGCTTTCCATCTTTTCAATTTTGAGTTGGGATTTTTGTCCGATATTGCAAATATAAGCGGTTGATGGTCTGTGAATATATTTAGTTTATTGACACCGTAAAGGTAGTTTCGAAGATTCTTTAAAGCCCAAACGATAGCTAGTAACTCTCTTTCATTTACCGCGTAACTTTCCTCTGCAGGGGACAAGGTTCTAGAAACCATTGTAATCGGACGACCACTTTGCGATAATACAGCACCAATAGCATGAGAAGAGGCATCGGTGGTAAGATCGAAAGGCTTGTCAAAATCGGGGTAAAGCAGTAAAACGTCCTCTGAGGCAAGAATTTTTTTTATTTTATTGAAGGCTTCTATGGCCTCATCATCTAAGTCAATTTTAACATTTTTCGAATGTCTAGCTCCTATGTGGCCATTTTCTCCTCTAAGGTATTTTGTCAAAGGTTTTGCAATAGCTGCGTAATCTCTTACAAACCTCCTGTAATACCCAGCTAAACCAAGAAAGGATCGTAGTCCACGCAGAGATGAAGGTATGGGGTAATTAACTATCGTGTTTATTTTATCTGAGCAAGTTTTTATTCCATCTGTTGAAACTGTAAAACCCAAGAACTCAACGGATGTTTTAAAAAATTTACCAATTTCTTCACGCAGTATATCGTCTATTGCGCGCTGAAAAATACTAGGCGCGTTTTTTAACCCAAATGGCAACCTGCAAAATTCGTACTTTCCATTGTTTATGCTAAAAGCAGTTTTTTTCCTATCCTGTTCTTTCATATTAATCTGATGAAAACCGGATTTCAAATCCAGTGTAGTGAAGTATTTGGCCTTACCAAGATTTGCTAAAATAACTGCAGTTTCGGGTATTGGGTATTTGTCACTTACTGTTTTTGAATTTAATTTTCGAAAGTCGATAACTAGACGCTTTTTTGGTTTGCCGTTCTCATCTAGACCTTTTTTTCCAACTACCCAGATGGGGTTATTATATGGCGATCGAGAGGGTCTTATAATTTTATTCGCTAATAAGTCTTCTATTTCCCGATTCACGAATTCTACCATGGCCATTGAATAAGAATAGTACCTAGAATATACCGGCTCTTCATCTTTAGTTTTTATACTTGCGATGACTTTTGTTTTGTAAGGTAGAGCTTCGTTAGGGTTCGCAAAAACTTCCCTATGCCTTTCCATTAGCATCAAAAACTTATTACGAACTTCCTTCGGAACGCTATTTGATTCGATTGAGATAAGGTTAGCTTCATTGCAACAAAAAAATTTCAACTTCTCTATACCACCTTCATATTTAATTATGCCATTTTCTGTATCTAAATGCGCTTTAATTTCGTTTAAATGGTCGAAACCTATGATACCATCAAATATAGTGAGGCATGGCAGTATAAAAAAATTTGTGACTTTGTTGAATAACTTTACTGGAGCTTTGCGATTAACAAAGTTTTCTCCATGGACAGACTTGACTAAAATTGGACTTTTAACGGTGGTTACATAAGGTAAAACTTCTAAATCTCTAATATAGTTTTTCGACGAACCAGTGTCTACTAAAAACCTTAATTTTCTTCCCCTAAATTCCCTTTCCACATAGGGCAATCGTGACCAATATCTAAAAAATGGACCTGGTTCTCCTCAAAATATTCGGGCATTTCTTCTTGGAACTCTCCAGACGAAACAATGTTTTCGCCCTGGTCGGTTAATAAATGATTAACTCTTTGAAATTTGTTTGGAACCTGGGCAGAACCCATTGGTCTTCTTTGTCCATGAGCATTATATAGATTAGTGCCTACGGTTCTCATACTGATATCAGAATCAATTGGTTGTGATTGTTGGAAGTTTTGTGGCGACGGAAAACTTTGTGATGACCGAAAATTGTTTTGCGGTAGTGGTTGGGAGTTAGAAGCAGCTTGCCAAGGAGTGTAATTTCGAATGGTATTACCACTTTGATAGTTTGGCAGGATTGTCATTTGTTGTGGTTGAAATTTAAACCGAGAGGAATTTGTTGGGACTGGTGGACGAGAGTAGTTAGTAGGACTTGGTCTATTTAAACCTTCACCAAAAACTCTAGCGAAATGATATCTGCTTTGATTCGTTGCCATCTCTTGGGCTAAGGCTAATGCTGTTGGCATATCAGCAGGTTTGCATGAAAACAGAATATCACATAAAGGTCTTTTTAATCCAGAAACAAATACTCGAAGTGCATCCTGCCTGTATTTCATATTCAATGATTCTATTAAATTTACATCACCTTCATAGCTCATTATAGTTTTATTCACCATCATATTAAGTTTCTGCTCTACCTCATTATAGAAATCAACAATAGATTTAGATCCCTGAGTAAGAGTAGAAAGTTCCTGTTCAAGAGTAAAAATTGATATTTTGTCTGCATACGCAAAATCTAGTCTAGCTTATATCGCGTGAAAGTTGAGAATTGTATTATAAGAGCTCAAAACCGTATCCGCATTGCCAGTGATTTTATTTCTTAATATGGCGACAGCTTGGTAATATTTTGAGCTCCCGATATATCTCTCATACAATTTATGAGCAGTCTTTGCAGCTTGACGCCATGAAATATAATTTGATGCGTCACCTTTAAATTCTGGTACAGACTTTACTACGTCTAAGGTTTCGTTGCATTCAACACCTGTAACTATTTCAATCTCCTTGTATTCTTCTTCAACTATAGGGGTTTCTAATATTTTCAACCTAAGCGTAAGGTCATCTACAGTAGCTTGAAACTCCTGTCGAGTATGCTCGGTGGCTTCTCTAATAGCCGCAGTAATTAATGACTGGACAGTCTGGGGATCCATACTTTCACTTTGAACCTGTCTGATATTTAAATTGCCTAAACTTTCAATTAAGTTATCAATGCTAATTACAATAACAAAGCTATTTAATTATAATACTAGACCAATACCCTACTACTAGATTAAATATTAATTATATAAAATATAAATATTCGAATTAAATAACAAGGACTATAATATAAAAATTTCAATGTAAATCATTACTAGAACTTTTCTCTTCACATTCAATTTTCGGCTTACGATGTTTTATTAGAATAAGTGAATCCTTTTTTTTGTATTCAGGAACTTTAGGCTCTGCAATCACCTTTATTTTTTTAAGTTAAGTTTGTTGGGCGCCACTTAATTTTCAATTGGTTTTTGCTGCAACAATTTTGTTGCAACAGTTTTGTCTCCAGCAACTTCCCACTAAATTTAAAACTTCGATATTGGGTTACTTTTATTTTTTATTTTCCGAATATGATCATCAATATTTGAAGTTATTAAATTGTTTGTTTTTTATATTTTTTATAAATTCTTAAAATGTATTTAATTTATTTCTACTATGTAGAATTACAAAAGTTTTTTTTATCAAGAAATGGTTTTTCTTTTCAACTAGTAAAAAATTATCTCATTTATTTTTTATTAATATTTGAAATTATTAAATTGTTTGTTTTTTTTATATTTTTTATAAATTCTTAAAATGTATTTAATTTATTTCTACTATGTAGAATTACAAAAGTTTTTTTATCAAGAAATGTTTTTTCTTTTCAACTAGTAAAAAATTATATCATTTATTTTTTATTAATATTTTAAGTTATTAAATTGTTTGTTTTTTTATATTTTTTATAAATTCTTAAAAAGTATTTAATTTATTTCTACTATGTAGAATTACAAAAGTTTTTTTTATCAAGAAATGTTTTTTCTTTTCAACAGTAAAAAATTATATCATTTATTTTTTATTGTTTCCGAGGATGAAAACAGTTCTTATTTTGTTTAATTAGACGAGAAGATAACAGTTTATAAAATTCATTTTTGAAAAGCCTAAAATAATCTTTGTTTCTTTTCAAGTTTACTTTAGCTACACTTAATATTCTCACTTGTAGCTTAACTAGACAAAAACTACTAAAAAAATCAAAACAGACCTTTTTTCTGTTACAACTCTCTTTACACCCAATACGGTAAATGTTTCATTGAAATCTGCATTAACAAAATATTGTTATGATTTACATTATTAAACAAATAGACGTACAGTTAGTAACAAAAGAAATTAAGTTGCTGTTTTCGATCTTTTTCGAACAAGTGCGTTAACTTGTATATGACTCAAATGAGTTAAACAACAGCTTAAACCAGATTCTCCAACTAAGCAACAATTATGATGGGTTTATATTCGGTAGTGACCAAAATGCGAAAAGTTTAAATTGTTTAGATGTAACACGCCTTTGCGATAATATCCAACGTTTCCTAATGGGTCTTCTTTTCTAGACCACTTTCTATTAAGTCCCAGCATAATCAACAGGATCCAACCTAGTTATCAGATCAAAAGCTTATCAACTTGCTCGGATCATTTCCCAGTAGTACTGAAACTTGAAAGTGGTGCAGCCTGTTAAACTCTAAGAAATTCCCTGGTAATAACTTCATACAAGAAAACTAATTGGAACGCATTTAGTAGAGATTTAGATGCAGCCTCAGATGCCATTTTTCCTCCCAACAACTGCAATTTAATTAATGAATTAGATGTGATTATAAATACATTTAATAATACACTTACCTCAATACATGAAAGTCACTGCAACAAACTGTAAACAAACGAACAAAAACGTCAGTATCCTGATAACATCAAGAAATTTTTTAAAGTTAAGTATTCATGGCAGAAGAACCTAAAGAAAATATATCACAGAACTGGAAATAGAATTAACAGCGTGTATAAAATTCTCACTAAACAAATGCAACTATTAAAAACAATTATTAACGAGGTTATAAATATTGAAGATGCTAAAAATTTGAGACATAGATTCTCAAAAATAACACCAGGTCCTACTGCCTTTAAAGACGTATTTCGGTTCGTTGGTAAATAGAAGTCTCCATTTGCCTCCTGCTATCAACTTTCAGTGATATTTAGAACTCATTATAGTGCTGTTTTTCAAGAGGTAAGTCCTGAAAGACCGGTTAGCAATATAGAGAATCAAATCTAATCATGTGTCGATAGACTACCGCAACATATTTATACATTTGATGACACGTTTCTGGTCGATGGGAATCTTGATAATTACCATTTTACGAACGTGAATATTATCAGAATGCACATAAACAACATTAATAGCAAAAAGTATTTTGGCTTTGATGGCGTTTCCAATTTTATAATTAAAAAATTTCCTGATACAACACTAAAATTATTAGCTGCTATTTTTAACAATTGCATTAATAACGGATATTTCCCATCGGCTTAGAAAAGCGCAAAAATACTTCCAATTAGAAAAAAACAGGACAGTAAAAAGTCTGAGGGTTTTCGCCTAATATCCCTTTTATCCAATATTGGTAAATTATTTAACACGTAATTAGGGAAAAACTAGAAAATTAGTTTATTGTGGAACCAATATCAGAATTCCAATTTGGATTTAGAAGATCTCACTCAACACAACATGCATTGTTGAAATTTCACAATGATGTAACTTGCAACATAAGGGATAAAATATGCACGCTGGCAATATCAATAGAAACGGCGTTTGATTCGATTTATCATAACGCAATCCTTTACAAACTGATAAATTTTGGCGTTGACCCGTTTCTGGTAAAAATATTTTGCAGCTACTTTACTTATAGAAAATTTGGCGTCTAAATCAACAACAAAACCTCAGAACTAGGACATGTGAAAAGTGGGGTACCTCAGGGAAATGTTTTGGCTCCCTTCCTATTCAACATTTTCCTGCATGATTTTCCTCACCAATCTTGAAATTCAAAGGCTATTTTATACGATTATGATGATTGCCTTATTTATGCACACAATATATCAGCAATACTAGCTCTGAACTTAGCTGCATTTCATCTTGGATAAATAAGCGCCTATTACAAGAAATGGGGCATTAAAATCAACGCAGCCAAATCTGAGGCTATCTGTATTAGGAACCCTTCAGGTAAATGTCCTAGATATGTTGTGCGTAAATTTTCCATTTAAAAATTCAATAAAATATCAATCAATATTTTGATAAATTATTGAAATTTAACGCCCACGCTAGAAGTTTCTTGAGAAAGCCGAAATATATTTCTGGAATGTTTGTATCACTAATGAACAACACATACTTACCTAAGAACACCAAGCTTTTACTCTACAAGGTCGCCATAAGATCGGTTCTGTCTTATGGATTCCTAATCTTGTTTACTATATCTCCTATAGTAGCCAAAGAATTGGAGATATTTGAAAGGAAAATCCTAAGAAAATGCATCGGAAAAAATTATGAAAATTTCATGAAACGATTTTCAGATTTGATGAAAAACTGGCGCTACACGATAATATGCTTGTCAACCAAATATACGAAAGCGAGAAAAACACCATCTGGGCTGGATCTACATATATTTCTCCTGTCAGAATAATCAATGGACGTATTGACGACGATCCAGCTCCTCTGGACCTTCGCTCATTCTATAAATAAACGTATATACAAAATTTTACATGAAATGTAATATGAATATGTTTTGTCAATTTATGTAACAGAACTAATGTTATTTAGTTTTAGTAATGTTATTTATTTAGTTTTAGTAATGTTATTTACAGACGTCTGCTCTGTTAGCGACTTTGAGGCCGAAAGCAAGCCTTGTCAAACTTTTAATTTTGTACTTTTTTTTTAAATATTCTATCTCACTTTAGCAATGTTGCTTTTTACGTTAACTTAGTTATTAAAGTAGCACATTTAGCTCAAAGAATGTTATTATTCTCATAGTATGTAAGACAATCAATGTAATTGAAAAAGAAGAAGACTTAATAATTTTTTACTTACTTATTGTTTTTCAGTAGTAGATTAAGACTTGACAGATAAGCTAATGCTGCCATATTTGATTCCAACAAAATTTTATATTTTATAGCCAAACATGTGGTAGCATCGAAAATACTTAATAAAAAATCAAAACAAATATTTTTTCAAACAAAAGAACGTGTTCACGAATATAAATAAATTATTTGGACAAGTTCTAATTGTCTTAGGCTTTCTTGTTATAGTCTTATTTAAATTTGCATATGTTGCAGAATCGCTGATATCTTCATAATATGAGAAATAATCCAATTTTATTTTTTTTTTTAACTTGTAAACAACTTTTTAGTATTTACGAAACATCTGATCTATTTAGAGACGCTTTTTATCAGTTGTGTGTTTTGACATCTGTAACTTAGGTTTAAATGGCCAATCTTGCCCAGTTATACTCAAATTAAAACAAAATAAACTGGGTCTCAAAAACAGCATTCCAAATTTAAAACATGTTAAACCAATAAACAAGGTTGAACTACATCTAAAAAACTAGCTCTTAATCGTTAGCAATTATTGCTAAGATAAAACGTCACACTACATGTAGTTCGACAATTTTCAAAAAGATGAAACAAATAAAAAAGAAAATGTATAGAAAAACAATAGGCAATTATTAAATGTAAAAGAATTAAATAAATTTTAACAAACTATAAGGAAAAAAATAAAAAAAATATATATTTTCTTCCTTGAAATTTTTTTAAAGTATGGGAACATAAAGCGTGTCCACCCTTGACATAAACTGGGAAACTATGAATTTGGTGCCTTTTTCTGCTTACGCATTTGACTCAATGCTAAGATTTTTATTTCTAATATAGATGGGGAGACAGCAATTATAGATATAATGTGTTGCCTGTCATCAAATTTAAATTTTAGTTTTCATTTCAATTTATCAATAAATACATTTTAGTAAATAAAAAAATTATGTTTTTGAAGATAAACCTTGTATAAATCTTAGCAATGAAAACGGTATAGAGCTAACTATATTATGCTTATGCTGGCTTAGTAAATGTGCAAATACTTATAATCAAATGTGTATAGCCAAATTGTAGTTAACTTTCCGTAAAGTGTCATTTGCTTATGCGGCAAGTAGTCTATACTAGTTAGCTGCGCAAACTACACACCAACAAAAAAATTTAGTCAACTAGTTTTGATTTTTACACAAAATTTAATACACACATACACTTAAATAACTTTTCGTTTTCTTCGATCTTTTTGATTTTTGTATTATTTTTTTATATTGAGCTTATTTATAAAAAATTAATGATATGGGATAAATAAATATTTATTAGAGTATTTAAAAACCGAAAACCGGTCAACCGGTTTCTTTTTTTTTAACCGATCGGTTTCGAATATTTTGTAAATTCGAAGAAAACCGAAAACCGGTCTTTTTTTTCGGTTGACCGGTTTTTTTAATTACATCACCAATTGGGTTACTTGGTCTCTTTTATTTTTTTCCAAACATTTTTTTAATCGTTTTTTTGGTTATGAAGATTAAGATGTAAGTCTGATAGATTGCGATGAAGACCTAACTTGAGATATTTCAAATTCAAATAGTTTAATTTCTGATCCAAATAACACAATAAGCAGTATTCAAAATCCTAAAAAAGAAAATGTACAAAATAATTCACCATTATATGATAATTTCATATATCTTGATAAACGCGACAAAAGAACTGAAAAGTTGGAAAATTTATATAATTCTCTTTTGTCTATTTGTCCAACATCTACTATTAGTGAAAGAGTATTTTCCACTTCTAGCTTTACCAAAAAAAACAAAAAAATCGTCTTAAAACGAAACATTTAAATTGCATATTATTTTTAAAACATTATTTTAGAACTGAAAAATAGATTTTCTTTTTACATATTTAAAATGTTATATTAAAAAAACTTATTTAATGCCAAGCACTTTAAACGTTCAAATTACTAACGTATCTAATTTTACCAATTTTCAAACTTAATGATTTCTATTCATTTGATATGAATATAGTTTTATAATATTAATTTTTAAGATATTATATTAAAAAATATTAAAACCAATAAACAACTTAAAATACATATTAAATTAATCGAAAATACAATTAAAAAGAGGACTACTGATTTTCCATTATATTCAAACCATTGTGTTGTTTACTTTTAATCATTGTTTAATAATCGACAAAAGCAGTAAAAACAATAAAAAGTCGTTCAAAATAAGCATCAAATTTTTACTGACAAAAAGTTAGAAAAAATTATTTTTGTGGTTTGTTTGTAAAATTGAAAGTTTTTTTATTTGTATGGAATTACAAAACAGAACACAACACACGCAGATGTATATATTTTTATTGGCTTTGTGTGTATGTATATTTGAATAATTTCTTGTAATTTTTATTGAAATAACTTTGTATATATACAAACTATTTTGGTAAAAACAACCAAAAAGAGTTATATGAATTTCTATTTTTTGAAGCAGAAAACATAAAATTTTACATTTAACAGAAAATATCAACTCCTTCTGAATGTCTGTAAATTTTTATAGTTTGTTTTTTGAATGACTAATTCAAATAGTTAAAAAATAAATTTCTATGAATTTCAATTGGTTCTTCATTTAAAAACAAACTTTACGTATTACTTTTTAAATAAACTACAGTTGGTAACGGAAAATATATTGTGAGTGTACTATTAGTGAAATGAATTGCATATTATTTCTAAAACATGATTTTAGAAGTGAAAAATAGATTTTCTTTTTACATATTTAAAATGTAATATTAAAAAAACTTATTTAATGCCACACGTTTTAAACGTTCAAATTACTAACGTACCTAATTTAACCAATTTACAAACTTAATGATTTTTATTCATTTGATATGAATATAATATTCATTTTTTATAATATTAGTTTTTAAGATATTATATTATAAAATATTAAAACCAATAAATAAAATGTTGAAATGAAATACAATAAAAAAATATTATAAAATATTTTTTTTTCAAAGAATGTATTTCTTATTTTTATTACTTTATATATTAAATTTCTTTTTTTTTGTTTGTAATTAAAACAATTAACAAATTATATAAGCTTTTTATTCAAATTAAAAGAAACCGAAAAAACCGGTTGACCGTTTTTTTTAAGATGAAATCTTAAATTATTGTTGTTTTTTGATTGAGGTGTAAGCATTGTTGCATTTTGTTAGTACTTATGTATTTATGTTTTCATTTGTTTCTTTAAATTCATAAAAATATAGATTTTCTTGTTAAATAGCATTTTTCGGAAAATATTCATTAATTTAGGAAATAAAAGAAGAAAATAATTTTTGCAAAAGTACAAATGTTTGCAACTAAAAGCCAATTTACACGGTGTCTTTTTTGCATGCAATTCTTGTCTAGTGGTGAACGAGATAGAGAAGCAAGCAGGAAAAAAGCACGGTTTCGTTATTTCTCTTACGCACTCATATGTATACTTCTTCTGTTGCTTAATTGACATTCGGTTTTAGAGCAAAAAAGTCACCCTATACATAGACATAGCTTTGGAAGCTACTTTGAAAAGGGAATTTTTTTTTTTTTTTTTTTTTTTTTTTTTATTTATTTATTTAATAGTATTTTGAAATACTTTATGAATTCAAATTGTGTACAATATAAAAAACATTAAATCTTATTAAACACCATTATTTCTTACAAAATTTACACAATTTCTTTTAAATATATTCTTATTTCTTTCTGTCTTTAAACTACTAGGTAGTGTGTTAAATAGTTTAAGCCCTTTGTAAAATGGTGATCGTTGCATCGCCGTTGATGTTACTCGCTGAAGCCTAAAGTTCTCAGAGTTTCTTAGTTCGTATGGTTGTACATCTCCTACATAGTTTATCTGTTCACATAGATATTCCGGCGCATCACCAGATTTCAATTTTTGTATAAAATTTAATGTATTTAATTTCAACCTTTGTTTTACACTAAGCCATTTAAGTGAATCCAGCATCACCGAAATCGGTGTATATCGATTACATTTAAGAATAATTCTCATCGCTTTATTTTGTAATTTTTGCATTCTATCTATTTGTGATTCCAAACAACACGTATAGATAATTGTGGAGCCAAATTCAAAATGTGGTTTAATTATAGTATTGTATATATTTATTGCAGTTATTGTCGATATTGAATTCCTAATTCTTTTAAAAAATCCAATTTTTTTACCAATTTTTTTACAACTGTATTCCATGTGTTCTTTGAATTTTAATTCTTTGTCTATTACAAAGCCGAGGTCTTTTATATGGTTTACCTTCTCAATTATTTCATCATTAATTTTAAAAATTGCATCGCTAGTCATATTTATTTCCATTAATTTTGTTTTATTTTCATTTAATTTTAGTTTATTCATCTTAAGCCATATGTTTACATTATTTATATCGTGTATCATGTTGTTTCTACACTGTTCCTCCGTGTCCCCTTCTGAATATATTAGAGTATCATCTGCATATAACACTATTTTACATCTTTCCAAAACGTTTGGCATATCATTTATGTATATAATAAATAATAACGGGCCCAAAATGGAACCCTGGGGAACTCCTAAATCATTACTTATTGTTGTTGATTTAAAACCATTTACTTTGGTGCTTTGTCTTCTATTTTCCAGATATGATTTAAACCATTTGAGTTCAATATCTTGTACACCGTACATATATAATTTTTGCAACATTATTTTTCTATCAATTGTTTCAAAAGCCCGTTTAAAATCTAAAAACATTGCTATAATTCTCTTATCTTTTTCAATACTCTTCCACTGATTTATTATGTAGTTTACTGCAGTTTCACATGAAAATTTTTTTCGAAAACCAGATTGGTATTTGGATAAAAAGGAATTCTTCTCAATAAATTTTTCCATTTGCATTTTCACTACTTTTTCTAATATTTTTTCAAACGTTTTTAAGTTATTTATTGGTCTGTATTCTTCACACTTATTTGTTCTCGCAACTTTCTCAATTGGTGTTACCATTGTCTCTTTCCAATTTTCAGGAAAAATTCCAGTTTCCAATGATTTATTAATTATATTCAATAAAATATTCCCCGTTGTATTCCAGCTGTCAAGTATGATTTTTGTGGAGATCCTGTTATAGTCAAGTTTATTTTTGATTTCTCTTACTATATTCTTAAGTTCTATTATTGTTATTGTTCGGAATTTAAATTTCTTATTTGTCATATTTATATTATTTATATATTGCACGTCTTCAATTGAGTCTCTTATTGACTTAATACTATTTACAAAATATTTATTAAAATGACTAGCTATTTGATTATTGTTCTTATATTCTATTTGTTCAAATATCACAGAATTTATCACAGTTTGAGTTTTTTAAGGACTAAATCTTTTATCTCTCTCCACATTTCTTTCTGGTCGCTTGCATTATTTATTTGATTATTGATATATCTATTTTTGGCTTGTTCCGTATTCATTTTATAATAGTTTCTAATTGATTTGTAGTTTTCCCATGCTTCATTTGTATTTTCAAATTTTGCTATTTGATATTTTTTGATTTTTTCATTTTTTAAAAGTTTTAATCCATTATTAAACCATTTATTAACGTTATTTTTTTCTTTTATTGTTCTTTTTATAGTGAATTTGTTTATTGTTTGCTCAAAACATTTATCAAATATACATACATTTTCGTTTAAGTCCTTATTTTCGTCATATTTTAATATTGAATTTATTTCTCTATAAAACAGTTCTTTACTATATCTAAATACTTCTATTTGCTTGTTACATGTCTTTGGGTGGTTATTACTTTCATTTCTCATACTAATGTCAATTATTTCGTGATCTGATATTTTATGATTTTTACTGCTTTCAACTGATATTTTATCGCTATTTGTAATTACATAATCAATTATTGTTCTAGAGTTTTTTGTTATCCTAGTATAATTATTTACAATTTGTTTTATACCATTATCATTTAAACATCTTTTAAGTCGATTTTTGTAAACGTTA
Source organism: Eustalomyia histrio (assembly GCA_949748255.1). NCBI lineage: Eukaryota > Metazoa > Arthropoda > Insecta > Diptera > Anthomyiidae > Eustalomyia > Eustalomyia histrio. The sequence continues at coordinate 97,070,494 of OX456526.1, forward strand.
TCTCTTGACCAATCTATGTTGAAGTCTCCAGTTATTAAAAAATCACAATTTTTTTCACCAATTTCCTCGATTGTTTCTTCGAAAATATCACAGAAGTCCGATGCTTTACTACTTGGTGATCTATATATGCTGCAACAATCATATTTATATTTTTATATTTGGCTGTACAAACTAAAATCCAATATTTCGAAATTTCAACTTTTTCAACATTTTTGACCACGTTCCATGATTTTTTAAAATATACAACTACACCTCCTGTTCGTGTGGAGTCGGACAAAGTTATTATTTGATTATAGTTTTGTAACCTAATTTCATCTTCATTTGTATTTTCAGTTAAATGAGTCTCTGAGAGTATAATAAGGTCCGGATTCTCCATTGCCGCTAATATTTCCACCTGGTTAAAATTATTTGTGAGACCCTGTACATTCGTATATATCGCCTTTATAGTCTTTGATTGTTAATTTGATAAACCCATTTTCCTCTTTTTCGTGAGTAGCTTATTTTTGTAAACTGGACATTCTCTGTTGCTAGTGACATGATTTTCGTCTAATCCCAAATTTAGTTTTTTGTTTATCCGCACACAATTAATGCATTTTACTATTGTATCATTTTTACATTCTTTAGTTTTATGGTTTCCATGGCATTTAAAACACGTTTCTTCATTTCTGCATTCACTCGCTAAATGGTTATAACCTTTACATTTAAAACATTGCAGCACATCCGTTCCATCAAAAACTCTACATCTCTCCCATCCTATATTCACCCTTTGTGCTTCGATCAATTTATTGTACGTATCACCATCAGTTGCTAATTTTACATTGTATATTGTTCTATTATTTCTTTTATGTTCGTATGTTTTTATTATTTTCATCTCACAATCTTTTAAAATTGGGTTTTGATTCTTTAATTTTAAAATAATATCTTTTTCTAAATATTCAAAAGTAATGTCTGTTATTACCACTTTTAACGTTATGGGATCAGGCACCTTTATTTCATAGTTTTCACTCATTTCACTTTGTATTGCTGATTTTATTTTTTCACGTTCCTCATCATTTTCACTCTGTATTACCACCGTTCCGTTTCTTCTATTCTCGACATTTGTTATTTTCAAATTAATCGGATCTACTTTTTTATTAAGTTCCTGCTTAGTTTTTTCAACACCCTGTTTTTCCTTTGGTTTAAGAGCTAACTATATTATACTTTTGCTAGCTTAAGCAAATGTGCGAATACATGTAATCAAATGTGTATGACTATATTGTACTTAACAAACTTTTCGTTCAGTTTCGTCAAGTGTCATTTGCTTAAGCAAACAGCGAAACTGACCGCACTTTACTTAAGGAATCATATGTTTTTAGAAAAACTGTTTATGAAAAAAAAACCAAATTGCAATGTACGCGGAAAATATTTTTATAGAAAATTTAATTGAAAATGTTAAAAAACAAACGTGCATGTATAACAAAAGGGGTGGGTTTTGTATTTGTTTTTCGATTGAGATGCAAGCACTGTTGCATTTTTTAGTACTTTTTTATTTATGTTTTCATTTGTTTCTTTAAATTATTAAAAATTAATATAGATTTACTTGTTAATTGTAAAAAATTTATAAATTGAACACATTAAATAATATTTTTCGAAAAGATACATATATTTTAGAAATATAAGAAGAAAACAGTTTTTGCAAAAGTACAAATATTTGCAACTAAGTGTAGTAAGTATTTAAGTTTAAAAAGTACATTGTAGCCACCCAAAAGTCTTCAATAAGTTGTTTAAGCATTTGACAGACTTTTCGTTAATTTTTGACAGAAGCTTAAGTTAGCAAAAGTATAATATAGTTAGCCCTTTAACAATTAGTGGTACCCGCTTATTTAAGTCTGGCAATACTGTTGTTTTTTTCACTTGTTCTGCGTATGATGTTTTTGTTTGTTTGACACTTGTCTCTTTTATTATTTTCTTAATTTCATCACACATTTTATCGTTCTTTTCTTCAATTACATTGCACATCTCCTTGTTCTTATTATCGAACTCATTTACATAGCCGTAAATTTTTTTTATTTCTGCAAAATTTTTTTCATATGCTCTTTGAACACTATCAATTTTCTTTAATCTTTCCTCATAACGATTTTCAATTGCCAGCAATAAATTCTTTATTTCACTTTCATTATGCTTAAGAGACATATTAAATTCATTTTTATATTCTATCAAGTTTTGCTTGTTTCTATTCACATCATCTTGTATTTCTCTTAGCACCATATCAACATTATGTATATACTGCATACAATCATCACATATGAAACGAATAAAATTTTTCTTCCCCAAAACTCCAGTTGAATAGCTATCTATACCGGAACATTTCATAGTGCTATGATACACTTTGTTGCAGACACCTTCACAGTGAATCCCAGATTCCCCACGTATTGCTGATTTGCAGTCACTGCATTCAGCCATTGTGGCAGGTTTAAATTTAATTTAATTTTAAAAATACAATATTTTATGCAAAAACTTTATATTCCACTTAATTAAATTTATTTGATTAATGGTTTTTAATAGTCCTATCTATTCTCTATAACCAATTAATATTTTATTTTATAAATTTTATTTAAGTTCGATTAAAAATATGTTTATACAAGTATAATACCGTTTTCAATTAACAAATAAGCATGCAACAAATTAAATCTATAAATTGGCTTTTAGTGTAGTAATTTTTTAATTTTAAAAGTAGAATGTAGCCTCCCAAAAGTCTTCAATAAGTTGCATAAGCATTTGACAGAATTTTCGTTGATTTTTGACAGTAGCTTAAGTAAGCATAGTAAAGCTAGCCCTAAAGTCACAGCATACACAGTGAAGACACGGTGATTAGAGCGTCTTTTTTTACGGCCTTTTAGAAAACTACGTGGAAACTACTATTTTAATACACCATAAAAGCAACTGCGCTATGAAGAACTGTAGGTGAAACAACTGTATGACAAATTATTCTGTCTCTCTTTATTGCGTCACCATTTTTGTAATAATAGAGGCGAATGTATTATATGTAATATGAATAACCTCTTTCTATTCCTGAAACTCGTTTTTCGATATCTGGCATCATAACTGAGATAACTAATATCAACTTTGATATAAAATTAAGAATGAAAACCATTTTCATTGTTTTTCTTTTAAATCTTTGGGCAAACTAATAATAACCAGACGATTAAATAAATGTGTTTTGTGAGTGTGTTTATTTGCTCATACATTTCACAGATCATATAAATGTGAAACTTTGTTGTATGTTTTGTTCTTTTGAATACTTAGATAAAATAAAAAAAATACATTAATTTTGTGCAAAAATGCTATAAAAACATAAAACAGTTTTTGTAATTACAATATGTAACTCAAGCTTAAAATTTGTTGTGAGTTTGTTTATGTTGTACTTCTATGGTATCTTTTTGATATTTTTGGCGATCATATGTTTTAAAACATGCTGTGTAGTTGTTCACTTTTACACATTCTTTTTTTGTATACATTGTTTTTAAATCTCTTTCTCGCCTAGGACATGAAATACAACAACAACCCACACCATACGGTTTTTAATCAATTGTTTGACAGCTGCCACTTTTAACATCACTGTATACCCTGGGCCTTAAATCTTCTCCACTAAGGTGCAATGAAAAAATTTTGCCTTTGTTCTGTAATCGATTTGGCAATTGCTTGCTATAAACTGATTGTCTTTGAAAACTCGTACAAATCGCTTGAGTAGCAAGTAAAAACAAGTTTCTTTTTGTCGAATCCGTGTATAAAAGTAAAATTTGCTAATATAAGAAAAAATTTATTAATGATATATTACTAATTTAATATATAGTATTGTGAATTATTAATTTAAAATATCAGAGAATAGATGGAACTTGGTAAAAAAAGGTATTCAAATATGTTTGAAAGTATAATGGCCTTGAAAACTAATATTTTAAATTTAATAAAGTGTGTAAAATTCAATAGTGAATATTGTTTTACGATATATATAAAAGCAGAACTTTGAAATTAATGTTGCCGTGAGTTATTGTAACAAGTAATTTTTGTTTATATTTAATTTTTTTTATATTGTCGCTGCACCGACCGAAATACCTGTGCAATAAAGTAAAATTATTTCCCGGTATTTTTTAAAATTATTTTTATACAGATATATTAACAAAACTACAATTTTTTTTATTAGTTTAACAATTCAAATAATCTGCAAGTGAAACTTTTGACAAAAGTTTTCTTTTTCGGGCACACTTGCAAAAAATAAAAAACCAATAATTTTTTTTCTATATGGTGTGCCAAAAAACCGAAACACCCAAAATGGTAAGTTTGACGACATATTAAAGGAAATTTTACCACGATTCCTTATATGCAATTCGTTTTAAGGTCCGGGAAATAGAATTCGCGTTAGATAAATTTAAGTAGAATTTAGGTGGTAAAGGAAGAATTATTTTTCTGTGCACCGCTCAAAAAAAGAAATATGACCCCCTCTGGAATGAAATTTTTATTTTCTATTTGGCATTATGGTGCCGGGAACTGGGACAAAAAAGAAAATACGAAACACACCCAAAATAGTAAGTGTTAATATTTTGACCATTCCAAATATACATTTTGTTTCAAAATGCGTGAAACAGAATTCGCGTTAGATATTTTAGTAAATTTGGGCAAAAACGCACTTTGTCGGGCGTTGCTTAAAAAGAAAAAAGGACGTCCTCTGGAATAAAAAATTTAAATAAATTTTAAAGACCCCTTTGGGGTTCCAAAAAAGTTTATTAAAAAATAATAAAATATAGTATGACCCCCAATAAAAAAATATTTTTTTTTCATCTTCCCCAGGGCCCAAAAACTGGTACGAGTAGTAACATATACAGTCAGCGTCAAAAAAAAGTGTACAGCAAACAGTTCAACATTCACAAGTTTATAAATCGTTAAAGGGAGGTAGTACAACAATACAGTTTTAATTTTTTTTTAAGTGTATTTAGTAGTTGTTTATTTGAATAAAAAAAATTAATCATTTATTTCTTATTCTCTTTCTAATAAATATTAAACTCAAAAAAGGCCTTACTATACGCATCAAAAAAAAAGTGTACACTCTCACATTTTTTCATGATTATTTATTGTAACGGTAAATTTACGGTTATTTTTGGTGCACTGCATGAGAATGGGCTGTATGGTAGAGTTCCTCGAAAAAAGCCTCTTATATCACTAAAAAAAAGCGTCTGTAATATGCAAAAAAACATCAACACAAAGATAATTCTTTTTGGAAAAACTGTTCAGCGATGAATGCAAAATTGAAATTTTTGGAAAGAAAAAATTACAAAAAATATGGAGAGAAAAAAACAAAGCATACGAGGAAAAGAATGTTGCTGAGACCGTAAAGCACGGTGGCGGCTCAGTTATGGTATGGGGGTGTATGGCTGCAAGTGGTGTTGGAAATCTTGTATTCATAGATAGTACTATGAATAGCAAAGATTATCTGAACATTTTAAAATCTAATTTGTAGCCGAGTGTCGACAAATTAAGCTTAGGATCGACTTGGGTCTTTCAGCAAGACAACGATGCTAAGCATACTGCTCGAAATGTGAAAGAGTGGTTGCTTTATAGAACGCCAAAACAGCTTGACCACCCTCCCCAATCACCAGACTTGAATCCCATCGAGCATTTATGGGAACATCTAGACCGACAGATCCGAAAACGCAGCTTAAGTGAAAAAGAGTCCCTAAAACGAGCCATCACAGAGGAATGGAATAATATTTCTTCAGAGGTAACCAAAAATCTAGTTGATTCAATGCCCAGGCGACTTGCTGCAGTCATAAAAGCAAAAGGCAAGCAAACGAAGTATTAACCTTGCTGAAACTACTTGATTTTAAAACAATTTTTTTAAGTGTACACTTTTTTTTGATGCGTAATATAAGGTCTTATTTTGAGTTTAATATTAATTTGAGAATAAAAGAGAAATAAATGTTTTTTTGTTTACTTTTAATAAACTACTATTAAATATAAAACAAATATATGTAAACTGTTTTATTGTACAATCCCCCTTTTAGAATCTATGAAGATGTGAATGTGGAACTTTTCGCTGTACACTTTGTTTTGACGCTGACTGTATGTGTGGGTACTCAAATGAAAAGAAATTTCCTCAGGATCTTAAAAAATATTTTTTCTAACTTCGGTCCACAGGCCTCCAATACAAAAATATAAATGTTTTTAAAACTTGCCCAATTAAAAATGCAAAATATAAACATGGCAGTAATATTAAATATCATAAATAAAAAAAACAAGCGGGTCCTTATATTTTTTTTTATTAAATTTGCATTCATTTGTACAAACGAAAAAAAAAAATTGTTCAAAATGGATAATAATTATGCAAATCAATTGCCAAAAATGGATCAAAAAAGAATTACTAAAACCGTTATCATCACTTGAAGAATCCATTTAATCTTTTTTATTAAAATACAATATTTTCTTCACACGTGAAAAATTTTTCTTTATATCAGCTGTTTTAATTTGATAATATGTATTACTGGAGCTTAACTAACCAAGGCTGCTGGGTTAAACCTAAACTAAAAGCAAAATAATCAAAATCTGAATAAAGGAATTCTAGAGTTAACCATTGTTTAACTAACAAAATGCTAATTGACATCCCAAAAACTAGGCCTTAATTTTACAAATAAATTCTATAACAAAAGTATTAAAGGAGCGCTAGCTGCCGAGGCTATAGACTCAACAGAAGTTGTAATTATTTTATGTTTATCTTAACAACAGTTAAATTATTAATTTAGTGTTTATAATGTAATGATAAATGCTGTTGATTTTTGGGTTTTGGAGGAGATTGCAAGCTGAGGTATTACCGAAAGGTATTCTTCTTAGGTTATTTAATAAAGAGCACTCATTGAGATTGTGCTTGATAGAGAGGTTAAAGTTGCATCTGGAACATATTGGTGTATGGGTTTTCTTAATCCTGTATTCAGAACATATTGCATGTCCGAGGCGTAGTATTGAAAAAATTAAATGATGATTGCTGGTGTAGAAAGCTGAGTATTAACTGGTTCCTTGAATCGTCCACTACTGCGTATGCTTGGAGCTTAGCTTGAATTGGGATTTTGTTCCTTCTGTATATATGAAGCGGCAAAAACAAAAAATAAAAAATCAAATATGTATACATTCAGTAAATCGGCTATTACGGCTAGTATTCTAAATACATGAGTGTTTTCACGGTATAAAAAAATTGATTCGTAATATCCCTCGGTATTATACTTGTATAAACATATTTTTAATCGAACTTAAATAAAATTTATAAAATAAAATATTAATTGGTTATAGAGAATAGATAGGACTATTAAAAACCATTAATCAAATAAATTTAATTAAGTGGAATATAAAGTTTTTGCATAAAATATTGTATTTTTAAAATTAAATTAAATTTAAACCTGCCACAATGGCTGAATGCAGTGACTGCAAATCAGCAATACGTGGGGAATCTGGGATTCACTGTGAAGGTGTCTGCAACAAAGTGTATCATAGCACTATGAAATGTTCCGGTATAGATAGCTATTCAACTGGAGTTTTGGGGAAGAAAAATTTTATTCGTTTCATATGTGATGATTGTATGCAGTATATACATAATGTTGATATGGTGCTAAGAGAAATACAAGATGATGTGAATAGAAACAAGCAAAACTTGATAGAATATAAAAATGAATTTAATATGTCTCTTAAGCATAATGAAAGTGAAATAAAGAATTTATTGCTGGCAATTGAAAATCGTTATGAGGAAAGATTAAAGAAAATTGATAGTGTTCAAAGAGCATATGAAAAAAATTTTGCAGAAATAAAAAAAATTTACGGCTATGTAAATGAGTTCGATAATAAGAACAAGGAGATGTGCAATGTAATTGAAGAAAAGAACGATAAAATGTGTGATTAAATTAAGAAAATAATAAAAGAGACAAGTGTCAAACAAACAAAAACATCATACGCAGAACAAGTGAAAAAAACAACAGTATTGCCAGACTTAAATAAGCGGGTACCACTAATTGTTAAACCAAAGGAAAAACAGGGTGTTGAAAAAACTAAGCAGGAACTTAATAAAAAAGTAGATCCGATTAATTTGAAAATAACAAATGTCGAGAATAGAAGAAACGGAACGGTGGTAATACAGAGTGAAAATGATGAGGAACGTGAAAAAATAAAATCAGCAATCCAAAGTGAAATGAGTGAAAACTTTGAAATAAAGGTGCCTGATCCCATAACGTTAAAAGTGGTAATAACAGACATTACTTTTGAATATTTAGAAAAAGATATTATTTTAAAATTAAAGAATCAAAACCCAATTTTAAAAGATTGTGAGATGAAAATAATAAAAACATACGAACATAAAAGAAATAATAGAACAATATACAATGTAAAATTAGCAACTGATAATGATACGTACAATAAATTGATCGAGGCACAAAGGGTGAATATAGGATGGGAGAGATGTAGAGTTTTTGATGGAACGGATGTGCTGCAATGTTTTAAATGTAAAGGTTATAACCATTTAGCGAGTGAATGCAGAAATGAAGAAACGTGTTTTAAATGCCATGGAAACCATAAAACTAAAGAATGTAAAAATGATACAATAGTAAAATGCATTAATTGTGTGCGGGTAAACAAAAAACTAAATTTGGGATTAGACGAAAATCATGTCACTAGCAACAGAGAATGTCCAGTTTACAAAAATAAGCTACTCACGAAAAAGAGGAAAATGGGTTTATCAAATTAACAATCAAAGACTATAAAGGCGATATATACGAATGTACAGGGTCTCACAAATAATTTTAACCAGGTGGAAATATTAGCGGCAATGGAGAATCCGGACCTTATTATACTCTCAGAGACTCATTTAACTGAAAATACAAATGAAGATGAAATTAGGCTACAAAACTATAATCAAATAATAACTTTGTCCGACTCCACACGAACAGGAGGTGTAGTTGTATATTTTAAAAAATCATGGAACGTGGTCAAAAATGTTGAAAAAGTTGAAATTTCGAAATATTGGATTTTAGTTTGTACAGCCAAATATAAAAATATAAATATGATTGTTGCAGCAATATATAGATCACCAAGTAGTAAAGCATCGGACTTCTGTGATATTTTCGAAGAAACAATCGAGGAAATTGGTGAAAAAAATTGTGATTTTTTAATAACTGGAGACTTCAACATAGATTGGTCAAGAGATAACGTTTACAAAAATCGACTTAAAAGATGTTTAAATGATAATGGTATAAAACAAATTGTAAATAATTATACTAGGATAACAAAAAACTCTAGAACAATAATTGATTATGTAATTACAAATAGCGATAAAATATCAGTTGAAAGCAGTAAAAATCATAAAATATCAGATCACGAAATAATTGACATTAGTATGAGAAATGAAAGTAATAACCACCCAAAGACATGTAACAAGCAAATAGAAGTATTTAGATATAGTAAAGAACTGTTTTATAGAGAAATAAATTCAATATTAAAATATGACGAAAATAAGGACTTAAACGAAAATGTATGTATATTTGATAAATGTTTTGAGCAAACAATAAACAAATTCACTATAAAAAGAACAATAAAAGAAAAAAATAACGTTAATAAATGGTTTAATAATGGATTAAAACTTTTGAAAAATGAAAAAATCAAAAAATATCAAATAGCAAAATTTGAAAATACAAATGAAGCATGGGAAAACTACAAATCAATTAGAAACTATTATAAAATGAATACGGAACAAGCCAAAAATAGATATATCAATAATCAAATAAATAATGCAAGCGACCAGAAAGAAATGTGGAGAGAGATAAAAGATTTAGTCCTTAAAAAAACTCAAACTGTGATAAATTCTGTGATATTTGAACAAATAGAATATAAGAACAATAATCAAATAGCTAGTCATTTTAATAAATATTTTGTAAATAGTATTAAGTCAATAAGAGACTCAATTGAAGACGTGCAATATATAAATAATATAAATAAGACAAATAAGAAATTTAAATTCCGAAAAATAACAATAATAGAACTTAAGAATATAGTAAGAGAAATCAAAAATAAACTTGACTATAACAGGATCTCCACAAAAATCATACTTGACAGCTGGAATACAACGGGGAATATTTTATTGAATATAATTAATAAATCATTGGAAACTGGAATTTTTCCTGAAAATTGGAAAGAGACAATGGTAACACCAATTGAGAAAGTTGCGAGAACAAATAAGTGTGAAGAATACAGACCAATAAATAACTTAAAAACGTTTGAAAAAATATTAGAAAAAGTAGTGAAAATGCAAATGGAAAAATTTATTGAGAAGAATTCCTTTTTATCCAAATACCAATCTGGTTTTCGAAAAAAATTTTCATGTGAAACTGCAGTAAACTACATAATAAATCAGTGGAAGAGTATTGAAAAAGATAAGAGAATTATAGCAATGTTTTTAGATTTTAAACGGGCTTTTGAAACAATTGATAGAAAAATAATGTTGCAAAAATTATATATGTACGGTGTACAAGATATTGAACTCAAATGGTTTAAATCATATCTGGAAAATAGAAGACAAAGCACCAAAGTAAATGGTTTTAAATCAACAACAATAAGTAATGATTTAGGAGTTCACCAGGGTTCCATTTTGGGCCCGTTATTATTTATTATATACATAAATGATATGCCAAACGTTTTGGAAAGATGTAAAATAGTGTTATATGCAGATGATACTCTAATATATTCAGAAGGGGACACGGAGGAACAGTGTAGAAACAACATGATACACGATATAAATAATGTAAACATATGGCTTAAGATGAATAAACTAAAATTAAATGAAAATAAAACAAAATTAATGGAAATAAATATGACTAGCGATGCAATTTTTAAAATTAATGATGAAATAATTGAGAAGGTAAACCATATAAAATACCTCGGCTTTGTAATAGACAAAGAATTAAAATTCAAAGAACACATGGAATACAGTTGTAAAAAAATTGGTAAAAATATTGGATTTTTTAAAAGAATTAGGAATTCAATATCGACAATAACTGCAATAAATATATACAATACTATAATTAAACCACATTTTGAATTTGGCTCCACAATTATCTATACGTGTTGTTTGGAATCACAAATAGATAGAATGCAGAAATTACAAAATAAAGCGATGAGAATTATTCTTAAATGCAATCGATATACACCGATTTCGGTGATGCTGGATTCACTTAAATGGCTTAGTGTAAAACAAAGGTTGAAATTAAATACATTAAATTTTATACAAAAATTGAAATCTGGTGATGCGCCGGAATATCTATGTGAACAGATAAAATATGTAGGAGATGTACAACCATACGAACTAAGAAACTCTGAGAACTTTAGGCTTCAGCGAGTAACATCAACGGCGATGCAACGATCACTATTTTACAAGGGGCTTAAACTATTTAACACACTACCTAGTAGTTTAAGGACGGAAAGAAATAAGAATATATTTAAAAGAAATTGTGTAAATTTTGTAAGAAATAATGGTATTTAATAAGATTTAATGTTTTTTATATTGTACACAATTTGGATTTATAAAGTATTTCAAAATACTATTAAATAAATAAATAAAAAAAAAAATAAAAAAAAAAAAAATAATAAATTTCATGGTGTCAGCAAAGAATTTTATTGTGACGACTAAGTTGCAACGAAGCAGTCAGGCAGCGTCGCTAAGGTTGAAGGTAAAAATTTTGTACATCCTGAGTTCTATACGGTCCTTAAAGCTTCAAGAATTTGACAACATTATGGTTCATCGATCCGGTGCTAAAATGCCACATGTTGACGGAATGTTAAATGTAGCTTAAACAATATTGGCGATGTCCCCAGAGGTCTATGATTGGGGATATCAGTTGCAGATGTCACACCAAAGGTTAAAGGCTATGTCAAATATATTAAATAGTACCTCTAGGGTAAGTTCAAACGAAGATGCACAAATAAAAACAGGTTACACATTGCTCGTGGACTTTTGTATCGAAAAGTGGACTAACAGAACTTTTTGATTATACCTCAGAATGTATGATGGCGAATTACCAAAGCTTGCCATAATGTTTTAGCCTAGAGAAAACCTTGTCTTTGTTCAGGGTAATTTTTAGTTTCCATGTATGAGATGTTATGTCATATCGTTTATTTCATCACGTCTTGATTGCTGAAACAAAAAAGTAAAAGGTGGTAAACCTTAGGGCCAGTTACACGTCGAAGACGTATTACCAATTCCTTTTCGAATTATTCATATCGACCTCTTGGGTTCATTTCCAAAATGCAAGAAAGGGAAATTGTACGTATTAGAAATCGTATTAGTAATCATACATATTAGTAGTCGCATGCATTGGTATCGTGGTAATCTAAAAATTGAATTAGAATCTGACTCTGAAAATGATGGTTCCAACGAAAATTCATCCAGAGTGCATGCCATGTCAGAGGAAACTTCCAATATCACACAAAAAAAATTAGTTTTGATTTAGAAATTACAAAAGTTTTGATTTATTTAATTTTTACAAAATTACAAAATTATAATTTAATTTATTAAAATTACAAAAGTTTTTTAATTTAATTTTACGAAGTTCTTTCTTTAATGGTCCCTTTTGTCTGCCACGATATCCAGAAAATCAATCTTTTATATTATTCAATCAATACTGGCAGAACAATCAATATTGCTGATCGGAAAAATCTAAACAAAGAAGTTCATTGTGCCACTTACAAGCAGAGCTTGTATGTTGCAACAATGTCTGGATTTTATAATTAGAACATCAACTGTAGGCAAAATTCTACAGTTGCGACAAAGTTAAATCAAAAATACATTGTTTTGAAGTAGAAAAGGGCATTGTTCTTTGTTACAATTTTACTAAGAATTTAAGTGTGCTGACGTTCTTGAAAAATGTAAACAACCAAAATTGTTTAGAATTTTAAATGTCAGTACTTCAAAACTATTAAATCATTAATTGTAACGAAGCAGAATGTTTAGAATGAAATCTTAATTAAAGTAATATTAATAATAATAATAAAAGTGTTAATAATAATAGTAGTGTTAGTAATGATAATAATAATGATAATGATTTGTTATTAAATGATAGTTACTGTTGAGGTGCCGTAACTCGCGTGATACTACATAGTAGGAAGTGTTGTGTAATTTTGCGGACGATAAAAAACTTCAAATTAAACTATGTATTATTCATTTTTTTGCAATTAACTTTGAGACTTTTTATTATCAATAAAACTTTATAAGTGAATTATTAATAAACTCGGTATTTTGACACAAGCGATACACACACGTTGATTGAAGTCCATCTACGGTTCAATATATTATTCGTCCTTTTTTCCGAGAAAATCGTGTGCACAACAAAGGAAAAAAGGAAAAAAAAAAATTATTAAAATGATGGTTGGATTTTGCGACAGATTAAAGAAGATCCCATGTTGAGTGTGCCAGCTGTGGCCAAGGATGTTGAAATGTTTCTTTGGAAAAAATGTCATCCAGAAACTGTACGCAGGGTACTAAGATATGCTAATTTTCATTGGCGAACATCAAGATACAAGCCGTTTTTTAATAAGCAAAATCAAAAAGTCCACATACATTTTGCAAAATACCATGAAAACAAAGATTTATTTCTGAAACATAGGGGATGAGGGCAATTTAAATATTTTAGCCACATATATGGTTGACGCCACTATTACTAAAGAGGTATACATAGATTTGCTTAATCGAAATTTACTCCAAAGTGCTGAAGTGAGCACACGTGACAAATTCCGCTTCTACCAAGAAATCGATCCCAAGCCGGTATAGTGCAAATTTGGCATTTGTTGCTAGTTCTCGGTTAGGGTGTTAGGATATAATTTGTAATTATATGATTAATATAAAAAAAAATAAATAATAATAATCCATGAGCCCCTATGGCTACATATTACTTTACACATTATTTGGTTATGTGTTGTTTTGCTGGGTGACTAAAAATTTGTGGCACAATCTAGAGCTGGGTATTCGAAAACACCATATTTCTAATGTAAAAATTTTGAAAGCGGCACTATATGAGTAGTCAGGTATTCTAGTTGTTTCCAGTTATTACTTCACTAGGTTTTTCCATCTGTCAAAGAGTTTGTGATGAATTTTCTAGTGTTTAGAAATTTCTGTAACACTGCCGCCCACTTAAGCCTGTTTGTCCCGAACAGACATAGCTATTCCTTTTCCATAGTTGGCTAGTCGCTCTAGATGCACAACCTTCATTTTGGACCTTGGGCTTTGATCTTTCTGTATTCTGTATACCACATCATTCAACCTTTTAATTACTCTATAGGGTCCGTCCCAATGCGTTTGTAGTTTGGGAGATAATCCTTTCTTTCGTTGCAGGTTAAACAGCGTAACCAGCTGGCCCTCTTTAAATGTTCGATCGTACCTTGCCTTGATCTTATCGCTGACCATTTTAATTCGATTGCGGACGAACTCCTGACGTTTGTGAAGGTCTTCTTGTTTCCGGGAAGAGTTGTCGTTTTCACTGCCTGCTGCGGCGGGCTTAACACCTAGTTCCAAATCGCCAGGAAATTTGAGTTCCGTTCCAAAGATTGTTCTTTCAAGTGTCCGGGAGGTGAAGTCGTGAGCGGTCGATTTGCACTCTTGAAGTTGTCCACGACTTCTTCTTACTGGTCCTTTGGCTGCGATGCATTGCGCGCAATTTGCTACCCAATCGCCTACAGCTTGTTGACAGCCAACCCAGTAAAACCGTTGTTTTAACTTCTCTATAGTTTTTGTGCACCAAGATGACCACCACTGGCACCGTCATGGAACTCCCTCAATACCTCGTTTATTCTAGAAAACGGCACAACAATTAAATTGACCACATTTTTGCCGTCGGCACTTTCCCATGTACGGTATAAGCAACCATTTAACACTTGTAGGCTATTCTGCTGGGCCCATTATGCCTTCAACCAACATCAAGGGGTATTTCAACATTCCGCCAAATCATTACTTTTTGTCCCATATGCAGATTAATGCCGTGACTAATCATGAAATCTGCACCAATGATAACTTTGTCCACAATATCGGCAACAATAATTATATGATTGACGCTTACGTTGGAAATCTAGTTTTACATTCACTTTGCCAAAGACAGTTCCAGTCTCCCCAGTAGCTGTGCGCAGTCTCACTCCATACAATGGTTCAATTGCTTCCTTAAATAAATCGGGTCTGATGACAGACTGTGATGCTCCTGTGTCTATAGTACAAATGTGCTTTCTGCCGTTGATATATCCACAAGCAGTAAGACTGCTTTTTCCCTGCTGTATTCCAGATATGGAGATTGTGGGGCACTCGCTTGTATGAGCTGGATCGTTGTCCCGCAGTGCTAGCTGTTTTTGGTTTTAACGGTGACTCCAGTGCTAATTGATTAACCGGCCGGAAGCTTTTTTTTTTTTTGGTTCTAGGCAGTTCCGCTGAAAATGTCCCAATCTTCCGCAGTTATAGCATTCGGCCTTAACTTGCTTTCTCCCTAATGCCTGCATAACTGCCTCTTTTAGCTCTGCCAGCATCTCTTTTAACCCATCTGCTAACATAGTGCTCATATCTTTTTCTTCAATTACTCCGAGGTTTCGTACATTAAATATTTGCGGCTTAGCAATTATTTTCGCAGTCTCCTGTGACAGCGCCAATGAAAGAGTTTCCGCAAAAGATTATTTTCGTGTAGCACACACCGCATACCTATATCAGGATCACTAATTCCACTCGGATATGACAGCTGCACCAATCGTTCAATTCCTGTTACAAAATCTTGCCACGACTCATTTGCTTTCTGAAGTCTACCTCTAAGTTCCATTCGGTAAATTTCCTTTTTGTGTTCGCCACCATACTTTCGCTGCAGTGCCTCCATTATGTCGTCATAATTATTTCTGCAGTTGATTGGCACACTTTCTAAAATTTCTGCAGCGTTTCCTTTTAAGGGCAGAATCAACTCTATAGCCTTTTTTTCGATGTTCCACATATTTCTGAAGGCAACTGTCTCGAACTGGAAATAAAAAACATTAAACGGTACGCTACCGTAGGGGCCTTTGCTCTAACAGAACTTTCCTGAATAATTCGTACTGGACCCTCTTGACATTGGAGATTATTTACTTTATTTTCTAGGTCTTGTAGTTTTCTCTCAACATCTTTGGCTTGTACTTCCACGCCATTCTCTAAGTCGGATACTCTTTTTGAAACCTCGGAAATTTCTCTAGAAGTTTCTTGAAACTTTTCTTCCATTTTCATTAGCAATTTCTCGTTCGTCTCCATCTTGGTTAAAAGTTTCTCGTTGTCGGCTCTAGATGTTGCTTGAAGTTTAGCTAATAATTTTTCGTTGACTGCTCTAGAAGCTTCTAATAGCTTCTTGTTGTCTGCTCTTGAAGCTTCTAACAGTTTCATGTTGTCTGCTTTAGAAGTTTCTAGCAGTTTCTCATTTGTTCCATCTTTTCCATCATAGCACCGAACATTGCGCTTAACTCCATATTACCTTCTGTTTTACGGGTACTAACCTCCATTACTTCTTTTTCATCAAATTCGTAAGTCGCAATTTCAATGGTGCGACGCTCGAATTCCTCTATCAGCCGCTTTTGTAATTCTTTCTTATTACCTGCTCCAACTTACTCAATTCCTTCTTGATTTGCTCCACTTTAAGCTCCTCCAATTTCATGACTGCTTATTACTTTGCAATCCCACTTCTGACACCAATTGTTACGATTTTGCCCTTTATAAAATCGTTGATTTATCTACCTTTTAAATAAATCGAGTTCTTTCTATATTGCAAATAATAAACACTGTTTGAAATTATGTATAGCTCTATTTATTTATAACAGTCACTAAAAATTACAGAAAAACACTTTAATAGCACACTTTATTTACACGATGTAGATAGACTAAACGTTAGCCACACTTAAGTTCTTCACACTCAGCGTTTTACTTTATCAACAGAACTATTGCGTCACCACGTAGCAGTATTTATATGAGTAGTCAGGTATTCTAGTTATTTCCAGTTATTACTTCACTAGATTTTTCCAGCTGTCAAGGAGTTTGTGATGAAATTTCTAGTGTTTAGAAATTTCTGTAACAATATATATAAAATCGTTTTAAGTTATAAAGATGAAAAACGAATAATTATGAACAATCAGGTTCAAACAGTCACTAGGGGGCATTGTGAATATGATGAGTATAATAAAACCCCTGGCAATGAATGTCTAAAATGTAGCAATAGGAATTATATATTTGATGAAGATGGAGATAATACTATTATGGGAGTAAATATTGACTTATTACAATTTCAGAGTGATTCTTAGAATAAATTATTTAATAGCATCAATTATTAGGGAATAAAACATTGTATTTTAATAGTTTTAAATTAAATTTGATGTGTATTTTATAATATAATTTAATAAATTTTTAATAATATAATTTTAAGATTAATAGAGATTCTTGAAAAAAAAATATTTTGTATTTTCGCTTAAAATTTTTTGATTATTAAGCAAAATAAAACACTGGTATTTAAGTTTTCTATTTTAAGAATACATATTTTTATTTATAATTTTAAGACATTGTTTTTAAGTATGTATTTTCTAACAGCGGTATTCATAAAAAAATCTTAATTCAAGTTTCAAATGCATTTTAGTTAAAAAACATTTTAAGCCTAAAAAAGGTTTATTAAAAATTCGTATTCATAATCAGTATTTTAACTAATAAACGATTTAATGATTTTTTAACTTGAAGATGGCAACACTGTATTTTTTTATTTGTCATATTTATCGTAATGATTCAAATCAATGATTACTAAAAATACATAGAAACGAGTACCGTATGGACTCGTTTCTATGTATTTTTTGTCGTTTTTCAGAAAAATATTGTTTTTATAAAAGAAAAAATTTATGAAAACTTGTTTATTAACTAAAAAAAAGAAAAAGAGTCAAAACAAAATGCCCAAATAAAAGTGTTACATAGTGTAGGAACTTGTTCTTAAAATACTTGTTATAAAATTTTATATATTCTATCATTGAAATTTTATGTTTGTTTTGAAATTGAAAAAGAATTTTATTATTAATTTTCTTTTGATTGAATAAAGAAGTTGTTTTATAAAAATACAAATAGAATTGTATCTACATAATTAAAATACAAATAGAATTGTATCTACATAATTTGGCGATCCTGCTTAACGGATATTACAATAATTTCCTTCTGTGAATAAATTAATCGTTTGAATCTAAACATTTACTACGCATTTTTCAAGATAACCAAACTGATTACGGATTTCAAGAGAAATTTTCATCAATCATTAAAATCAAATCACAAATTTTCATCAACCGTTTTATTCAAAAACTGGATTTTAAAAACATCTTTCAATCCATTCTGGCAACATTCTTCAATCAAATGTATGTAAGCGATTTTATTAAGTAATATAACAGATTTCAATAAGTTATTGGTGTCCACAAAAGTTAATTTTCTATTGTACGAAAATTTACTAAAATAATTGGGTTAGTTGTCCGTGGTGTTTAATATAAACATTTCATTTTGGTTTTTGTATTATTTTTTATATATGTATGTTTGGTTAATTTGTTTGCGTTTTTGTTTGATAATTATTGTTACCTACAATCTCATCATCTTATTTAGTTATGGTTCTTACTAGGTCTTTTACAAGAAATAATATATTATTAGATCCACTACAATCTGATTTAACAAACGATTTGAATTCTTCAATTTCTATTCCATTATCACAAAGTTCTCCTAGTGTCGTTTTAGAAAACGGAGAACAGCAACAAACAACAATTATTCAGAATCCAAATACTTCATATATGAATACTCAAGCTTTTAACTTCCCAGTTAGGAATAATAATGAAATTTCCTCGCTTAAACTACCGTCCTTTTGGATCTCTTGCCCTGAGGCATGGTTTCTTCAAACGGAAATGCAGTTCGGTATTAAACAAGTAGAAGATGATACAATAAAGTATCAACATGTTATTGTCGCTCTTCCTCAGGAGGTAATTACTAAGATTTTATATGTTTTACAGAAACCCCCTACAATTAACAAATATGAATTTATTAAAAAAGTTTTGTGTGAGAGATTTTCTATTAGTGGAGAGAAGAGATTAGAACAGCTATTTTCTGATGAACAAATGGGCGACCGCAAACCTTCTGATTTTTATAGGGAAATGTCGAATATTGCTGGATCAAATTCTATTATAGGCAGTGAATTCCTTTATTAATTATGGACTCGTAAACTTTCTCTGGAACTTCAAATTCATCTAACTTCCAGCAATTTGGAAAATATAGAAGAAAAACTTGTTCTTGCTGATAAAATTTGGGATCTTTTGACTAAGAATCAAATATACCAAATTGGTTCCAACAGTGTTGTTGATCAGGAAATGTTTCAAAATTTTTCAAAAATAACTTCACAAATTTGTAAGAACTTAGATAAACTTAGTTTAGAAGTTTCAGAACTACGAACTTCCTGATCAAGATACGGAAATGTTCAAAAATTTCGTAGAAATTCAAGAAGTAGATCGCGTCCAAAATTTGAAAAATGTTGGTATCATTATAAATATGGTTCCAATGCTCATAAATGCATACCACCTTGTAATTTTCAATCAAATAATTTAAACTAAATAATCCTATCATGGTGGTGACGAATGATAGGATATCTTCTAAGCCATCTCGTCGCCTATTTATTTACGATCGTTCGAATAAATTAAACTTTTTAATTGATACAGGTGCTTGTGTTTCTGTTATACCGGTTTCAAAATTTAAAAATTCAAAATGTAAATCAGATTTACTATTATCAGCTGCAAATGGATCAAGTATTAAGACATTTGGTAGTAAACTATTGGAAGTAAATATTGGTTTGAGAAGAGCATTCATTTTTGCATTTATATTGGCTGATATTAACACTCCAATTATTGGAGCTAATTTTCTGGAATATTTTAGTTTACTTGTTGATATGAGAAATAAACAACTACATGATTTTTTAACAAAATTGAAAGTTTGCGGTTTATCAGGATTTAGTGATATATTTTCTTTAAAAGTATTATTGCCGGAAAATAAATTTACAAAATTACTAGGAAATTTTCCGAAGATCACATCAGAACCTGATTATACCAAAACTGTCAAACATAACACTGTACATAGAATTATCACTAAAGATGCTTTACCCTTTTCGAGGCCGAGAAGATTAGATCCTGTGAAGTTAAATATATCAAAGAAAGAATTTGAGTATTTAGTTAAAATTGGCATTTGTCGACCATCAACGTCTCATGTAGCTTCTCCACTACATTTAGTACCAAAAAAAGATCCAAATGATTGGAGACCTTGTGGTGATTACCGTCGATTAAATTGTGTTACTATCCCCGATAGATATCCTTTACCAAATATTCAGGATTTTAACATTAACATGCAAGGAAAAATATTTTTCTCAAAAATAGATTTAGTCAGAGCATATCATCAAATTCCAGTTGCGCCAGAAGATATTCATAAAACTGCTATAACAACTCCTTTCGGAATGTTTGAGTTTGTCAGGATGCCTTTTGGATTGAGAAATAGCGCACAAACATTCCAAAGATTTATAAATGAAGTATTTTTTGGATTTGATTTTGTTTTTACGTATATAGATGATATTTTAATTGCTAGTTCGAGTGAACCGGAACATATTGATCATCTTAAATTAGTTTTTGAGCAGCTAGACAAATTCGGTTTAAATATTAAACCATCAAAATGTGTTTTTGGCCAAGAATCACTGGATTTCTTAAGTTACCAAATATCAAAAGATGGAATTCAACCTTCAAAAGAACGTATTGAAGCAATTACATCCTTTGAAAAGCCATTAACTATTAAAAAACTTCAAAAGTTTCTCGGGATGATTAATTACTATCATAGGTGTATTCCTATGCTTGCAGAAGATTTGATTCCTTTACATAACATAGTTACGGAAGGAAAAAAAAATAAAAATAATAATATTAAATGGACTAAAGATACGGAAAAATCATTTAATATAGTTAAACAGAAGTTTACGAAGAAAACCTTAATTAGACATTATAATAGAAATGCAAAAATTTCTTTAGCGGTCGATGCACCAAGTGTAGCTGTAGGGTCTGTTTTACAACAGCTAAATGACAATAATTGGGAACCATTGGCATATTTTTCAAGAAAATTAAATTATGCAGAGAAAAGATATTCCACTTTTGACCGAGAACTATTAGGTATATATCTTTCTGTAAAACATTTTCGGTACTTTTTAGAAGGCCATACTTTTACAATTTTAACAGATCATAAACCGTTGATATATATTCTTGAATAAAAAACTGCTGGATCCCCTCGTCAAACTAGGCAAATGGAATATATCGCTCAATTTACAAATGATATAAGATATATAAGTGGTAAGGATAATATTGTTGCTGACATGTTATCAAGATTACCCGAAATAGATTCATTAACACAATGTCAGATTAATTTTCAACAGTTGCAAAGAGAACAAGAGGATGAAATTTCAAGTGGTTTCATTGATGCTAAATTTAAAGACAAATATAACATTAAATATATCCAAATTCCCAATTACAATTTGAAAATTTTATGTGAAATCACAGGAAATAATCCAAGGCCATATGTTCCAAAACGTATGAGAAAAATAGTTTTTAATAAAATGCATTCTCTTTCTCATCCTGGTGTTCGTCCTACTAGAAAAATTATTCAGAAAAGATATTTTTGGCCGTTTATGAATAAAGATATTAACGTTTGGGTATCAGAGTGTCTACAATGTCAAAAATCAAAAGTTACAGTGTATACTAAATCTCCAAGTGTGGAAATTAAGATACCAAAATGTAGATTTGAACATATTCATATGGATATTGTAGGTCCGTTACCAGTTTCAAGAGGATATAAATATATATTAACTATAATAGATAGAACTACGAGATGGCCAGAGGCTTATCCATTACGGAATATTTCATCTGATAACATTGTTAAAACTTTTATACAAAATTATATTTCTCGTTTTGGTATTCCATTAAAAATTACAGTTGACCGTGGTTCACAATTTTCCTCCAATTTATTTTCTGAATTATCTAAGATGCTTGGAATACAGAAAATTCATACATCAAATGGGATGATAGAAAGATTCCACCGACAACTTAAAACTTCTATAACTGCTTCAAATGATACCTTACATTGGTCAGATCAACTTCCTATTATACTTCTAGGTTTACGAAGTTCTGTTAAGGAAGAAATTAAATGTTGTCCTGCAGAAATGGTTTATGGACAGGCGCTTAGAATTCCTGGTGAATTAGTTGTTTCTTCTGACAAATCAGAAAATAGTAGTTTGGATATCATTCTTCTCAAATTAAGAGAATATTTTTCACACACTCGTAATTACATATCTCATAATGGTAAAAATCGCAGCTATATTCCTCCTACTTCAATGGATTGTAAATATGTCTTCCTTAAAGTTAGACAGAAAATTGGTCTGCGTCATCCGTTTGAAGGACCTTATAGAGTTTTAGAAAGAAATAATAAAGTTTTTAAGATTCAGAAAGGAGATTCTGTTATTTCTGTTTCTATTTATCATTTAAAACCAGGATTTGTTGATGTTGAAATAAATGATAGAGAAAATACTAATTTACCTGTAACTCCGAAGAAAAAGGTTACATTTGATATAAATAATTTATCGTTAAACCATAACTTTAGAGCTGATGGGGGAGTAGATATAGGAACTTGTTCTTAAAATACTTGTTATAAAATTTTATATATTCTATCATTGAAATTTTATGTTTGTTTTGAAACTGAAAAAGAATTTTATTATTAATTTTCTTTTGATTGAATAAAGAAGTTGTTTTATAAAAATACAAATAGAATTGTATCTACACATAGATAATGATTTTATTTTAGATAAAAAAGTATTCAAATAACCGGTTTTATTTTCGTTATTTTGATTAAACAACACACCACTATAAAACACAATGAATAATATCCAAAAATATATAATATAATATATATATAAACAAAATACAATTAAAAATATCACATTTTCCATATAAAAATGGTTCTTACCAATTCTTTTCATCAAATATAGAGGGTCCATTATTTATTAAACAAAAACAAATAACTTCTTTTGTTTAAATGCCAATTTTTTGCAAAAATGTTTAAAATGAAAATAAACACAAAGCAAGAATGTCATCTTAAAATAGGTTTAAAATAGGGTCGAACCAATTTTAAAATTCGTTTATTTAAACAAGGTTTAAACAAAGTATTTTAGCTAAAATTCGTTTATGAATACAAATTTAGTAAATTTTGCTTAAAATTGATTTGAAATACTGTTTAAAATTTTTATGAATACCGCTGTAAATATTTAATAAAGAAAATAAAAATGGAAAATTGCCTTCATTTCTTTTAAAGTTTAAAAATTTTTGTAGTAAAAAAGCATTTTTCAGTGCACATGTTTCATGTTTGTGAGAACTGCAATGGATGAAATCGGAATATTTTTCATCGAGCTCTCTTAAATTACAGCAGTTGATATTTTCTATATTGAAATCGTTTTCCAACCACTTTTTCTCTTCCAAACCCTTGACAAAAATTAAAGAACCCTCTGTGTTTGATTTGAGAAATTTGCACACAGACTTGAATAATACGGATACATCTTCCCATTGCAGATGATGATGATTTTTTGTTAACCAATTGACTTGTTTTTGATTCTTTGGTGATAAATAACTATAATCGAAGGGGGCTTTATGATGAAATTTATATACTCCTTAGCGTTAAAAACCAATGCAATTTCTTTAGCAATAAAATTATTCGAATCTCCTCTTATGCCTTGGAGATCAATAAAAACTATTTTTTGCATTTCCATTGCTTAAGCAATTTTATGAACCTGTCCTGTCAAAGGCGTATATTCAATTAAACGATCATGAATAAGAATGCAGTAAGCTGATGAGTTTGGTGGTATATTGATGCCAGTTTCAAACATAATTTTTATATCAATCGGACCCCTTGCAACCGTTTCATTTTGATGGATTACATTAATAACTGTAATAAGAGCTTTATTTTTGAATTCTTGACAAGTGAGTAGAGGTTAAGGTTGTCTCATATAGTAGTTTTGTTGAAATCTGACATACATATCATAGAGGATGGCAAACCGTTCCCCAAATTTAATGTTAAGATCATCATATGGATATGACTCTGAGTTTAAGTGAATTTAAATGAATTTATTCTCACGCAGGAAGGCTGTACATGTATCCTCCATGAAATATTCTTAATAGTAATTTTTGGTTTTTGAACAGATGCTGTTAAATATACGAGATCATCATCACTTTTGCTACGAAGTAATATCAATTCATGTTTGGAATTTACTCCTAGGTGTCTAGTGCGATCGATTTCAATGCCATTAAGCTCATAACGAATTTCATCTAATAGATGAGCAACAAAATTATTTTTCAATCTGAAAGCAGAAGATGGTACCACTTTTTTACTATCGCCGCTTTCTTCTTCTACTAAACCTTCAATGTAAATAAAACTTTCGCTTGGCAAAACATACAAATCCTGATTTTGTATTGATATTCTTATTTCATTGTTATTTTTAAATGATTGCAAGTATGGAGTATAGTTGTGATAATCTTTTTTTATAATGCTTTCACCCATCTTTCCTATATTCCCCCTTTATGAAATCGACAATATCGTTCAGCTCATATGATCCAATAGGTATTGTAATAATTTTACTACCAATGTGAAACAAATTATTGTATTTGTCCACATTTGGTATGCTGTTGTATGTGTGAAAATCTAATTTGCTGATTAATTTGAAGAGTTTCCGCTCAATGTTAGTGTAATTGACATTTTTCTTACCAAATGGTTAACGTAGGAAACAAAACAAAATATTGTTTTTTTTAAAGGGTTGCTTTTTCTTTATTTTAGATAATTTTATATCAATACTTAAAGTACATGTATATACATACCTCAGTAAAATGGCTATATGTGCAAAAAAATTTTTCGCTCTATCTCATGTTAGAACAACAACTCACTTAATTTGGGTGTGCAGTTGTTACCAAGCCTGGTTTATGTTTATTTACCCCGCGTAACCGTCTTCTTTACATTTCATTTGCGGTACCGTTACTTTAGCTAAGCCTTATTATTTGTTTGATTAATAGAAAATAGATATATGTGCAAAATGATTTATTTGTTTTCTGAGTATTGAAGCGTCCACATCTTTGCAAACAAATTTATTAAATTTGTGAAAAAGTGCATAAGTAGGTAGAAAAAATTAATAAACTGTAAAAATATTACAATAAAATCATAATTTAGCTCAAAATGCCTCGCGGAAAAGAATTGTCGAAAGAAGATCAAGGAAAGATCAAAGGTATGTATGAAGCCAAGATGAGAGTGGGCCAAATAGCAGCAGCTATAAATCGGCACCGCAATACAATTAGAAATTTTTTGAAAAGTCCAGAAAACTGCTATTAACAAACGCACGGGACCAAAACCTTCCATTGATGAGCGGACTAAGCGGCGCATGCGAGAGTTAGCTACAAATGATATGATGAGTTGCAACAAAATTAAGGCGGAATTAGGACTAACTGTTACTAGACAGCGTGTGCAACAAGTTTTGAGACAGGACTTGCGTCTGAAATACCAATCAAAAGTTCCTAAACCACGCCTAACAAAACGACACAAAGATGCTCGCATTGCGTTCTATGAAAAATACAAGTTCTGGGACTCCGAATTCCAGTCCGTTGTATTTAGTGATGAAAAAAAATTTAATTTGGATGGTCATCACAAATATTGGCGGGACATGCGTCATCCACGGCAGACTTGCTACAACCGCAATCATGGGGGTGGATCACTTATGGTATGGGCTGCCTTTAGTGCTCGTGGTAAGTCTCCAATATGCTTTGTGCCGAGCCGAATGAATGCACAAGCTTATATTGATTTGTTGAACAGTGATTTTATTTTTCTTATAAATATGTATATATGAAATATGTTTTGTTTTTTTTTTTCTTAAGGCTATTTATCAATAAAACAAATAAAAAACAAATAACAGAGACAAGTGCTTAAGAAAAATTTAATATTAATCATTGCACATATAGCCATTTTACTGAGGTACATATATATATCAATTTTAACATTCTTTCCAGAAGATTCTCATTTCTTTATTATCATATTTCTTCTGATTACTTTTATTTTCATTGTGATCATTACTACCACAATAATTACAATACTTTAGTTTTTCATATTTAATCATATTTAATTTTTTATTCAACTAAAATAGTGGAGAAAACATTTAATCCTTTTATACTTAATTTCATAGTCGTAAAAGTAATCATACACATTACAAAATATCATTTTTATTTATCCAAGAATTATGCTGATTTGGAAAACCCAACCATTTCACGAATACTTTATTATCTTTAGTTTTAATAACTTTTTCAACATGATATGTTATAGGCAGTCGAGTTTTTGAGAGTTCCTCATCATAAAAGGCACCTTTAATTCTATTTCCCTCGTAATCCACCAAACTATTTGTTGCTGAATATGTATTGTTTATAGATTTGATTTTAAAAATTTATGTTGTCCAGTTAGGTGTGTATCCCTTTTAAAAAAAAATGCTTGTATTTGCTGATGCGTACCGAATATCCAACATGAAATTTTGAGATTTGTACATTTTCAAGTGATTATACACTGTGTCTAGTAACATTTTCTCATTCGTAGAATTAACATTAATGGGTGCCATTTTTATGGTACGATGAATCTTGTGATTGTACTCATCAATTAAATCTTTATATAAATCAATCCAATGATATGATCCGTTGTAGCTAAATTCCTTCCGCATCATACCTTTAAGGGTTCTATTGAATCGTTTAACAATAGACGCCTTCATTACACTACGTTAAGTAGTGATTAATATTATCCTTTTTCATCAATTTACTAAAGTTTTTATTAAAGAATTCAGTATGTAAATTTTTTGGCACATGGTCCAAATTGAATATATTTTCCATTGCTTTGCAAACATCCGATGAACTTTTAGATATTATTTAGCATATTTTGAAATCGTATCAATGACCGTTAGCAGATAATGATAGTCCTTGTTATCCGATGAATAATTAGCCATTTAAATTAGATCTGCTTGCCATAAATCATCAATACCTTTCATTACAACTCTTCCACGCTTAAATTTTTTTCGAAAAACATCCACATGTAGAATGTATATACCACCAAAGAATAGAAAATAAATACAAGAGATAAAAATAATTAACCGACGACAACGGTACCCTATATGATTTCAAAAAGATCCTTGTCACATCACATCTTCTACCCAAACACACACATGACAATTTTTGTATAACCCACCACTTTTACATTATAAGCATACAACCGACGGCCACACTAACAACACAAATTCAAAAAACTTCTCGTCACATCACATCTTCTAGCAAAACACACACAGGAAAATTTTACATAATAAGCATACAACCGACAACCACACTAACTACACAAATTCAAAAAAACTTCTCGTCACATCACACCTTCTAGCAAAACACACACAAGAAAATTTTACATTATAAGCATACAACCGACGACCACACCAACTACATAAATTCAAAAAACTTCTCGTCACATCACACCTTCTAGCAAAACACACACAAGAAAATTTTACATTATGAGCATACAACCGACGGCCACAGTAACTACATAGAAAAGTAATAAAACCATTCTGGTTCTCCATAGAAAAACCAATTAGCCATTATCAACCCTCATAGAAAAACCATTCTCCTTCCCCATAGAAAAAGCATTATGCCTCCCCATAGAAAAACAATTAAATCAATATGCCTCCACATAGAAAAACAATTAAATCAATATGAGTCCCCAATTCCCTACTACTCAGATGGCATGTAACTTACGTTTTTTTTTTCTCTTAAAAGATAGCACTACCTATTACCTTTCCAAAATGCCGCACCAAAGTTATAACCATTTGACTGAAATGCAAACATTTTTTTAATGTTACTTTACAAAAACAAATGAATGTGTGCTGTTATTTTGCTTCCAAAAACAAAAAATGTTTGCATTTCAGTCAAATGGCCATAGCTTTGGAACGTTTAGGGCATTTTTCATCTTCCAAAAGTCTGATCATGATGGGTTTAAATATATCGGTGTGCATTGAAACTAGCGTTATCATTAAAATACCGATACCGCAATAACAAAAATAACGTAACCGAAATAACTAAAAGACTGATATCGCTAAAATACTGTTACCGAAATAATAGAAAATACCGTTATCGCTAAAATACCGTTAACAAAATAACTGAAAAAATCGTTATCCTTAAAATAACATTACCGAAATAATAGGAAATTGCGTTACCCTTACTGCATTTGTTTCGGTAACCATCCATGTTTGAAAGTAATTGCTAATAAGAAATGGGCTGATATATCTTCATTTAAGCCTAGTGTTATTAAGAAACAAATAGTAGACTTTATTGTTAAATATGCTAAAATAGAAAAGGTCATGAAATTTACTTCAAGTTGGTTAAAAAGGATGCTGACTTGAATGCACTGAAACAAATTTCTGTTAATTCTACAATGAGCTACTTTAATCCTCTTTTTGGCCAGATAATGTTGGAATTCGCCCGTTGCAGCTTTTAATAATATTCCTAATTAATATAAATGAAGGGTTTAGTGCAAAAACATGATAAGTCACTAAATTAAAATGTTGAAATAATCACCTTTAAGTTTAAAAAATATGTAAAATAAGCCTTTAACATTTATACATTGTTCCTATCTGTTATGTTGTTTATGTCAATAATGAAACAATAAAGTATAAATTTCTAATTTGAACAAGGATTTTATTAATTTATATTATTATTATTATTCATAGCTGATATCAAAAAAGTTTAAGTTTTTATTGTGTAGACCAGTGGTGGCCAACACACATATTATCACTCAATATGGTTGTGTGTGTAGCAGCAAAACACGAAATTTAAATTTACTCTCACCAGTTATACACTATAAAAACTTTACAATTGTGGAAAATAAAAGATTTGTTTTTGTTTTTTTATATTTCTTTAGTATTGTTATTTTATTTGAACCTTTTTATGAAGTTTTTTTGTTAATTAATTATATTTATAATAATTTTTTATTCATATAACAAAAACTTGGTAAATAATAATAAATTCAAAAAGTAAACAAAAAATATAATAAATAAATAATAAAAAATAAAAAAGATAATAATAAATAAATAATTAATAAACAATAACAAATAAATAATAATTATTTCAAATTACCTTTAAGCTTAGTTAACTAACTCTCCAGATTGATGTCTCCTCTATATTCCTTGATGCGCAGTAGATCGGCTGTGTGTTGGTCTGTTAACCGATTACGTACCTTACTTAAAATTATTTTTAGGCTTGAAAATGCAACCTCACAATTATAAGTGGTTCCAAACATTGAGAATAGCTTGTAAATTTCATTTTTGAGATTTCGATACTTATTGTCATCGATTTTCGACCAAAATTGTTCTACAGTTTCCAGTGGAATTTCCAGATCGTCCCTTAATTGCCTAAGTTCTTCATGCAGTACGACATCCTGCTCTTCTATTTCACAAATTAGTGGATAATTATACAATTTTATTAGCTTTTCTATACATTTTAAATCTTGAAACCTGACTGTATAATTCTCCTTAATAGATTCCACGATTTCGGCATATTGTATTTTAACAAAATTATTGTTACTTAATTCTGAAAATACTATCGCTGTT
This sequence comes from Eustalomyia histrio, assembly GCA_949748255.1. Classification (NCBI taxonomy): domain Eukaryota; kingdom Metazoa; phylum Arthropoda; class Insecta; order Diptera; family Anthomyiidae; genus Eustalomyia; species Eustalomyia histrio. The sequence continues at coordinate 97,100,259 of OX456526.1, forward strand.
TTTTTAAGGTTGGCAATACTATTATTTTTGAGTTGGTGAGCCAATAAATCCAATTTCCTTTGAAAATTTTGTATTATTGTTCCTAATCGGAAAATTGTAATATTTTTACCTTGAATAGTTACATTAAACTCATTTAATATTTCGGTAAAATCGCATAAAAACGCCAAGTCTAAGTGATAGCCGTGTTCTTCCAGTGAAGAAACAAGCTCTTCGGTGTCTTGTTTTGGTGTACTTTTAAAAAACAGAATAATTTCTTTTCCTTAATTAAAAAGCCGTTCTAAGCTTTTGCCTCGACTAAGCCAACGAATTTCAGTGTACAGCAAAAGATCACCGTACTCTGCATTAAGGTTTTCTAAAAAATCTTTAAATTTTCTGTGAGTCAGTGCGTTGTGCCCACCTCTTATTTTGTTAATTATTTTAACAGCAATGTTCATAGTATTGGTCATACTTAATCCTTTAGAAAATAATGCTTGCTGATGTATAACACAATGAAAAGCTGGGCAATAAATTCCATTTTTGTTTAAAACTCCCAAAAGACCTTTGTTTTTCTCTCTCATTACTTTTGCTCCATCGTACATATTGAACTTAACTTGCTTTTGTCAACAATTATCTCTTCTGTCCTACGAGTGACTGTCTGTCAAGACAAAGGGATATTTTGGCAAAGATTAGCAGCTTCTTGGCAATTTTCACCAAAACAATTTAAAACATCTGATGTTAAATTTAAAAAAAAATGCCATCCTCATATGGGCGACATTGCTTTGCTAAAGTCAAAGCAACTATATAAGATGCCTTTTTCAAAGCCAATGCATCATTTTCATTTATTAAATGAACTATATTTTGGTGATGAATAATAGTTTCATCAACCATAAATTTTAAAAAATACTTTGCTTTTAATTGGAATAGTTTCAATTTTCGTTCACTCCCCATTAGGTTATTAAAATTCCCATGACAAGTGTCGAAATGCCTTTTTAAATAGTACCTAGAAACAGAACATAAAACGCGATAGCAAATCACGCGTTGAGCTTCGCCATCCATATTTTCTATAAAGAAAAAATCATTTTCATATTTTTCATCAAACATTTTGAATAGTGTATTTTTAATAAGCATACAAGCGCTACTCCTTCTTCATGAAGTGATCAAGTGCAACTAATTTGTTTCACTATGTCAATATGTAAACAAAGCAATGAACGAACTATTGTAATCGTTAGTCATACAAAGGTATGGCTTCATGTTTATAGTGTACGTGTATTTTAATTGCGTTAGCAGAATTTTGTGCATCAACCCCGCGTGATAGGAAATTCTCTCTTTGGCCACCACTGGTGTAGACCAAACTGATGTTCTGAAAGTTTTTCAGCTATAAAGTGGAATGCAGATGGTTTGGACGAAATGAATCCTTTATTTTTTAAAGTCGTTACGCATCTATCTAACACTATCCTTACAAAATCTATACATATTTTCTAAAGTATTGAAGTTTTCAAAAACTATTCCTATTTCTAAACAAAACAATGATCTCAGGTGCAGACAAATGAAAGATTACCTCAGTCAACATAAACTGTTATCCGATTTTTAATCTGAAGAGAAGAGGTTGCATAACAGCGCTAACGGACGTGATTGAAGATGTAATAGCTAAACTTTATAGCAACATGGTTTCATTCTTAATTCTACTGGATCATACGAGTAGTTTTCCGAACAAAAACTATTTCACCCATTTTGGTTAGAAAAAAGTTTTGACGTGAGTCAATGGAGTGGAGTCAGAGAATAGATTATAGTTAGTAAAATGGTGCCCTATTGTTTTTAAAAAAAGTTTCCGAACAAAAACTATTTCACGAACTTTTATCAAGGTGTTTGATAGAAAAAACTTTTGGTCAAGTCACCTTTTGGTCAATAGATCAAATTTGCGGGATTTGTTAGAAAAATAGGTAAAGGATCACATAGTTAGTAAAATGCTGAATTAGGAGCGTTAACTTATCTCTATTTATACCATGTTTAAGGCCTATCTGTTAAATAACTTCTAAATTTTAACCAAGTATTTCTTTTAAACAGTGCTTAAATTTAACCATACATATTTCTGGAGTTAAGAGTCTTAACCAAGGCTATTTTACAATAATTCATTCTACAGAAAATATTTTAACAAATACAACTGGTAATGACAGGCCATCATTTTCCCTATATTTATGGATTTGCGTCTACCTTAACCAAACCTACAAAAAGCGTTTCAGTACTTAAAATCGTCTAAAAATTTTTGTTATTTGGATTTAGGTTTCCGGGGTACTGTTCCTTACCAAAATCATCCTAGTAAAATCTCAAAGTTCGATGTTGGCCAATACAAGAGCATTTTGACAAGATTTCTTTTGCGATTTATATAATTTTGGTGTTAGTAAATAAACGTAAACTGGCTATAACGAAAACGCGATATAACAAACGATCAAATTATTTGCATTGACTACTTGGTATAACTCATATATATCAAAATTTATAAACGAATAGTTGGTAAAAAATATAAAAAAAAGTTTAAAAAAATAAATAAGAAAAGATTTGGAGAAATATTTGTTGATAAACCTTTCACTTTTAGCGTGTACCAACTATCTCAGTAATTTATAATTTAGAGAAATATTTTATTTGAAATAACGAATATTTCGGTATAACAAATGATAAATTCACCCTTATTCTAGTTGTCGTTATCAATGTCGTCGTCGTTTTTGAGTCAACATCACTTTGCTTCGACGTCGACATCACTTCGACACCAAATTGGTATTCTAAAACAGTGTTGTAACGACGTCGACAGTTTATCGATTTAAACAAAAACACATATCTAAAAATTGAGTCGGCAGATTTATTTTGTTTATTATTTTTGAGAAAAAATGTTTTTTATGTGTAATTTAAATTCTGATACCAGTGATGATGAAGAAAATAAAGAAAATCTAGTATTGGAAAGAAGACTTCTCATACAGAAATCCAATATCTTTAATCTGCCGGATAACAAGTGAGTAGCAAAAGTCTGTTACTTTAAAGAATGTTAATCTTCTAATTTTTTTAAAGGTTTGAAAGTTACTTTCGGCTGAAAAAAACAGCCTTCAAAGATGTGCTGGAAACAATAGCACCTAATTTGAAAATCGGAATCAAGTCCACATTTATTTTCAAAACAATAAAGTTGGCAGCTACATTTAGCCCAGAAGTCGTACCAGCTCAGTGTTGGAAACGACTTTAACTTAGGGTTCAGCTGTTTCTGTTACAAAATCAGAGTCGTTTCAAGACAATATCGTCGTCACATTTTCTTACAGAATACCAAATACTTGTCGACAGTTATCAATTATTTTCGATAACGACAACGGGAATACCAATTTCAAAAAAAAAATCCCAAGACGACATTGTCTTGTGTCGATGACGACAACTAGAATAAGGGTGATTGTCAGGTCCATTCGTTGTACCGAAATATTTTTTATTTCGCAACAAGTTTTTCTACTAATTTGAAAAATGAAAAAAGAACTGCAATATTGGATACACGCCTAACTTAGGAGTTTTATTAACAAACAATTCTCCAATTTGTTCTTATTTCGATTTTTTCCATAATTTTAAAAATTTTTTAAACAGTTTTTTACTAACTGTTTGTTACATAGAGTATAAATTTTCAAAATCATTCGTCAATGCAAACAATTTAAACTTTCGCTAAATCGCCTTTAAAAACATAATTCCTTAAATTAATTTTCAAATCTGATTTAAATTTTGACGAATTATTTCGCAGATTAATATTTCTGATTGAATTATTTACTACCATAATTCAGTCTATCATATTAGAAGAATCAAGTAATTCTTTTTATAAACCAAACGAAATAATTTAATTTGAATAATTAATTTTTAAATCAAAGAATCAAATTAATTTTGATTATCGAAAAAAAAAATTATTGTGATTCCCGAATATGATTTGATTCACGAATATGATTTGATTCACGAATCAAAATATTTGTTTTAAATCACGATTAATTTAATTTTAAACCCGAAGGTTTTCATGGAACTTTTATTAAACGGCCTCCTCGGGATGTCTTCCGGACCTGGCCCATTTCTATTATCGCAGTATATTAATACTCTACTAAAGCAAAAACTTTGTCCGTTTTGCCTTATCTCGCTTAGTTTTCGAGATACCGACCATTTTAAAAAATAGGCATTTTATAAAATGGTGAATATCTCGGAAACTAAGCGAGATGGCGCAAAACGGACAAAATTTTTGCAAAGCTGGGCAAAGGGCGTCCTTTGATAGAATAGATTCGGTAGGTTCCCGAAGATTTTCATGAAATTTTTATAAAACAGGGGGAATATATTTTTTGTATCAATTTATATAAACAAACTCTGATAAAACAAATTTCTTTCCCCTTTCCATTTCGTTCGTATAAAAATGGGTCACCTTGTGACCCGGAGTTACTTCCGGACCTGGCCTATTTTTATTTACGCAGTATATTAATACTCTACAAGAGCCCTATCTCTTAGTTTTCGAGATACCGGTCATTTTAAAAAATTACCATCTTACAAAATGGCGAATACCTAGAAAACTAAGTGAGATTTGCAAGCCAATTTTAATGTTTTTTTTTATTTTGTTTTACTTCGCAAATAAAATCAATCTTTTTCTAATTCGCGAAAAAGATTCAAATAAAATTGATGAATCAATTATGATTTTAAATCTGTGTTACTAAATTGATTTATAAAATATTGAATCAAATCGGTGATTTACAAAAAAAAATATTTTTTTCACGAATTAAGCCAATAAAGATTTATCTTTTTCAAGATCTGGCTATACCGTGCTTTGAATGTTTTAAAAACGCGCGGAAATCACTTTTAAAAATTTTAAAAATTATAGAGAAACCGCGAAGGTTACTAAAAAACGTGTTAAGCTTAATTTCATTCAATACACGAACTTTACCGGTGTTGGTGGCTCAGCACGAAACAAGTTGTTCATCCTTAATTTACTTTTGTTATAATTATGTACCAAATGGATTTAATTAAATCAAAGAGGCACTGTCGTTTTATAGCAATTAGCGACCGCAAATCTTAAAAAAAAAATACGTGGTCAAGTTTATTATTATTTTATGACCAGAAACACATAAACAACGCACCAAAAACTTTGTTTGACGTAAATCAATTTGTAAAAGATTTTTTAAAAAAGTTTCCGGAACGATCAATTTTGATCAAGTCACCTTTTGGTCTCTGGATCAAATTAGAGGGATTTGTTAGAAAAAAGTTTTGATGCGAATCAATAGGTAAAGGGTCAGAGAAAAATCTCTGGTTAGTGAAATGCTGCCTTAATGTACTTTAATAAGTATTTCCAAACAAAAACTTGTTCACACATTTAAGGCTCTGGAACAAATTTGCGGGATTTGTTAGAAAAAAACTTTTGACGTGAATCAATAGATAAAGGGCCAGACAATAATCTCTAGATATTGAAATGCTAACCAGAGTTTTTTAAAAAAGTTTCCCAAACAATTTTCCTATCATGTGGTTTGCGGCATCTTTCGATAGCTCCCTTTTTTGCATTGTTGTTACTTATATTCTGTGCCTAATTTCCAAAAATATTACCATGTAAAAATGTTAAAGTGAAAATTTGTCTACGAGTTTCCAGAGTTTTTAAGAAAATAAAAGCACATTTATTCTCATAGGAAGCATAACAGAATGTAGGAGAATGACCAGAATTTAAAATATTGAAGAAACAAAGAAGCAAATTTAACAAATTTTACTGGAATTTTTTCAATACGACTAATATGAATATGCGCACTAGGACTCAAAATAAATGATACATATTCAAGCCTAGATCTAACAAAAGAAGCATATACCATTTTTTGTAAAAAAAATAAAAATAATTACCAGAATTGCTACGAATAAGCGAGTAAGCTTTGGTATTATAAGGTTTATTTGACTACGAAATGACAATTTAGCATCAAAGACTACGCCTAAATCCAATATTTCATTCACAGATGACAGTATGACTTTCATTCTATATTGAGAGAGTAAAATACTGGTTGGTTGAAAAGTTCCTGCGCTCGAAATGAAAGAATACTGTTTTTGTTACGAAATATATTTTTTTATTCAATATAATCTCCTAGAAGCCCAATACACTTGTTCCAATGATCTTCCAATAATTTTATCCCATCCTTATAATGGTTTTCCGGAAGCTCTGCAAAATAACCGTCTACGGCTGCTATGGCCTCTTCATTCGACGAAAAATGCTTTCCACGAAGGAATTGTTTGAGATTTCTGGTGAATACGGTGGATGTTCAAGCAATTCGTACTTTAATTCTTTGAATTTAGCCATCGTCAAAACACTTTTGTGAGCAGGTGCATTGTCTTGATGAAAAATGTTTTTTTTTCATCTTTAAACCAGGTCTTTTCTCACGAATTTTTTCATCCAGCTGATCCAAAAGGCTGCAATAATATTCAGAGTTGATTGTTTTACCTTTCTGAAGATAATCAATCAACAAAATCCTTTTGCATCCCAAAAAACTGATGCCATAACCTTCTTTGCTAATCGTTGTGACTTCACCTGCTTTGGAGCTGAAGAATACAAAACGAAATGAGTGAGGACTATGAAATTAAGGTGCCCAACCCAACAGAATTTTATATAGACATAACTGATATTTCATTTAATTTTTTAGACGAAGAAATTATCGAAAAGTTAAAAAAGCAAAATCCAATTGTGAGCAACAGTGAAATAAAAATAATAAAAACATATGAATATAAAAGGAAAAATAAAACAATATATAATACTAAAATAAAAACAGATAGCGAATCGTTTACAAAAGTAATTGGTGCACAAAGAAAAAATATTGGTTGGGAAAGATGTCGGGTGTTCGATGGAACTGATGTAAAGAGATGCTTTAAATGTAAAGGATGTAATTATGTATCAAGTGAATGTAAAAATAAGGAAATATGTGTTAAATGCAGTTGCGAGCTTTTACAAAAGAGCTTTTTCACCTATAGCGAGCTTCGACGAGAGCTTTTACATATATGAGGGCACAATACCAGGATGGAAATTTGGAATTTATACAAAAAGCGCCATCTTCAAAAAGCTTGCCCTGCTTTGCAACAACAAAAGGAATCTTTTGAAATTTGTCGATTTGCAAATTTTTCTTTTGAAACTTTAATTTCAGTTTATCTACTAATTTAGCCCTATCTAAATTTTTATTCAAAAATCTCTTGGCCTTTCAATGGTATGTTTGTGATCATAGTGTTAGTGTTTGGACGCCACTGGTTAAATGTTATGGAAATTACAAATCCAGTGAATGTAGCAAAGAGCCAGTGATAAAATGCATAAACTGTGAAAAGATGAATCTAAAATTAAATATGGGCTTAGATGAAAACCACGGAACTTTTATTTAAGATTGGAAAACACTTTCAGTAATAGTAGATGTTGGACAAATAGTCCAAAGACAATTATATAAATTTTCCAAGTTTTCAGTTCTTTTGACGCATTTATCAAGATATATAAAATCATAATAAAATGATGAATGATTTTGTACAGTTTCTTTTTAAGGATATTGAATACAGTTTATTGTGTTATTTAGATCAGAAATTAAACTATTTGAATTTGGAATATCAAAAGTTAAGTCTTCATCGGAATCTATCAGACTTACATCTAAATCTTCATAACCAAACACACGATTATAAAAGTGTTATGAAAAAATAAAACAGACCAAGTAACCCAGTTGGTGATGTAATTAAAAAACCGGTTAACCAAACAAACCCCGGTTTCCGGTTTTCAGTTTTCTTCGAATTTTTAAAATATTCGAATCCGATCGGTTAAAAAAAACCGGTTTTCGGTTTCGGTTTTTGAATACTCAAGTGGAAGGTACCAAAAAGTTTGAAAAAATGGTTAACTCAAAATATTGGATTGTTGCCTGAACAGGCAAACCTGAAAATACACACATTGTAATTGTAGCGGTATATATATCCCCTAGTGGCTTTGAATCAGAATTCTGCGAAATTTTCCAGGAAACCTTGAATGATTTATAAGAGGAAACCAATGATATACTAATAACTGGAGACTTTAATATAGATTGGTCAACTAATAATTTTTATAAAAAGAGAATTGAAAGTTCATTAAATGACAATGGTCTAAAACAGATGGTAAATAAATATATAGCCGTGATACAAATACCAGAAATATAATTGACTATGTAATAACAAATAGTTACAAAATATCAGTTCAAAATTGTAATAAAAACAAAATATTAGATCTTGAAATGATAAAAATATTATTAAATGATGATAATAATAAGCATGAGACGAAGTGTAATAACATTACGAAAATATTTGATTATAGAAAATGTATTAATGTTCGATAATTGCCTAGAAGAGGCAATACTAAACTTTATTAGAAACAAAACGATTAAGGAACAAAATAACGTCAATAACAGGTTTACTAATGAATTGCGTTTAATAAAAAGGGAAAAGATATTGCCAAATTCGACTTTCTTCGGAACTTATTTCACGCTCTCCAGTACCATAAAAATACATTCTAAGCCAGTGCTGTTCAAAAATAAAAATGTAGTTTTGTTCGTGAGAAAATAAGAATTGCACTGTAAGAAATGTTCAATGGGTTAATAGCAGTGCTAGTAAGAAATGTTCAATCTGTTAATAGCAGTGCTAGTATCTGAATGAATTTATTTTTTTTATTGAAAATATGAAACTGTTAATGTTTTGTGAAAACTGTTTTAAAGAAATAAAAATTAAATTTTTGAAAGAAAAAAAAGGAATACATATATACATTAGGGTGTCTTTTTTATTGTATAAAAAACAAAAAGTTGAAGATTGTTTTAATTAATATTAAAGATTTCATTATATTTACATATTAATAAAATATCTTTAATACGTTGGATTTGTTATGTTATTCTGTTAAAAAAATGCTATTTTTGGAAGGAAAAACAAATACATTTGTTTGGAATAAATGAATGAACGATCGGACTCAAATTTTTCAAAACATTTCAACTTTTATTTAAAAAAAAGGTTTTTTTTATTAAGTCTATTAAAGATTTTTATAGATATTGTAGTATCACAAAATATTTTTCGTACATTGCTATTATTTTTTTTCAGTGACGACTAAAAGCAAGAGCATAAGAATACATGTGAGTTGAGCAGGGGACAATTGTCCTATGTAATGAACAGCACTGTTCTAAGCACTTGTTGTCTAGACAGCAACTTTGCTCCCGTTATATTCGAGCATGGTTGTCCGATCAAAAAGAGACCAGTATGTGATCTCAAACCACTCGCAAAGCCCGTCTATGTTGATGCCTTTACACAGAAAAATTTATAACTTCTAATTTTCCACTTCAAAACTCAATAAAAAGTAACAAAATATGTATGAAACGATTTATGCATACAGTACCGAGCATAAAAAATGCAACTCTACAACAAATGATCTAAGTATGCTCTGTTTTTTTCTAACGGTAATTTATTTGCGCTTACCTTTTGTTGTTATATTCGTTGATGTGTATGCTCATGTTTTAGTTCATTTAATTTGCATTTATGTATGTGAATTTGTTTTAATGATTATTTTGTTGAAACTTCTGCCTATTTTGTGCGAGCAAAAAAATGCAACGAATGAATTATAGGCATCAAGTAAGTATGAAAATATTATTTATTCAAAAAATTTGAACTAAGTTTACGTAATTACTTATTCTTTAGAAAAAACATCTATCAAGTGATAGCCGCGCTGCTATAATAACAGCGCTAGATTACGGCAAAACGTTACTTGAAATCGCAACCATATTTCAAGTAAACAAGTCCACTGTGTCACGAATTGTAACTCGTCGTAAGACTCGCGGTGATTTTGAGAGGAAAATAGGAAGTGGAAGACCCCGCAGAACAACGAAGAGACAGGACCGAATCATGGTTTCTATTGTTAAAAACGAAAACAACAAGACAGCTGTTAATGTAATGCAGTATGCTTCTGAACATTTGGGCGCAACGATTGGAGTTCATACCGCACGTAGGCGTTTAAAGAAAGCAAACTTGTTCGCTACATCCAGCAAAAAAACCTTTAATAAGTAAAGTGAATAAAAAGAAGCTTCTCGATTTTGCAAAGCGCCATAGGCACTGGACAAAGGAACAATGGGCAAAGGTTTTATTCAGTGACGAAACAAAAACGAATTTCTGATGGATTGAAATTCATTCGCAGGCCACCAAATAAACGTTACTCCCCTAGATACCAGAAACCAACCGTTAAACACGGCGGTGGATCTCTTATGCCGTGGGGTATAACATACTTGTCTTAAATATAACACACTTGTTTAAATTTTTTATTTTAAGGTGCATTTTCCCGTGATGGAGTTGGACCTATAATCAAAATTGATGGCAAAATGAACGCAGAGGGTTACTGCAAGATTCTAAAAGAGCACATGCTTCCTCACATGCAGGAAAAAATGGTTGTTGGAAGCATATTCCATCATGACAACGACCCTAAGCACACCAGTCGCTTGGCTAAGCAATCTCTAAGTGACAACGGTGTGGAAGTTTTACAGTGGCCAGCACAGTCCCCTGATCTAAACCCCATAGAAAATCTATGGGAGCTAGTAGATCGCGAAATAAGAAAGAAAAAACCTTCAAATTTAAAGAACTTGGAGAATGTCGCAAAACAGGTGTGGAAAGACATACCTACACAGACACTGGTTGCGCTCGTAGATTCCATGCCATCACGAATGAAAGCAGTAATAAAAAAGGCTATGCCACTAAATACTAAAAATATAATCAATATGTTAAATTTCCTAATAAATAAAATTAAATAAATGTAAAATTTATAAAAGTTGAATTTTTTTTGCTCGCATAAAATTCGCACTAGTTTAAACAAAATAATCAAACAAATTCACATAAATAAACGCAAATTAAATGACTTAAAATATGAGCATACACATCGACAAATATAACAACAAAATGTAAGCGCAAATAAATTACAGTTAGAAAAAATCAGAGCATTCTTAGATCATTTAGTATAGAGTTGCATTTTTTATGCTCGTCACTACATCCAAGCAAATAATATGGGAATCCCCTAACTATTAATACAAAAAGAGACATGATACCATATGCTAAGGTTTTAAGTACTATAATCAAGTTGTAAACGTTGCCCAAGGTATGTGGCACTATACAAACTGAATGTATGCACTATACAAACTGAAAATCCCTTTAAATATTGCCAAATTTTTTATAATTATTATTATTTATATTATTTATTGCGTTTTTATACAGAAATTTGTCAATGATGTTGAATAAAAAAACTTTTTTAAAAATAAAAAAATTTGTATCCACCCTAATGATTAAAGATGGAGGCTAGGTATGTTCCGAAAAAATGCAGGGATAACAAATATTGGCGGTAGGGTAGGGACACTCTGGAACTAGTTAGGGCGGTGGGGGGTAATTTTATAAAAAATAATATTTAGATAGGGAGTTAATATGTTTAAAAAAAATGTAGGGGCGAAATATATGTGGGGATCGGTCTTACATTTTACCCCTCTAGGAGCGACTCAGGGACAGTTGTGAAGCTTTTCTTAGATTTTCTCTCGTTTTCCCCTAGTTTTGACCCCGATGAGGAGCCATTTACCCCCATCCCACCCCCTAATTTTTTTTGGCTCATGCATTTTTTTTATAAACTTCACGAAATTGGGGGTTCCAGCGTATCCAAATCTTGTTGCTAAGGATTTCCATATAACACTATCCCACCCCTAATGCACATAAACAACATTAACAGCAAAAAGTCTTTTGGCTTTTATGGCGTTTCCAATTTTATAATTAAAAAATTTCCTGATACAACACTAATATTATTAGCTGTTATTTTTAACAATTGCATTAGTAACGGCTTTTTCCCTTTGGCTTGGAAAAGCGCGTAAATACTTCCAATACAAAAAAAGAAAGAAAGTAAAAAGACTGAGGATTTTCGCCCAATATCCCTTTTATCCAACATTGGTAAATTAAGGAAACCCTAGAAAATGAGTTCATTGTGGAACCAATATCGGAATTTCAATTTGGATTTAGAAGATCTCACTTAACACAACATGCATTGTTGAAATTTCAAAATGATGTAACTTGCAACTTAAGGGATAAAAACTGATAAATCTTGGCGTTGATCCTTTTCTGGTAAAAATGTTTTGCAGCTACTTTACTTTGGCATCCAAATCAACAACATAACCTCAGAACAAGGACATATGAAAAGTAGGGTACATCAGGGAAGAGTCTTGACTCCCTTCCTATTCAACATTTTCCTGCATGATTTTCCTCACCAAACTGGAAATTCAAAGGCTATTTTATACGCTGATGATTGCCTAATATATGCAATAATATATCACCAATACTAGCTCTGAATACAGCTGCATTTCATCTTGAAGAAATGAGAGCTTATTACAAGAAATGGGGCATTAAAATTAACGCAGCTAAATCTGACTTGTTGAAAAACTTGCACTACACCCCAGCAAAAATAGGGTTTCAACTACTTACCAGCCTATTTACTTGCTTAATTACTTTTGTATGTGATATCCCAAAAGTAATGGGTGGTCATTACCTTCTCGCTTACGAACAGCCAAAATATAATAAGTACCCTTTACTTTTTGGTCATCGCTAACAAAAGTAATTAAGCGCGTAAATAGTCTGGTAAGTAGTTTACACCATGTTTTTGCTGGGACGATAACATGCTTGTCAGCCAAATATACGAATGTGAGAAAAACACCATCTAGGCTGGATCTATGTACATATCATTATCCTGTCGGTATAATCAGTGGACGTATTGACGACGATCCAGCTCCTCTGGACCTTCCCTCGTTCTATATGAGACCAGCCTCCTGCAATCATAGGGGCTGTAGATGATATACATATATATATATATACTAAATTTATTTTTGCAGAAATTTTACATTTAATTACCCACGCCAGTTTAACTCTATTCACTGCGATATTTACAGTTTTTACTCTGTACCGGGACAACTTATTTTGTTTTGTTCTTTAAATTCATCTATGTACATCAGTTGCGTCCAAACACTAATACTATGATATTTGCGTTTGTAGTAAAGAGCTTTTTTTCAGGGACGGAAAATTCAGTACGTTAGCACTTTTTCATCAACTTGAAAATAACTTTTCAAACATACAACGATCAGTCTATGTTCACTAAAAAAAATACATTTAATAAAGCGTGAGAACAGTTGTTTTTGTTTATTGAAAACAATGACGGCGATCCCGTATGTTTGGTTTGTGGTTCTAAGCTAAACACAGTCACAAACATACCATTGAAAGGCATTATAATACATCCTAAAAGATATTTTTGAATTTAAATTTAGATAGGGCCAAATTAGTAGATGAACTGAAATTAAAGTTTCAAAAGAAAAATTTGCAAATCGACCAATTTCAATATGAAAAAAATTAACGAAAAGATTCCTTTTGGTCTTGCTCTATCCTTAGCAAAGCACAGCAAGCCTTTTGAAGATGTCGTTTTTTTTAAAGATCTTTCAAAAGAAGTATTAAAGTGTTTTCGCGTAAATAAATTATGCAACTTATAACATTATGAAATTCAAAATTTCCGTCCTTGTATTGTGCCCTCATATATGTAAAAGCTCGTCGAAGCTCGCTGTAGGTAAAAAAGCTCTTGTAAAAGCTTGCACATTGTGCATATGAGTTGGGCGCAACTGATGTACATTCATAAGTATCTTCTATTTTTTTAATTTTACATGAACTGTAACTGAACTTTTGTAATTTAGCTTTACTAATGTTATTTACAGACGTCGACTCTGTTAGCGAATTTAAAGGCCGAAAGCAAGCCTTGTTAAACTTTTTAGTTTGTACTTTTTTACATATTCTATCTCACTTTAGCAATGTTGCTTTTTACGTTAACTTAGTTATTAGTGTAAGACACATATAGCTATGTTAGTATTCTCATAGTACTTAAGACAATCAATGTAATCGAAAAAGAAGAAAACAATCAAATTTTTACTTACTTAAAAAAAGTAAACGTCAACAAATTTCGTAACTTAATGTACACAGTACACAGTGGCGACACTGAAAAGAGCGATAATGCTTTCTTTACGGACATTTTTGGAAACTACTATTTTGGCAACTCTGATACTATAAAAGTAAATACTCTAACGACAATAGTGCAAAAGAAATAACTTCATGACAAATAATTCTGTCTCTTTTCCTTAGCTTACAGACCATTTTTGATCATATAGGATTAGGAATGGATTATTTAGTATAATACATACACTGACTGTCATTAATATTCGGTTTTTTTATGCAAGTTAATAAAAGCAAACAAATTTAATGGAAAATAATAAAAAATCAAAGATAATATTTTTTTTAATTATTAGATACACTTAGAGATCATAAAAAACTTAATTTAGAATTCTAAATAATGAACAAAATACATAAAAAAAAACAAAAAGAAAAAAACTTAAGTAATTCATATTTCATTAATATTCGGTTTTTCGGTACATCCCATCTAAAAATCGAAATATATATGAACATACATGATCATACATGGGCTTGTATATGATCATACATGGGCATACATGGTCATATACGTCCATACATGATCTCATATATGACAATATATCTTCGGATCCGAAATTTGAGGGTATATGGTGATATATGTGCATATATTATCATACATGCTCATATATTATTCATGTATGCTCGTATATGATCATATACGTCCATATACCCTCAAATTTCGGATCCGAAGATATATGATCATATATGAGATCATGTATGGTCATATATTGAACAATGTATGGACGTATATGACAATGTATGCCCATGTATGATCATATACAGGCCCATGTATGATCATGTATGCTCATATATATTTCGATTTTTAGATGGGATGTAAAATTATTTTTTAAACAAAAACTTTAAAAAAACAAATTAATATCTGGTTGGGTAGCCCTTATTTTTTATCACCTCAGAGAGACTATTTGGCATGTTGTAAACAATTTTTTGTAAGAAATCGACACTGATTTTATTCCATTCTTCCTGCAGCCTTTTTTTGAGTTCGCTTTTCGAAGAAACCGGGTTCTCACGGACACGGCGATCTAAATGGTCCCATAAATTTTCTATGTGATTCATGTCAGGGGATTGAGCGGGCGTATTAATCACTTTTGGGCAATTATAAAGCAGCCACTCACGAACAACGTGGGCTTTATGTTTAGGGTCGTTGTCCTGATACAGTTTAAAAGTTGTTGAAATTCCCATTTTTTCTGCAGATTGTTTTAAATTATCTCTCAAAATTTGCAAATAATGGTCCTTGTTCAAAATTCCATCAATAAATACTAGATTTCCAACTCCTTTCGCTGATATGCAGCCCCACACCATCACACTTCCACCCCGTGCTTAACTGTTGGGGTTATATTTTTTCCCTTTAACTCTTCATTCGGCTTCCGCCACACCATAGTTTTTCCGTCACTTCCAAATAAATTAAATTTGCTTTCATCAAGAAAGATGACGTCTTCCCACCAGTTTACATTTGTTTTAACATGATTCTTAGCAAATTTTAACCGATGTTTTCTATTTTTTAAATTTACGAAAGTTTTTTTTCGGGCAACACGGCCGTTGAACCCTTGTCTTTTAATGGTGCGACGTATTGTTGATTCCGAAACTGTCTTTCCAAATTCCGCCTTTACTTCAGTAACAATTTTAGGGGCACTTAAGTGTGGGTTTACCTTCATTTTTCTAACAATACGGCGCTCTTCCATTTCGGTAAGCTTTTTTGGCTGCACAATTTGTTTTTTAAAATCAATCCGATCCTCTTTTTTTGTATCTGCGGACAATGTCAATTATTCAGCAAAATTTATTTGCTTGACTTCAATTAACGTGGGTTTCCCCGTTTTACAAATAAATTGTGTAGACACGCAGATTTACAGGGTTGCATTTTATGGTATAACAAAAAAACCGAATATTAATGAAACATGCATTTCTGTAGTATATGAATTTCTGATTTATTAAAAAAAAATTTTTTTAATATTAATTATAAGCAAATAGTGCAAAATGAGCTATATATATGTATTTAAGTAAAAAATAAAAATTAACTATATGTCATTATATTCACTGAAAATTTTCGGCTTTTAAAAACTTATAAATAAAAACCGAATAATAATGACAGTCACTGTATATATTTTACATAGTGATTTCGAAGCTCGTTTCCCGTTATCTTGCATCATATCTAAGGTATCTGATATCGACTTTGATCTAAAATTAAAACTTTTTCATTTTTTTCTTTTTGGCATTTGGGAAACTAATAATAAGCTGACGATTAATTAAGTGTGTTTTGTGAGTATGTTAGTTTGCTTAAACCAGTGCTGTTCATTTGATGGGACAATTGTCCCCTGCTCAACTCACATGTATTCTTACGCTCTTGCTTTTAGTCGTCACTGAAACAGCGACGAGTGAACATGTGTAGCGGATGTATGCTGATTTGTTTTCAATGCACTGAAAAAAATTAATAGCAATGTACGAAAAATATTTTGTGATACTACAAGATCTATAAAAATCTTTAATAGACTTAATAAAAAAACCCATTTTTTTAAAAGAAAAGTTGAAATGTTTTGAAAAATTCGAGTCCGATCGTTCATTCATTTTTCCTTCCGAAAATTGCATTTTTTTTAACAGAATAACATAAGAAATCTAACATATTAAAGATATTTTATTAATATGTAAATATAATAAAATATTTAATATTGATTAAAAATAAAAAAAGACACCCTAATGTATATATGTATTTCTTTTTTCCTTTCAAAAATTAAATTTTTGTTTAATTTTTATTTCTTAAAAACAGTTTTACACAAAACATTAACAATTTCATATTTTCAATAAAAAAATAAATTCATTCAGATACTAGCACTGCTATTAACCCATTGAACATTTCTTACAGTGCAATTCTCATTTTCTCACAAACACAACTACATTTTTATTTTTGAACAGCACTGGCTTAAACCTACAGTGATGCACAACTTTTTTGTTGTGAGTAACATTTTTGAAAAACCAAGCATAAAAGTTGCATATTTTATTCTGAAACCTACAAATAAATGATGCAGTTTTGTAGATAATTTAGTCTTCAATATAAAATACCAAACAAATTTACAGTAATATCAACATTGAATCAGTTATCATTGCGTGCTTTTACAATATGGGTCGACGCACTTCAATAGAAAATGCTGGTTAGTTATTGAACACTTTCAAAGTGGGAAAACGCAAAAATAAACCGCAGAAATCGTGTGCACAACAAAGGAAGAAAGGCCCCAAAAAATTTTTTATTGAATATGATTAGGGGTGGATTCTGAGGAAGTTTAAGTGTTCCAGCTGTGCCCAAGGATGTTGAAATGCATCTGTCATCCAGATACTGTACCCAGAGTACTTAGAGATGCTAATTTAATACAAGCCGTTTATTAATAAGCATTTGGTTATTCTAAATGTATAGAACACAATTTGTTGTATTATCTTTTTTATTAAAAAAATTGATGTTTATTATTTGAAGTTTAAAAACTAACTGGAAAATATTTTACACAAAATATTTTGACAATAAAAGAAATTCATAAAAATGATAAGTTGATTATTATAAAATTTAAAATGTTAAGTATTTGAATGGCAAGTGCCCAAAGAACTCCCCTTCAGACCTTTATATCGCGAAGCGAACTGAAAGTCGTTTCGATCTACGAGTAGTTGAGGCAGGTTGATGTTGTAACTCTTGATTATCATTAAATATAGGCTTTAATCTATCAACTGAAATATTTACTAGCTTGTTGTTAATTTTAAGAGTAAAGTGTTTTGATGATTTTTTTATTACTGGATATGGACCTTCATAAGGTGGTGTAAGAGATCTCTTAACTTTGTCGTTTCGTACAAAGACAAATTCTGTTTCATTTAAGTGTGGGTGAATAAATGGCTTTTGTACACTGTGATGTGCTGTATCCACAGGTTGAAGATTTTGCATCATTTGTTTAAATTCGTTTACAAATTCAGATTGATAATTTGTGTTAGATGGTGCCAGAAATTCACCAGGTAAACGCACCTGTGTACCAAGAACTAGTTCAGTCGGAGTAGCACTGATGTCTGGTTTATAAATTGACCTTAATCCAAGTAAAATTATGGGAAGTTGTCGTGACCAATTAGGGTTTTTGCTACACATTATTGATGCCTTTAAAGTGCGGTGGAAACGTTCTATGATTCCGTTTGACTGCGGATGGTATGCTGTGGTTCGAAGGTGTGTTATTCCAAGAGCTTTGGAAAGTTCTTTAAACAACAATGATTCGAACTGTCTTCCCTGATCGGATGTTATTTTTAACGGAATGCCAAAGTGTTTTATACAGCCGTCGATTAACGCAAATGCCACAGTTTCTGCAGTTGCGTCTGGTAGTGGTATTACTTCCGGCCATCGTGTAAAACGATCAATAATCGTAAGGCAATAGTAAAATCCGTTTGAAGGTGGAAGGGGACCAATAAGATCAACGTTAATGTGTTCAAATCGTTGAGATGGCATTGTATATTTCGATAAAGGAGAAGAAATATGTCTACTTATTTTTGACTGTTGGCAAGGAATACAATTTCTCACGAATTTTGAGATATCTTGATCCATATTTTTCCAAACAAAACGTTCTTTGACTAGACGACATGTACTTTTTCTACCCGGGTGTGCTAAGTTATGGATTTTTGAAATAATTGATGAACGACAGCTTGACGGAATATAAGGCCGAGCAGTGTTTCCGGAAACATCACAAAAAATTGTAGTATTTGATTGAGGTAATTTGACATGTTTGAGTTGTAACGAAGTATTATTTGATCCGATCAGTTCTTGAAGATCATTACAAACGTTTTGTTGTTCAGCTATTTTTTCATAACTAATAGCTTCGTTGTTGTTTAAGCTCAATGCATTTAATCTTGAGAGGGTATCAGCAGTAAAATTAACTTCACCAGGAAGATGGATGAGTTTTGTGGAGAATTGCCCTATAAAATCCAAGTGTCGAATTTGACGTGGCGAAGCGTTTTCCTTTTTTTGAGTGAAAGCAAAGATTAATGGTTTATGATCGGTAGCAATAGTGAAGTCACGACCCTCAAGAAGATACCTAAAGTGCTTAATGGCACTGTAAATCGAGAGTAACTCTCGATCGTATGTACTGTATTTACATTGAGCTTCGCTAAATTTTTTTGAAAAGAATGCAAGTGGCTGATTTTTACCATTTATTACTTGGTGAACTACTGCACCCATTCCTGTATTACTGGCGTCTGTGCATAGGATGATTTCAGCATCAGGTGCCGGGTGATAAAGGGCGGTCGCATTGCATAAGTCTTCTTTACACTTTTCAAAATGTTGTTTATTTTCTTCATTCCAAGAAATAATCGTCCTATCCTTTTTCTTGTTGCCGTTGATCAATGAAATAAGGGGTTGCTGTATAGCATGTGGAATAAAGCGCCGATAAAAGTTTATCATAGCTTCAAATCTTTTAAGTTCACACCAATTTTGGAAGTGGAAAATTTCTTATGGTTTCTATTTTAGTTGGTAAAGGACTAATCCCTTGAGATGGTACCGAATGACCGAGAAACTCTATTTCAGGTTGAGCAAATACACACTTAGATGGATTAATGGTAAGAGAATATAATCTAAGTCTTTCAAATACTTGACGTATATGAGCTTCGTGTTCTTCAGGAGTATTTGAAGCAATACAAATGTCATCAATGTAACAAAATGCAAAGTCGAGACCTCTGAGGACTTCGTGCATGTATCGCTGAAAAGTTTGTGCGGCATTTCGTAAACCGAAGGGCATTCGAATGTACTCAGACCGAATGGTGTCGTTATTGCGGTCTTTTGTATATCACTCTCTTCTACTGGTATTTGATGGTAGCCTCGTTGTAAGTCTAACTTCGAAAAAATCATTTTATTGTGCAAATTAACTGACAGATCCTGGATATGGGGTAGAGGATACCGATCAGGTATTGTTTGTGCGTTTAGTGCGCGATAATCACCGCAAGGTCTCCAAGAATCGTTAGATTTAAGAACGACATGCAACGGAGATGCGTATGGGCTTTTTGAAGGCCGAATCACCCCAATTTTCATAAGATATTCAAACTCTTCTTTTGCGGCACGAAATTTTTCAGGTGTTAACCTTCTGGGTTTTGAAAAAACAGGCGGCCCTTGCGTTTCTATACAATGAGTAACATTAACAGACTTACCCTTTTGTGAAGTTTGAAAATTGATTTGAGTGATATCTTGAAATTCCTCTAAAAGTTTTACACAGGCGTTGTTTGATTTATAGAGCTTGGGAGATGAATGATCAGCTAAATCAGAAATTGATGAAATATGAGTTTTAAACATTGTTGTTGAGTCAATAAGTTTGGAATTATTAAGATCAACCAATATCTCGAAATGTTTAATAAAGTCTGCACCTATTATGTTATGAGAAGTATCCGCAACAACGAAAGTCCATAAAAATTGTCGTCTTAATCCAAAATCGAGTTTTAGTCGCTTTTGACCAAACGTACTTATTGTAGAATCATTAGGTGCAAAAAGTTTTGTTGGAGATTTATTTCGATGTTTACGTTGAGTGTCAGTGATCTTCAATACTGAGATATCTGCACCTGTATCTATAATAAATCGCTGTTTTGTTTGTTGATCCACTATAAAAAGGCGATTAGGGCAGACGTGGCTGTATCAACTGTTGAGGGACTTGTAGCAGAAACTTGTTGTTGTGGTTGATGTAAATTTGATTATTGTTGTGAAGACTTTTTGGCGGAATTACATAATAATGCCGCCGAATGACTTAGTTTTTTGAAGCATTAAATTGACATGGTTTATTACACTTACGTGATTGAGCTCCAAACTTTTTGTGATACCAGCAAATTTTCGAACTTGGAAAGTGTCCGAGGTGGAGTGGATTTACGGAAATTTCTCATCTCTAGCTTTAGATTGGATAAAGTTTGTTCGATTCGTGAGAGTCTATCAGAAACGTTGTTGGATACTGCATCTAAAGATATACTACTTTGTGTTGTAGTTGCAACTAACTCTATTGAGTTGACCCGCACAGAATCCAAAATTTCATCAGCTAATGCACCAAGTTCATCCATTGAACAATTAGGGTTACTTTTTGACACGCATGTGATAACTGCGCGCACAGAAACTGGCAAACGTTGAATCCATAAATTCTTTATAAGCTGAGTATCAGTGGTAACATTGGTACGCTGAAGTTGTGTGAGAATGTGGCTTGGTTTGCTATCTCCTAATTGGATTCCTGTTGTGAGTTGTTCTAATCTGGCCATTGGTGAAGCAGAAAACTTGGAGATAGTTGTTTGTTTAAGCAATGCATAGCGGTATTCTTGTGGTGGACTGCGAACAATTTCATATGCCCGTTCATGTAGTTTTTCGTCCATATACATTACCGTAATATTGAATTTGGCCAGATCCCGTTGATCCTGGTTCATTCTACCAAAATTATTGAATTGAAAAAATGCCTCCCGCCGAGTGAACCATGATTGGATATTGGTTATTGAATATCCCATTAGTTGAGGAACTTGAACACGTGCAGCAAAGCTTGATATATCTACAGATTCCAATTGACCGGGTATAAAATCATTGTCTCCTTGATTTCCTGTAGCAGATGCAGTAAAACCTAGACTTGAGTTTGACTGTGAATTCATTTTTAATTTTCGGGGTCACCAATTTGGTTATTCTAAATGTATAGAACACAATTTTTTGTATTATCTTTTTTATTAAAAAATTGATGTTTATTATTTGAAGTTTAAAAACTAACTGGAAAATATTTTACACAAAATATTTTGACAATAAAAGAAATTCATAAAAATGATGTTGATTATTATAAAATTTAAAATGTAAAGTATTTGAATGGCAAGTGCCCACAAGCAAAATCGAAAAGTCCACATACATTTTGTTAAAGGCAATGAAAGCAAAGATTTCTTTCTAGAATATAGATTTTTTTTTGCTGATGAGAGCAAATTTAATATTTTAGCATCAGAAAATAAGGTGTATGTACAGTCACTGAAAGAACTGTCCAGGTGTTTTTCTATTTATAACAAATATGAGTACAACAACAAAGCAATTGTGTCAATCGTTCTCATATTTGCATTGTATTTTTATTGCACTCTTATCTACAACTGCAATACCATAAATTTGTTGTAATAAGTAACGGTTACAAAAATTATTAAAACAAGTGTTAATTAGTTACTGGGACAGTTTATTGTGGTTACTTTAATAATTTTTATAATATTTTTAATGTTTAATATTATGTATAGCCTCTTTTGGCAGTAATAACAGCCCCTATAAGGCGCGGTATATTGTCGCTTGGATTAATACCATTCCACACTGTTCGCACATCACTTCACAATTCATCCAAATTTCCAGGTGTACCAACAACATCTCTTTTGGGGTTAAGATCTGGTGATTAACGCTGCCAATCAAGAACTTTGTAGCCTTTGTCATTAAGACATTTTTGCGTAAGTTTGGCGGTGTGTTTGGGGTCATTATCATGTTGAAACACGATATCCGCCGACTGAAATTCGAATTTTTCTGCAGTGGCGGGGACATTAGTGCTTAATATATCGATATAGGATTGCGCAGTCATCGTACCATCAATTCTATGGATTGTTCCAACTCCTTGATCCATCATGCAACCCCATACCATGACGGATCCACCGCCAAACTTTAAAGTTGGTCTGACATCTTTCGCTTACAAAGTTCTTCCTCTGGCTTTCGCCAACACCACTCCCTGCCATCCGATCCAAGACGATCAATTTTGGTCTCATCTGACTATATCACCTTTGCCCAGTCCTCTGCCATTCACGAAGCATATTTTTTTTCAAAGTTCAAACGGATTTTTTGGTGTCTTTTGGTAAGTAATGGCTTTTTTACTTTGGCACGTCCTTTCAAGCCAGCAGACCGCAGCGTATCTCTTACCGTTTTGGCAGAAACTTCAATAATTTCACTTTCTGCAAGCTCTTTCTAAATAGGAACTGCGTTTTCAACTTTTTGCTGCCGAAGATCTCTTAAAATGCATCGTTCTGTGGTCTCAGATAATATTTTTTTCTGCCTCAACGGGATTGATGTGGTAAATTTGGCAAGGACTTTCGCACTCTCCCCACGCTGGTGTTGGAAATGTTGAGATGTAATGATATTCCAACTTTTATCTTGGAGTAAAAATTGGTGAATTTCCTGAACTTTTGACTACGCCAGTTGGCGAACTATTTTAAACTAAAAACAACGTTAAAAATTTTATAAAAAAAAATAAAAGAACAAACTTAAGTTAGTCTTACATTTTCAAAAATGTTAATCAACGAAGAATAATAAACTTGCGAAAACTTTTATACTATTGTTTTTATAACAAAACACGTGAATCTTCAACAAGTAATTAAACACAAAAAACTGTCCCAATGACTAATTACCCAAATTTTAGTTAGTTTTAATAACGGTACATATATATTACAACAGCGTTATTTATTTGTATTGGTAAATAAAAGTACAATAAACAAACAATGAAAAAATGAGAATATTTAGGACAATAGCTTTGTTGTTGTACTCATAGTTTTTAGTTTTAATAAGGTATTGAAAGCAATTTAGCAACCAAATACTGAGCTCCAAACAAAGAATTTACATGGCACACTATTACTAAAGAGGTATACCTAGACTTGCTGAGGCGAAATTTACTCCAAAGTGCTGAAGACTTAGGCATACGTGACACATTCCGCTTCTACCAAGATAACGACCCCAAGCATAAATCTAATTTATTGCAAACTTGGCAAATTATGAATTGCCCACACGTCATTGAAATACCCCCCAATCCCCAGATTTAAATGTGATTGAAAGTTTGTGGCACATTCCAGAACTGGATATTCAAAAACACCATATCTCTAATGTCGAAAGCGGCTCTAAAAGAAAAGTGCAAAAAAAAAAAAAAATATCGCCACAATATTAAGTATAATTAACTCTGTGCAAACCAGATTAAAAGCTGTAATAAAGCAAAAATGCTATCCTACGAAATATTAAATAATTATTTTTCAACAATTTTTATTTTTTTTATGTTCTTTTGGATACACGAAATAAGCTGTGATATAAGAATTATGTGTTTGTTTAGTTTTTTTTTTCAATAAATCGTTTAATGTTGATATTTGTGTTTTTTGTTTGGTGTTTTATATTGAAGACTAAATTATCTACAAAACTAAATCATTTAAATGTTCCTCACACGAAATTAGCTGTGAGTCACTGTATATGACATTTGTTAGTTTTAGATTCTCGTTTGTATATTGCTAAAATGAAATAGTAAAAACGTACGATTGAAATAGAAACATTATATGTAAACAAAACCTATTTTTATATATTGTTATATACAGTAGTGGTCAAAACATTTGGAACTCAGATCGCATTTTAACTTTTCATTGATTAATTTTCTCCAAATCACCTTTCGTTACTAAAATTTATTTTTTTCATTGTTTTTGTTAAAAATATAAAAAGCAAATTCGGTTAAAGTAAAACAACAAAAACATTAATTTTAAAAGATGTATTCAAAATGAAGCTGTTCTAAACATTTCAATTCTTATTACTCTTACTCTTAACTATACTATTAACACTAATAAATATTAGAAAATAACGGTAATCGCATTCCTTTTATTAATTCGCATTTTATTAAAAAACTCATCATAATTATTTTTATATAAGAGTTCTAATAAGATATTGGAAGCATTAACATCGTAAGAATTTCTTTTGTGAAAAATGGTCTTTCTCAAAAAGACATTTTCTTAATATATTCCGTTCCGAAATCAACAATTTGTCGTATTGTTAATAGTGGTAACATCCATACGAGGGAGGATCAATAAGTTCGTGACTTTTCAGACTTCCCTCGTAGTTATATGAAATGCTCCCATCAAGTACCACCTGTTAAAATTTATCAAGCATTTCCTTGGTTTGATTGACGGTTTTTTTTCGCAAAAAAAAAAATTTAATGAGCACTGGAAATTCACTTCCATTTTTAAAAAATGCACGAGGTTGTATGTTTTTAACAGCTGTTAAACGCAAAGTAAATGACGGAACTGGCTCAAAACAGTAGTCTATTAACAGGTAGTACTTGATGGGAGCAGTGTTGCATTTCAAATAACTACGAGGGAAGTTCGAAAAGTCACGTATTTATTGATAAGCCCTCGAACTATGGGGACTCTGCACCATCGATTTAAATGTTAAAAAAGTGGTTTACTGATTCGTTGTGGTTGGACAAGTATAATTGAGGTCAATACAACCGAAAATGTTAAAAAAATCCACGATATGGTGTTGGCAGATCGCGTAAAAATGCGTCATGCATTTCATATGGCAGTGTGATTTCGATTTTAAATGATCAGTTAGATTTAAGAAAGCTGTCTGCAAGATAGGTGCTGTCTGCAAGATGGGTACAGTCTTCAAGATGGGTGCTGTCTGCAAGATAGGTGCGTTTACTCTCAACTGACCATAAACGCATTCGTGTGACGTGTGTAGTCTCAATGGCAAAATCGCATGAATAGGGCTACGAATTGGTAACTCTTCCACCGTATTCTCCGGATTTAGCCCCCAGTGACTATTTCCAAACCTAAAGAAATGTCTCGGTGGGAAGAGATTTAGCTCCAACGATGAAATTATTGATTAAACAAATGCCTATTTTATGGGTCTCGAAAAGTCCTATTTTTTTTTTTTTGAAGGGATACAAAAATTGGAGAAACGTTGGACTAAGTGTATTGAGCTAAAAGGAGATTATGTTGAAAAATTATTTTATTTTTGCAAAAAAAATGTGTCATTCAAAAAGTCACGGACTTATTGATCCGCCCTTGTACAACTCACAAAATAGGAAGACCCCGTACTACTACTGTAAGAGAAGACAGAACAATTAAAATTTTTTTGCATAGATGCCAGTCTTTCCACCATTAAAAGAAGAGCCCGAGAATATGGCTTTAGAAGTTTTAGATGCACAAAAACCCTTTGAGTCGGAAAAAATAGAAAAGCTCGGCTTAACTATGCCCACACCCATTTAAATTGGACTCAACAGCAATGGAAGAACGTACCATGGTGTGATGAGTCCAAATTCAACCTCCAGGGTTCAGATGGAAGGGCCTACATTCGACAACCACGAGGTGTGGGGGTGTTTTTCGGGAAATGAGTTTGTGCCAATTCACCGGATTACCGCCGCAATATAAAGAGACCTTTTAAGCTCAGCTTTGCTTCCATATGCTGAATGGAAAATGCCACTTTCATGGACATTCCAGCACGATAACGACCCTAAACATACGGCAGGGGTGATAAAAGTATGATTGGAGGAAAATAATATTAGTGGCATGTCGTGGCCGCCACAATCTCCCGATCTCAACTCGATTAAAACATGTGGATGATTGCAAAACGGAATATAATAAAGTATTCCGAAATGGTAATGAACTTTTCGCCGAGTTGGAAAAGCATTGGAATGATATTCCCGAAGATTATATTAAAAAGCTCATAGCATCAATGCCTTAAAGATGTTCTGAGGTAAAAAAAAAAAATAACGGCTATGCTACAATATACTGAATATTGAAATCAATTTTTGGATTTTGATAATAATTTCTTTAAAAGTTGCAGATGTTTTGAATACTTGTATTTAGACTAATTTTGTTTAACTTAATTTTTTTTTATTGTTGTATGTAAAAACACATGATGGAAGTGTTTGTTAAAAAAAATAATAAATTAGGCAAAATGTGATTTCAGTATTCGCAATTTCAGTCATATCCCAATATTCTTATTATTTTGTTTTTAACACTTCGACTTGTATTTGCTTAAAAAAAATTTTTGGTTGGAATCTGACTGATACTGATTCATTGATAACAAGAATATTAAATTTGGCATTAGAGACAAAACCATGTCAACTCTATCGGAAAAAGGACATTTTCGGATTTACCATCTCCGACTTAAATTAAATTTATCATAACTACTGTACTCGACCCAGATCATGGGCCCTTTAGGTTTCCATATATGACGTCATGAAAAATTAAAAAACTTAAAAAATTTACTAAAGTATTGTTACCAAATCGAGTTATAGCCAAAAACGTGGTCCCAAGTATGTTTTAAAAAGAGTAATTCATGTACCATAGTTTTTGATATTATTATTAATATAATAAACTGATTAAAAAAAAGTTTTATATATTAATGGAATTTTATGAATTGTTGATCTGTTATTTTGTAAGTGATACTATTCAGTAGGATTTTAAGATCATATCATATTCTTTTTAATTATTTTTATTGTAGAGAAACATGAAAATTTTTATTAGTAAGTTATAGAGAATAAAAATTGAGAAATTCCACTGAGCCAGCAGGATAGAATACTTAGTATTTTCGGTTGGCGCTACCCAACCTTGTCAATATCCATGCTCTTCTTCTCCCTTTGCGGTCATTGCTTGTTGATGATTGTCTATTTTATATTGAGTGTAAGGAAACAAATTAACAAACTTGTAAACAACAACACAATTAGACTAACATCAGCGAAATTTAACAATTTATATTTATCCTCTATATTTTACAGTTTTTTGTTATGAACTTTAATTCTTAAAGAATCAAATAACACAGCTTATATGAAGCATTTAATATCAAATGTTTGTCTTAATCCATATTAAATCTACAACTTAATCTATGTTGATAGTTAATGAATAGACAATATTTTGAATTATATTTTGCACTGTATCCTTGTGTGTAAAGTAATGGAATTTTATGAATTGTTGATCTGTTATTTTGTAAGTGAATAGTATAGTAGGATTTTAAGATCATATCATATTCTTTTTAATTATTTTTATTGTAAAGAAACATGAAAATTTTTATTAGTAAGTTATAGAGAATAAAAATTGAGAAATTCCACTGAGCCAGCAGGATAGAATACTTAGTATTTTCGGTTGGCGCTACCCAACCTTGTCAATATCCATGCTCTTCTTCTCCCTTTGCGGTCATTGCTTGTTGATGATTGTCTATTTTATATTGAGTGTAAGGAAACAAATTAACAAACTTCAAATTCAAAAGTCGTAACTACAAGTACGGTTATTCTGATCAAATATATCATTTAATTAGGGTTTCAGTAGAACCAACCGAATTGTGGATTGGTATTGATAACAAAATTTTATACTAATATTTGTTTTCCTTGCAAATTTCTTGAATTCAAAATTAGCCATCAAAATTTATAAGTGTTTGTGGTGTGGTGGGAAGAAAATAAAATATTCAAACATTTAAATGGCAAATATATGAAACAAAATTAAAATATGTTGTGGTGCAGTAAGCAATAGTGTGAACTATGAATCTGATTGCCCAGGTTCGATACCGGAAAAATCTAAAAATTATTTTTTTTTTTTTTAAAATAAAATTTTGTGGAACGTAATAATATATCTGTGGAATATAAATATTAAATTGTACAATTGAATATTGGCTTTCACAACTAAAAATGTAATTTAATATGAAAGCAGTTGTCGTAACCGCCAGAATTCGATTGGCAACAAATTCGGTGGCCACAACTGATACTGTTTTCTGGGTGTAATAAGTATGAGTTCATAGTAGTGTTTCCAAGTATTCGACCCTCCCGGTTAATCGGTTAGGTCATTATTCAAAAAATTAAGAAAACTTATTAATGGGTTATTCGGGTCGATTAATCCGAAAAGTTGGCGATTAATCGTTTAATGCAAAATAAATGTGTTTCTTCGTCAATAAGAACATAAAGAGCTGCTTTTTGCTGAAATATCAAGTTAAGTATATTCCATTGGTTTCTAAAGTGTTTGTTTAGGACAATTCAAAGCATCCTGAGATTTTTTAAAGAATCATGCCTTATAGTCATGGTTTTTTTTTCAGAGGAATCTGACGACTCTAAAAAGAAAATATTGGACATGTTCAGTGGAAGTAAACCCTTAAAAACGCAGTGTAGATAGTGTTTTACCGAATTGGGACATTTTGTCGATAAAATTGATTTTTGTTTTCTTTATATGACACTGTCCATAATAAAAAAAATGCCTTCAAAAAAATAAAATAAAAAGTTCTTAAAAATATGTTATGAATAGTTTTTCGAAATTCACAAAGTTTGATAAAACTGACACTGTTTGATAAATCAAATTAGATACAAAATTCCATGTTAATAGTTTTTATAATTTTTTTCATAGAATTTTAAATGAAACTGTTGTAAGAAAGTACATTCTCCGAATTTTAAGCAATTTTATATTTTTATCTTATAACATACGTAACGTCATACAGCTTGTTAGGAATATACCTAAAGACGTGTTTCATTGCTAAGGAGAAAAATATATATCTTAATAGGTTTTTTGTTAAAGCTCTAGCTTTTCTAAAACTATACGGAGTTCGAAAGCTCTATTTCAATTTTTTAGGACATTAAAATGTAATTTTATATTATTTAAAATTCGTTTTTTAAAGCAATTGAAACAAAAATAAAAATTGTCTATCATATTTCCTAAAGCCTATATCATACTTGGGAATTTTTCATTACCATTAAAATTTCATTACCATTAGTTGACACTAATGCAAATGAAAAAAATTCATTACCATTACCAATGCAATTTTTTTTTATTAAAAATTTGATTACTAATGGTTATGAAATAGCACAAATGCATAAAAAAACTAATTATAATTGATTGAAAAATCATTTGTTTACAAAAAAGTTTATGCGATTTGAAAATTATCAAAGTAGCTTTATACAGAAAATAATAAAACAAAATATAAAATATACAAATGTTAATAAAAGGTGAGCTTTTTGAGAAATATGGATTTGAATTATAGACCCCAACAAGTTACCTTTGACCCTTCTGTCGAAAAAATTGATATGCATATAATTTTAAAGAGCTCTTTCTCACCTAACAAATAAGGCCAACATGAATTTTTTTTATCTCGTATAGTTTAAAGTTATAGCCATTTTCATGACGTCATATTTCGGAAACCGAATGGGTCTGGACTCGGAAATTTGAGCTTCCTCATGAACTTGTATAATAAGACAGATATGGTGAATTTCATTGAAATCGGAGATGGTTGATCCGAAAGGTGATCGAGTTCATGTGTTTTGACTCATTAATTATATTATGTCACTATGTTCGAACTCTTTATACTCGTTCAAGATTTTCATAAGAATATATTTGTACTGTTTGAATACAAAAACTAACAAGTGTCATAAGAGCTTTATACATTTCACAGATCTTATAAATGTGAATCTTTATTGTGTGTTTTGTTCTTTTTCAAACTAAAAAACATTGATTATGTGCAAAAATGTTATAAAACCATTAATAGTCTTTGTTTATTATAATATGTAACCAGTGGCGTAACCCCTTGTCTTTGCAAGACCAATCGCCTTTTTTGCAATTCCAATTGGGTTTATCAGATTTTAGGAGAATTTGCTGAAATTTGGGCAGAAAGGAGAAAAATTTGCTTTGAAATCAGGGAAATTTGCCCAATTTCCTTTCAGTTGCCGAACCTTGTAATATGTACATAATTTTATTTGGCCACTGCTTACGATGTTAGCGTAGAAATGGTTGCCCGGGCTAAAGCCAGGAAGTATACGGAGTCCCCAGATAATTACCCGGAGTCAATAATTTTTACCATGTCCCTGATGTCCCTCAATATTAAGTTAGCACATACTCCAGGTAACATTTCAAATATCTGATTTTTCCGCTTGAACCTCCATTTTTATCATGTACCTGGCTAAAATACTAAAATGTAGCTGATCAATGAGTTAGCCCATACCACATATTTAAAATTTCAAGTTTCTAGCTAAATCGGTGTGGGCGGAGACTTCATCTTTTTGCCCCTCCCCTTAGACATTTCCAAAAATCCGACATAGATGAAAGTATACACCGGAGGAAGAACCAAATTACGTCTTAACTGTTATCTACACTGGAAAAGGAGCATGCATACTAAATTTCAACTTCCGAGGTCCAGCGGTTTGGTCAGGCAGTAAAGAGGGAAAATTCGCCCTTTAAATCCCCGTTTTTACAACGTCACTGTCCAAAATTTTAAAATGTACCTTATCAAGGAGTTAGCATATACTCCCAGGAAGGTATATTTCAAATTTCAGGTTTCTGGCTAAAGGGGTTTGGGCAAGCCGTGAAAGGGGAGTTTCCCCTCTTTTGCCCCTCCCGAAGGAACTTCCAAAAAACTCGATTTAGCGGATGTCTACGACGGAGGGAGAACCTACATACCAAATTTCAGCCTTCTACCTCTTGCGGTTTGGGCTGGTCGATGTTGAATGAGTAAGTCAGTAAGTCACGTCATTTTTTTATATATAGCGATTTTCACACAAGTAAAAATATTTAAAAATACACTTTAAAGTTTTTAAATCCCGTTCAATTGCCTTTTTTTATTTAATTTAACAACTTTTATCTTTTTTCGTACTTTTCTAAAAAATGAGTAGTTAAAGATTGATTTACACGTCGACTACCCTTATCTGCTTGTACTCAGTTTTGGGTTTAAGAATCAGCAAAACAACAAAATAATAAAAACGTTAGAAAAAAAAATTATGTAGTTTATTGGTTTTAAATATTGTATTTTATCTGGGTGTGAGCTGGCTAAATAAAATCTAAACCAAATTCAGGTTTCCAGTTTAAATGAAATTTTTAAAAGTTTTCAAATATGTTTCAAAGTAATTTAGAAACCTTTTGTCAATTTGTATCATATTTACTTGAGAATTTTTCATTACCATTGAAATTTCATTACCATCAGGTGACACTAATGAAAATGAAAAAAAAATTAAAAATTTCATTACTAATGGTAATGAATTTTTTTCCGTTAAAAATTTCATTACTCATGGTAATGAAATAGAACAAATGCATAAAAAAAAACAATTTATAATTGATTGAAAAATCATTTCAATGTAGCTTTATACAGAAAATAATAAAACAAAATATTAAAATATTTTATTTAGGCCCATTATTATAACTTGCCGATAGCTAAAGTTAGAATGTTAACGGACATATTATTAGTTTTTCGTTCTTATAAGTATAATTTAACCTAAAAGTGACCGATAAGCTAAGGGTAAGTTCATCTTACCTTTAACTTTTAACTAAGGTTAAAGCATTTGAATTTGCCACATTTTCTGTTCTGCAGTGTAGTTGCCGTGTAGTTTTTTGACCGTATCTTTGCTGTTTGGTTTATTTCTGTGTTCGGGGTCGACAATGTAAATTTTTTACAACAAACATTTTAATCTTTTACACAATTCGAAGAAATTTTGTTTTTCGTTTGTATTTTTTGTTTGTTGTAAGTAAATATATAAATAAAAGTACGTCGTTGCCACTACGTATTTAAAGAACCAAAAAACTTATTTTTTTTTATAAGGAAGTTGTAATAACCAAAAAAAGTTAAAGTTCACTTTATACCTCACTTTAGCTAAAGTTACCTTTAACTAACACGCACCTTAAAGGCAAGTTATAATATTGGCCCTTAATTTAACAAAAATAACAACTTAACAACATGGGAAAACCACGATAACACCGCCGAAGCCGCTATGGAGCAGTCAGCCGAAGCCGGGAGGTGGAATCGTGAACAGCCGATCTGTATGCCAACAGAAATTAAGCAATGTGTTCGTCCCAGTCCTTCTGATTTGCACTGACGACTTTTCTTAAGTATTCCTCTAAAGTGCGATTGAATCTTTCGACCATACCATCAGATTGTGGATGCAGCGGGGTGGTTCTTGTCTTTCTTATTCCATACAACTCACACATTTCCTTGAAGATAGCAGATTCAAAATTCCTTCACTGGTCAGAGTGTAATTCTAATGGAACACCGTAGCGGCACACCCAGTTGTTCACAAATGCGCTTATCACTGACAGGGAAAGGGCCTGCTACATCCATTGCTATCCGCTCAAATGGGGCACCCGAGTTGTATTGTTGAAGTTGCCCACGACTTTTCCTTACTGGTCCTTTAGCTGCGATGCATTGCGCGCAATTTGCTATCCAGTCGCTTACATCTTGCTGGCAGCCGACCCAGTAGAATCGTTGTTTAACTTCTCTAGGGTTTTCCTGACACCGAGATGACCACCACTGGTACCGTCATGGAACTCTGTTAATACTTCGTTTTTTTGCTTGACGGCACTACAATTACCTTTGTCTCAGTTTTGCCATCCGCACTTTCCCATATACGGTGTAAGCAGTGATTAATTACCCGTAGACTGTTCCACTGGGCCCAATACGCCTTCATTAGCGGACTTTCAGCTGATATTTGTTCACGGGTAGGCCTTCTGTCCTCTGCTTTGGCTGACATAATTTTTGACAGTATGGGGTCATTTTGTTGCGCCGCTGACCAGGCTTCACTTGACTCAATATGCTTTAGTCATATCAACGATGCACTTCTTTCCTTCAGCCCTCGAGCAATGTTTGCACTCTAAATTACAGGAGCGTCTTGAAAGGGCGTCCGCATTGCAATGTTTTATGCCTTTCCTGTACTCGATGCTAAAATCATAGCTTTGAAGTCGTTCAATCCAACGGCCTAGCTGCCCTTCTGGTTGTTTAAATTGCAGCAGCCACCTTAGTGCAGAATGGTCGGTTCTTAGTTGGAAGTGCTGACCATACAGATACTTGTGGTAGTGCTTTACACATTCTATCGCCGCCAAGAGTTCCCGCCGTGTTACGCAGTAGTTTCTTTCAGGCTTCGAAAGTACTCGACTGTAATAACCTATGACTTTCGGTTCCATTGATAACCTGCGAAAGCACACCTATTGCGTATCCGCTTGCATCGCTATCCAGCACAAATTTTTCCCCGGCCACAGGATATCCAAGAATCGGTGCCGTACATAATAACTCCTTGAGCCTTAGGAATGCTTGTTCTTGGGCTTCACCCCAATGAAATGGTCGCGCCTTCTTAGTCAGCTCATGTAGAATCGCAGCCACACTGGCAAAATTTGGTACAAATCGTCGGTAGTATGTGCAGAGACCTAGAAAGCTGCGACACTCGTGCAGATTTTTCGGGCAAGGCCAATCTTTTACAGCCCTAATCTTATCTTCATCGGTTGATATACCCACCGCAGTTACGCGGTGCCCTAAATACTTGACTTCCCTCTGGAACAGTGTACATTTCTTTGCGCTAAGCTTGAGTCCAGCCGCAGATATTTGCCTTAAAACTTCTGCTAAGTTTTCCAGGTGTTCATCGAAAGTTTTTCCCATGACAATTATGTCATCAAGGTACACTAGGCAAGTTTTCCAGTGGAGTCCTTTCAGCAAATGTTCCATTAACCGCTCGAATGTTGCTGAAGCATTGCCATAATCCGTCACCTGTGCTAAAGGCAGTTTTCTCCTTGTCTTGCTCACAAATTTCTACTTGCCAATAACCACTTTGCAAGTCCAATGTGGAGAACCATTTGGTTCCTGCTAGCGTGTCTAGAGTGTCGTCAATTCTCGGTAGTTGATAGCTGTCCTTCTTGGTGATATCGTTTAGTGTTCTGTAATCAACATAGAATCGGGTGCTGCCATCTTTTTTCTTAACTAAAACTATATGCGAGCTCCATGGGCTAGAAGATGGTTCGATTACTCCACTACTCTTCATTTCGTTGACTAACTCCTTTACTTCATTTCGTTTTGCTAGAGGAATACTTATGGGCGCCTGCTTTATTGGTCTTGCTTCACCAGTATTTATTCGGTGTTTTACAATTGCCGTTCTTCCCTGACTTTGGGTTTTCATGGCGAAGACAGAGCCGTATTTCCTGATTATTTGTTTGGCTTTATTTCTATCAGGCGGCGCATTGGAAGGTTCCAAGTTCTTTTCGCAACTGATTATTGCTTCTGGCGCAGTACATTTGGCTATTTCAGAGTTCGCTCTGACAACTTTTTCACAATTTGATAGGTTCAGTACTCTTATAGGAAGTCTTTTGTCTTTGCTGGTTTTCACGAGGGCTTTCGCTGTTACCAGGGTACTTTTTATTTCTGTTGGTTCTACCACCCACAAGCTGCTGTCCTCACAGTCTCCCTCCATGCGCACCCATAATAAAGTTTCTGACCGTGCCGGTATTTTCTGATGACTGATGGTTACTAGCTTTCTTACTCGACCCGCTTGCTCATATCCAGCATCAAGGGGTATTTCAACATTACGCCAAATCATACCTTTTTGTCCCATATGCAGATTAATGTCGTGACCAATCATGAAATCTGCACCAAAGATTACTTCGTCTACAATATCGGCAACAATAAATACGTGATTGACGCTTATGTTGGCAATCGTTAGTTTTACATTTATTTTACCATAGACAGAGGCAGGCTCCCCAGTAGCTGTGCGCAGACTTACCCCGTATAGTGGTTCAACTGCCTTTTTCACTAAATCGGGCCTGATGATTGACTGTGATGCTCCTGTGTCTATCGTAAAAATGTGCTTTTCCCCGTTGATGTACCCATAAGCAGTAAGATTGCTTTTCTCCTGCTGTATTACTGATATGGAGATTGTGGGGCCATTGGTTGTGGGAGCTAGCTCATGCCCCGTAGTGCTAGCTCTTTTTAGTTTAACGGTGACTCTTAAGGTAATTGCTGATCGGCCCGGAAGCTCTTCCTTGGTGCTTTGCAATTTCGCTGGAAATGTCCCACTCTACCGCAGTTGTAGCATTTATTCTTGGCCTTGACTTTCTTCTCCCCTAATGCCTGCTTAAATGCATCTTTTAACTCCGTGAGCACTTCTCTGAATACTTCTTTTAACTCTGTGCTTATATCTTGCTCTCTTTCAGCAGTCACTTCGAGGTTACGCACCTTAAATGTTTGCGGCTTTGAAATCACCTTTGCAGTCTCTTGGGCCAGCGTGAATGAGACAGTTTCAGCGAAAGTCGATTTCTGCGTAGCACATACCGCATGTCTCACATCAGAATCCCGAATTCCGTTCACAAATGCTTCAATTTTGAATTGATCTAAGAATGGATGACTTTCGCCTGGATAAGTCAACTGCACCAGCCATTCAATTTCTGTTGCAAAGTCCTGTAACGATTCGTTTGGTTTCTGCAGCCTACTTCTTAGTTCCATTCTGTATATTTCTTTTTTTGTGTTCGCCACCATACTTTCGCTGCAGTGCCACCATTATGTCGTCATAATTATTTCTGCAGGTGATTGGCACACTTTCCAGAATTTCTGCAGCGTTTCCTTTTAAGGCCAGAATCAATTCTATAGCCTTTTCTTCGTTGTTCCACATATTTCTGGCGGCAACTGTCTCGAACTGGAACTTAAAAACATTAAACGGTACGCTGCTTTCAAAAGTAGGGGCCTTTGCTCTACCAGAAGTTTCCTGAATAATTCGTACTGGACCCTCTTGACATTGGAGATTATTTACTTTATTTTCTAGATCTTGTAGTTTTCTCTCAACATCTTTGGCTTCTTGTCAAATCTATCCATTTTCTCATTAGTGGCTCTAGAAGATTCTTGAAGCTTTTCTTCCACCTTAGATAACAATTTCTCGTCTGCTCCCGATGTTTCTAGCAGTTTCGTTTCCATCTTAGCTAACAGTTTCTCGTTGTCTGCTCTCGAAGCTTCTAACATTTTAATGTTGTCTGCTCTAGAAGTTTCTAGCAGTTTTATTTCCATTTTAGTTAGCAGCACAGGGTTTACAGTGATGTCAAAAGTGACGGCTGTCAAACGAGTGATTAAAAACCGTATGGTGAGGGTTGTTGTTGTATTTCATGTCCTAGGCGAGAAAGAGATTTAAAAACAATGTATACAAAAAAAGAATGTGTAAAAGTGAACAACTACACAGCATGTTTTAAAACATATGATCGCCAAAAATATCAAAAAGATACCATAGAAGTGCAACATGACTGTATTTACTAAAATTGTTGTTTCATAAACTTAGTACAAACTCACAACAAATTTTATACTTGGGTTACATATTGTAATAACAAAAACTGTTTTATGTTTTTATAGCATTTTTGCACATAATTAATGCATTTTTTTTATTTTATCTCAGTATTCAAAAGAACAAAACATACAACAAAGTTTCACATTTATATAATCTGTGAAATAAATAAACACACTGACAAAACATATTTATTTAATCGTCAGCTTATTATTAGTTTGCCCAAAGATTTAAAAGAAAAGCAAAGAAAATGGTTTTCATTTTTAATTTTATATCAAAGTTGATATTAGTTATCTCAGTTATGATGCCAGATATCGAAAAACGAGTTTCAGAAATAGAAAGAGGATATTCATATTGTATATAATACATTCGCCTCTATTATTACAAAAATGGTGAGTGGCCCAAACCAATAATAAGCTGACGAAGTTGAAAATCAGACGCAATAAAGGGAAACAGAATAATTTGTCATACAGTTGTTTCACCTACAGTTCTTCATAGCGCAGTTGCTTTTATAGTGTATTAAAATAGTAGTTTCCACGTAGTTTTCTAAAAGGCCGTAAAAAAAAGGCGCTCTAATCACTGTGTCTTCACTGTGTACGCTGTGGTTAGCAGTTTCTCGTTGTCTGCTCTCGAAGCTTCTAGCTTTTCCATCATAGCAGCTAACATTGCGCTTAACTCCATATTAACTTCTGTTTTCCGGGTACTAACCCCCATTGCTTCTTTTTCGTCAAATTCGTAAGTTGCAATGTCGATGTTACGCCGCTCGAATTCCTCTATCAGCCTCTTTTGCAATTCGGTCTTATTACCTGCTGTCGGTAGCTCCAATTTGCTCAATTCCTTCTTGAGCTGTTCCACTTTAAGCTCCTCCAATTTCATGACTGCTTATTATTTTGCAATCCCACTTCTGACACCAATTGTTACGATTTTACCCTTTATAAAATCATTGATTTATTTACCTTTTAAATAAATCGTGTTCTTTCTATATTGCAAATAATAAACACTGTTTGAAATTATGTATAGCTCTATTTATTTATAACAGTCACTAAAAATTACAGAAAAACACTTAAATGCACACTTTTTTTTACCCGATGTAGATAGACTAAACGTTAGCCACACTTTAGTTCTTCACACTCAGCGTTTTACTTATAAACTGAACTACTGCGTCACCGAGTACCAGTATTTATATGAGTAGTCAGGTATTCTAGTTATTTCCAGTTCATTACGACACTAGATTTTTTCAGCTGTTAAAATTAGTGTAAAGAAATTTCTAGGTGTAGAAATTTCGTGTAACAATATGTTATTAAAAATATCGCTTAAGTTTTATGGCATATGTTAAATTACGAATTCTCCAATATTATGCCAGTTTTTTTCATTTAATCTCAATTTCATAAATTCTTTTTTTTCTTTTTTTTCAATTGTTACCTAGGTAGGAAAATACAAACGGCGCCGTGTCGTGTTTTCATTTAACGAGTGGCCAAAAATAGAAGGAGTTGTCGTAGAGTTACGAAATTTGGCGCACTTGTTTGACTTGGTGAAAGATAGTAAAATCTCAAATATGGAAAATTTCGGAGCAAGGATTCGGGTCCTTCTCATATATCCTGAAAATTATAAATGTCATAACAGAAGAAAAAAAGTTCTATCATTATGAAATTTTGTACACTGATTACCTTAAACAACTTTAAAGTTTCGGCCAAATCTGGTCCAATTCATAGTAGAAACAAGCACAGTTCAAAAATGTCCTTTTTCAAAAATTTAAGAGAAATTGTTAACAAAATAAAATTAATTAGTATTTTTTGGTATATGGAACACTACCCAAGAAACATTTTTACGGACTCTCCGATACGTACGGATTCATGAATCCGGCTTCTACTATGGAAAATTTCGGAGCAAGTATTCGGGTCCTTCTCATATATCATGAAAATTATAAATGTCATAACAGAAGAAAAAAAGTTCTATCATTATGAAAAGTTCTATCATTATGAATGATTACCTTTAACAACTTTAAAGTTTCGGCAAAATCTGGTCCAATTCATAGTAGAGAAAAGCACAGTTCAAAAATATCCTTTTTCCAAAATTTAAGAGAAATTGTTAACAAAATAAAAGTAATTAGTATTTTTTGGTATATGGAACATTTTTACGGACTCTCCGATACGTACGGATTCATGAAAATACGTATCCGTCAAAGCTTGTACGTAAACGGAACATTAACGGACCATATAATTGAATTTTCGAAAATAATACGTTTTTACTCCGATTTGGTGTATCCGTTTCTGTACCGTCAAATACGGACCACTGTTTTTCATCAGTTTTCCTTCCGTTGCTTTTGGATTTGCTTAGTAATAAAAAACGAATACTTAAATATCCCTCAGGTAAATATTTATGAAATTGAAAACAAGTTTTACGATGATGTGTGCAAAATTATGTTGATTTGCAAATAAAAATATTGCCCGACAGCTTAAAATAATTTTGTGAAAATATTTGCATTGTCCGCTTCATCATATCGTAAGTACCACAATTAGATTATTCGAAAAACCGGCCTTTTGGAAAAACCGGTTTCGGTTTTCTTCAAAAAATCGAATTTTTAAAAAACCGGTTTCGGTTTTTGCAAAAATAAAATTAATTAGTATTTTTCGGTATATGGAACACTACCCAAGAAACATTTTTACGGACTCTCCGATACGTACGGATTCATGAATCCGGCTTCTACTATGGAAAATTTCGGAGCAAGTATTCGGGTCCTTCTCATATTTTTTTTTTTAATTTGAATAAAAAGCTTATATAATTTGTTTATTGTTTTAATTACAAACAAAAAAAAGAAATTTAATATATAAAGTAATAAAAAATAAAAAAATTCTTTGAAAAAAATATTTTATTATATTTTTTATTGTATTTCATTTTAACATTTTATTTATTGGTTTTAATATTTTTTAATATAATATCTTAAAAATTAATATAAAACTATATGCATATCAAATGAATAGAGGTCATTAAGTTTGTAAATTGGTAAAATTAAGTACGTTAGTAATTTGAACGTTTGAAACGTTTGGCATTTAATACGTTTTTTTTAATATTACATTTTAAATATGTAAAAAGAAAATCTATTTTTCAGTTCTAAAACAATATTTTAGACGATTTTTTTGTTTGCTTTTGATAAAGCTAGAAGTGGAAAATAGTGTTTCACTAATAGTAGATGTTGGACAAATAGTCAAAAGACAATTATATAAATTTTCCAACTTTTCGGTTCTTTTTTCGCATTTATCAAGATATATTAAATTATCATATAATGATGAATTATTTTGTACAGTCTCTTTTTAAGGATTTTGAATACTGCTTATTGTGTTATTTAGATCAGAAATTATACTATTTGAATTTGAAATATAGAAAGTGAAGTCTTCATCGCAATCTATCTTCATAACTAAAAAAACGATTATAAAAGTCTTTGGAAAAAATAAAAGAGACCGGTCAACCGAAGAAAAAAGACCGGTTTTCTTCGAATTTACAAAATATTCGAAACCGATCGGTTTAAAAAAAAGGAAACCGGTTGACCGGTTTTCGGTTTCGGTTTTTGAATACTCTAACCACAATTTAAAACAAAATTAAATATTTGTTTTATATTTTTCATGATTTTGAATGGGCCACAATCGCAGTGATTGATGGATGGTAATTGTGCTGCAGATAAATATAGTATTTGTTTGGTATTTGTTGTATTTAGTTTATTAAGTTTTGTTATTTTAATTTAAATATCTTTGTTAATAAATTTAAAGAAGAAAAAATAAAAATTTGCTATTTACAATTAAAATACTATGCCTTTACACAAATCCGTTTTTTGTTGAAAAAACGGTACTAATGCGGACCGAATACGGATCCGTAAACGATCCGTCACTGACGGACTGTTAACGGACAACTCCGTTTTTCATCCGATATATCCGGCCCGTAAACGGTCCGTCATTGACGGTTTTTAAATGGATTGGAATCAGTTTCGATGTTCCTTAAAATCCGTTTTCTGGTCCGTTTACGGATAAAGAAAAGGGTACGTAAACGGCGTTGGATTCCGTTTATGACGGACCGAACCCGGTACGTAAACTGTACGTATTGTTTGTTGGGTAAGATCATTCTGAATGGATAAATTTTTTTTTTCAATTTTTAGCAAGGACACACCCAACTCTCATATATCCTGAAAAAAAAATAAAATTAAAAAATTTAACCTCTAACTAAAACTATGTTTATTATTTTGTAAACGTAATTAATTCTGTTAAATTTTATAAAAATCAGATGAATAAAACCATATATATACGAAATATATTAACTTGCATATTCAAAAAAGTTAAAATAGTTTTCAAAAGGGTTTGTTAAAAAAATTTCACACAAAATTCATTAAATAAACAAGTCTACTTTAATTTTTTATATACCTTAGTTTACTGGAGGTCTGCCTCTTCGACTCGTGCTTGGTTCTTTTAAAAGGTATTACTTTAATACAAAGAAATTTAACATACTTAAAAAATTCAAGTTTTTATCAATAACAACAAATGGTGTATCTGGCCACGAACAAAATTTCTTCTCAAATCGTTCTTTGACATAATAACACTTTTTCCACTCCTTTTGAATTTATCATAATTTAATAAGTCTACTTTAATTTTTTATATACCTTAGTTTACTGGAGGTCTGCCTCTTCGACTCGTGCTTGGTTCTTTTAAAAGGTATTACTTTAATACAAAGAAATTTAACATACTTAAAAAATTCAAGTTTTTATCAATAACAACAAATGGTGTATCTGGCCACGAACAAAATTTCTTCTCAAATCGTTCTTTGACATAATAACACTTTTTCCACTCCTTTTGAATTTATCATAATTTAATAATATAAAATATAATTCGTTAATTTTCTTTTTATCCAGTTTTATTTTGTAGAATTTTTCTAAATAATATACTACTTCACACTCTGCTGCACTTTGTGTACTATGCTTTAGCCAAATGTTAAAAAATTTACGAATTTGAACCTGATTATCCACTGAAAATTGCGAATAAAAATTAGAGGTGGACGAAAGTGAAAGTAAAACCAAGTTTTTTGAAATAAACTTACTTGTAGAAATGTTATATTAAATGTATAAAAAATACCTTTTTTTTATCATTTTTTTTAATGTCCACTAAAGTTAAAAATTTCTAATATTATTATATTATATTATAACATAAAATCGGATGTGACAATCATATTGTAGTAAAAAGCAGTGTTGTCACATTTTAAGATCACTGTAATTATATTTTAGTTAAAATTATTCTGCTTTTTCGACATTTTGATTACCAATTAACCCTTATTTTTTTTAATAATTGTGTAATTACTTATAACTTTCAACTTTGAATGCTCAGAACTTATTTAAAAATTTAAATTCTTTCAGATTTGTTTTAATTGGAATGTACTTAATAAAACCGTATTGAATTTATTTTAAATTCGATAGTTGCCTTTTTTATTTTTGGCCGCCCTCACGACACTGTGCGGCGTTGGCAAAGCACTATACAGTGGTACAATCCACTTGTATTGTTCAAACTCCTTGAACATGGTTTGTATAGTTGATAGTTTCAATTATTTTTAATCAATTTTCATTTCCTTATCGTCATAACCATATTATTTTTTATCATGTATTTTATGGAACATTAAAGGTTGGGTTCATTTTTGTTTTATTATATTTAAAGAGTACAGGAAAATATCAATGTATTCTAGGAATAAGGTGAAGGGTTATATTTAAGGTTTAGGTTTTATGCCTAAGCGATAGGCAAAGGAATTTGTTGTTTATGGTTTAGGTTTTATGAGTAACTGAATGTTCGTACATTGCAAACGGCTTAGGTGTTATGTTTAATTAACGTGCGTTATATTTTAGACTTTATGCAAGCTATACACGTTACTACGGTCGGTACAACTCGCTTTGTAGTCAAGTTGGGCGTTTTGCACACAAACGGTAAAAAAAAAATTGTACAACCTCAATGCACAACTTAAATTTTCAAGCAAGTCATTTTGAGTAAAGATGGCTCGCACACAATGTTTTTGATTTGTGGTCACTACAAAAATAATCACAAAATAGAATGAAGTTGGGCGATATGTCTAAACACGTTGCGACCGAGTTGTACAACCTGACAAAAATCAAAACTCTTTGATTTTCGTACAACCAAAGCACAACCTCATACAACAGGCATTGCAATCTCGTACAGTTACTAAAGTTCTATCAACGGTTGTAACGTCTACGGCTTGGTATCATGTTAAGCGTAAGCATATATATTAAATAAATAAATGAAAAGTTTGTTAATATTCCAATGGTAGAAGCTGACATTAATTTTTTTACCAACTATTTTAATAATCATGATAACTTCTTAGTTGACCAGTTTAGTTTTGATTGCGTAAGCCAAACTGATGTTTTTAAATGTTGTATGTCTATTTAATCTAATGCTGTTGGTGTGGACGAAATACACCCGAAATTTCTTAAAATTATTATCCCTCAAACTTTGCCATTGATCTCTGAAATTATTCCAACACCAAAAACGAAAAATGAATATAGGCCAATTGCTATCTTGCATTTTTTGTCAAAATCGTTTGAGAGAATTATTCCTGAACGAACATAATCTTTAACTGATCGACAGTCTGGCTTTCGGAAAAAAGACAGCTGTATTCTGCATTCTGTAGTCGATGTCACAGAGGATATAAGACAAGAGATAGATGAAAGTAAAACCAATTTTTTCATTCTTTTGGACCACTTTAAAGCTTTCGATACTGTTGACCACAATATATTATGTTACAAGCTTAGGAACATGTTCCGATTTTCTAATACTGCTACACTTTTAATGTCGTCCTATCTTTGTAATAGATTTCAATTTGTTGAAAGTATCTCTGTCAAATCTAAATCATTGCCAATTAGAAGAGGTGTTCCACAGGGATCAATTGTGGGGCCTCTTCTGTTTTCAATCTACGCGAATGATCTTCCGAATCAACTCCAGTTCTGTAAGGTGAGAATGTATGCTGACGATGTACAACTTTATATCAGCTGTGATGTATCA
Organism: Eustalomyia histrio; assembly: GCA_949748255.1. Classification (NCBI taxonomy): domain Eukaryota; kingdom Metazoa; phylum Arthropoda; class Insecta; order Diptera; family Anthomyiidae; genus Eustalomyia; species Eustalomyia histrio. The sequence continues at coordinate 97,144,072 of OX456526.1, forward strand.
CAGACTCTGCAATGTGTAACTGCTCTAAATGCAGAACTACAAAGGGTTAATGTTTGGGCTACAGCAAATGGTCTTAGTATAAACCCAAAGAAATCTAAGTTGCTTGTTATTCAGCCGCGATTGAATAGAACAATTTTGATTCCTGATGTTTATCTGAAGCTGTAAAATCAGCTAAAAACCTAGGAATTTTTTTAAATAGGACTCTCACATGGTCCGACCACATTAATTATGCATGTGGTCGTACTTTTTCGATGCTTAGAACACTTTGGTCAACACAACATTGTACACCTGTCAAAATTAGATCTCTCATTGCTAAAAGCTATCTAATGCCAATTCGAATGTATGGATGTGAATTGTTTGCCGAATGCGATGCTATCAGTAGAGATAAACTTAACTCCGTGTTTAGAAATATAACATGTTACGTCTAAGGAAAGAAAAGATATGAACCCATTTCAACAACAACAACAGCCAAACTCTATAGTTTACAGTTTGATGAATTACTCAAAACAAGGGTCTTAATATTTCTACACAAGGTTTTTTACACTAAGCAGCCTGTATATCTATATGATCGTCTCATTATCTCAAATTCCGAAAGATGTAAAAGAATAAAACCACTTAAACATCGTAGTTTAATTTCCAACTGACAATTTTTCATAAATGCAATCCGGCTTTGGAATTCAATCCCATACCAATTACAAATTATAAGTAACGCACAAAATTTCAAAACTAAAATTAATATTTTTATGCTCTTTGATAATTACTTATTTAATTATATCGTTTAAACCAAAATATTGTGAAAATTTAAAATTATTATTTGTTATAGAATTTAGTTTAGTTTATTTTCTTTTTTTAGATTTCAATAATTGTATTACACAAATGCATAATTATATACTGTAATAAGAGACATTGTTCTTGTGTATAGAATTTCAAATAAATAAATAAAAATAAATAAATAAAAAGACTATGTCTTACAAGGATTCGCAGCTAAAGATTGTTTCAATTTTATTTTGTGACAAACTTTATCAGTATTCTGGAGCTAAAATAATTGCTAACTTTGCTAAAATAATTGCTTTGCCGACACTTTTTCTTTTATGATTATTTTTAACTAAATAACATTAAGATTTTTATTATAAAAAAAATTTATTTATTGTAATCATTGCATTTAAAAATACAAAAATATTTATTTTTGGACTTTCTATATTTGCATACATTTAGTTAGAATATTGTCTACCTTTGGTCCAAAAATCGGCGGCATGAACTAACTCCCCAAAACGAAAATAAAACTAAGTCCCCAAAATTGGGGAGTTAATTCATTATGAACTAGCTCCCCAAATTGAAAAATGAAATAAACCCCCAGTGAAATGAACTAAATCCCCAACATAAAAATTAACTAATAGTATGGGCAACAATAGTTTTGTAATGCTTTTGAGAGAGCATCAGCATGCAATTTTAGGTTGCATTCATCGCAAATCTTGAGATGTTTGCAAGGAAGAAGGACGATATTTGATGATTTATTTTTGCAAACAACGCATTCGCTGTCATTGTTGCGAGTTAGCTTTTCGTCAAGTTCTTCTGGAACTTCGGCGTCGGATGACTCTTCGTGAAAGATATTTAGCTTTGGAACCATATTTACACATATTTAATTTTTTTCGTACACCATTCGAGAAAGTAATGTGGCCATAGTTGTTTTTCCTTGCTCCAGTAGTAAAGTTGCTTGCCTAATTTTATTACTTTTTCCCACACTAACTTTTCTTTTCTGTTTTGCTAAGGATCCCCCAATTTCGCATAACATGGAGAAACGTCTACTTTTGAAGAATTCCTCTTCCCGAATGATGCGAACGAATTTAAAAAAAATGCCCGTTTTTTTCTGCTGATCGACCAAAAATACCGTTATACGCCTCAACCGCGGATGTTCTAGTATCCTGATTATGAAGAGTAAAATTTTTGCAGCCAATCTAAATAATAATACGCATGTATTATTATTGATTTCGTAATGTTTAATATTACCTTACGAATCCACTGGTTTTCAAAATATTTTAAAAATTACAAAAATAAGCCTTTGATATCCATCAAAAATATGTTGGGCCTTATTTCTTTAAATGAACTTTGTATTAATTCTGCTGGTAGTAAGGGAATTGCCAAAAGGTTGTGGTATAGCAGAGATGCACTTTTGGAGGATCTTATATATTCCAATAAAGCCTTCTCCTTACACATATTTCATCTTACAACCTGGCAGAAATGGAACCTGAAAATACATATTTACAATGATAATGTTTGAATACACTTTTTTAAAATATCAATTTCTGCAACTGCATTTTAAAGCCCACGAATTAATAGTTTTGGTGTTGAAAAAAAAAAAATTGTTTGAGTGTAAATCGGTTGGGAAATAAAAAATTCACACTCAAAAAAAATTTTTTTCAACGCCAAAACTGAATTCATGGGCTATAAAATGCAGTTGCAGAAATTGATATTTTAAAAAAGTGTATTCAAACATTATCATTGTAAATATGTATTTCCAGGTTCCAGTTGCAGAAATTGCTGTTTCATTTGAGAACACAACCTCATACAATTAATAAAAAGTTGCTTTTCAAGTTATCTAAAGAACTAAAAATTATTTTACAATTATATTACATACCAGCACCCAACGAGTTTTGCCCGAGGAAAAAACCAAGTTAACAGCTTTTCGCAATCCTTGCTCGTAATCGGTGATAAATATAGATGGATCTAAGTCAAATATATTTTCCTTAATATATATTAGCAATATATTATATATTTCAGTGCTTTTCTTATCCATCAATACAAAAAAGACTGGAAAAATCTTAAAAAGAAAAAACGTTTATATACTGTGGATTTGGATTATATAGAAGTAATTGCATTACCTCTTCAAAATACTCGATATAAACAGTGAGGAGCTGTTTAAAGCAATCATGCGGAACATTTTTAAAAATTGAGTCTTCTAGGTAGGTTCTTGCTGGTGGAATATTTTCTCTTATTAAATCAATTGTTTTCAATGATGAAAACAAAGCAAAACAATAATTATCTTCGTTAATGCATGCAGTAAAGAAATGCCTTGGCTTTGAGTCATCTTTTGTTAATCCAAATTTAGACCAAACGTTTTCCAAATTAAAGGCTTCAATTACTTGAATCGCATTATTTGCGATGTTACCAAATTTTTGCTTACAATCTTCTGTAATCCTCTTTGAATTTTTCCAAATTCCATGGTTTTTGTTTTATCCTGATTACTGAATTGAAATGTTAATGAAAATTCTATCATCGCTACTTTTTTAATTACCTTTCACAAGTCCTGCAACATGCATTATATAACTTAAGGTAGTCTTACTGCCTCCAATAACCCCTGACATATCCACACAGTCTTGCTTAATTGCAGTTAAAGCCTTCAACTCATGGTATACTTCTTCCTCATTCTCATGATTGTGTCCCACAAAATGTTTAGCTAGAACACAATTTCCATCAGGAAGTAAATTTATTCTTGCTTTGCAAGTTTTCTTTCTACACTCGTATTTAATAACATTTTTGTATATCGACTTTTTTATATATATCAGTTTTTGATTAAAAAGATACAAAAGCTCACTATTTCTTCGATTTCCAGCTATAATTTCGAAGTTCATTTTTTGAGTTAATGCTTATACTCCACGACGTTATATCACAAACTAATTTTTTTCGTTAATGAATTAACAATGTTTAAAATTAAAGAAGAGAATGTGTACTGTACACGAATTCTAACGGTTTTTTACAATGCAATTTTCAATAATCTTATTTTTAATGAAAATGAACTAACTCCCCAAAAATTGACAAAACGAAAATGAACTAAGTCCCCAAAAGACGTTGTTTGGTTTTTCTTGTATAAAAGTTTGGGGACTTAGTTCATTTTCGTTTTGGGGAGTTAGTTCATACCGCCCCAAAAATCTTATATGATATTGCCATATTAGATTTTATTTCTTGTTTTAAAAACGTTGATCATTTTCATAACATTCAATACAATTGTTTCATAGCCATCACCCTACTCATCAGTTGTCTGCATAAAGAAAATGATATCTGGTTAATTTTAACTAAGACATTATATTCTAATAACAATATGAGAATTGTTTAAAGTAAAAATGCCTGTATTCGTTCACCAGTCATTTAGTCAACTCTTTTTGAAAAGTCACCGTACTACATATACATTGTATACCAACTATATGTATTTTATGCTTATGTCATAACATTACCATGAATTTGCGTTTAAAAATACAAAAACATTTATTTTTGGACTTTCTATATTTTCATATTTTATTTAGAATATTGTTCTAACTTAAGTCCAAAAATCTAATATGAATAGCAATATGCCAAAATCGACTTTTTGAGAAAAAGAACTTTTTATTGTTGAAAATGGTTCTTTAGGGCTTCAGCGGCAACTTTTGTTCTGCGACTTTTTTTATAATTCCGTTATTTACAAAATTACCGTTATTTTTAGATTATTGGAGAAAATCTATATTTTGACCTTTAAATTTCCAGAATTCGACAAAATGATGTTTGGCAACTTTGTACAAAATATTATGACGAGGATTTTTGCTAAACATATGAACTCATAATATTTGCAAATAACTTTCCAACAAAAAAAAAATGTTGAAAATTGGTTGAAAAATAACCGAATGGGAAAGAAAAGAGCTATAAGATAATGAAATAGTTTCAAATTTATATTAAAATATGTATGAGACTTAAAGTTTTGTATGTACTTACATTTTTGGATTTGCGAATAAAATTTTAGTTTTTTTTTAATAGGGGAAGTTTTGGCTCCGGTAGACCTGTTGATTGACCCCTATAACTCCCGGCTAGTTCCACAAATGACCCCACTTTTTCTAAGAAAATCCTTTGACTGCGCCTAATCTCGGAAATCGATTTCCGGGTCTCCTATAATCGTCGTAATTAGCCCCGACTCCCGGCCTATCGGGTAATAAATAGGGTATATTACCCCCCCCCCCAGGGTTTATTTTGGTACCCAATATCTTCCACTACGTTTTTTGGGGGTTCCCCCTGGAGATATCTCCTTGGAATGTTCTAGGGAAAGTTTCGTCTCCGGTACACCTGTCGATTGACCCCTACAACTCCCGGCTGGGTCCACAAATGACCCCACTTTTCCTAAGAAAACCCTTTAACTGCGTCTAATCTCGGAAATCGATTTTCGGGTCCCCTATGGGAGGTACGCCCCTAGGGCCTGACGAAATAATCGTCGTAATTAGCTCTTTCATTTGCCCCCACTATAAAATCTAAAATTCTGCAGTGGTGCTTGAAGATAAATTCCTACTTTAGAAGTTATATGTGAATGTACGTGAAAAGAACGCATTATTCAATTTTTTCGCTTTTTTTTCGAACATTTTCCAAATTTTCTTGTAAAAGAAAAATGCGATTGTCACGCACCACCGCAGAATTTTAGATATTGAAGTCATTAACAACTGTGTTAAATAAATAGCAAGACATAATATTCAGCGCAATTTGTGCCGCGGTAAATGTTAGCAGTAGTATTTTCTTACTACAAACTGACTATCCAACAAATAAAAACATTGATTTTGTAACTGTTAACATAAATAATGCGTTAAATTTATAAAAAGTAAAAAATCCAAGTTTTAAAGGCCACCCTAAATTTCCGTTTTATGACAAGTGAGAGACATTCTAATTAGCCATTAAGGTACCTGACATTACCCCCGAAACATTAAAAATCATTCGGCATTCATAGCTTGAAAATGAAAAAGTACATTTTTTTGGCATATTGCTAAATATGATATTGTCATATTAGATTTTATTTGTTGCCCTGCAAAAAGGTTGTGTAGGGTGATGCCTATGAAACAATTGTATAGTGTATCATGAAAATAATCAACCTTTTTGAAAGCTAACCAATAAAGTCTAATATGACAATACCATGTTAGATTTTTGGACCTAAGGTAGGCAATATTCTAACTAAATATATGCAAAATTAATTTATATTATACACCATGAAAAAAGTTCGGATACATTTTGTTTTGTTATATATAGCTATATACTTGGAAGACCTCGTTTAAAGCAGCGCGCAGGGTTCAATGCTACCCACAATGCCGATTAATTCAGAGAAACCGTAGTATTAAAATATTTAATTTTCTATTGATGAGATATCATAAACACATAAAAACACAGCATTTCAGAAAAAAAAATTGGAAAATTTTTTTTAACCTATTAGGCGCTTTATTGTTTTTCGGAAAGAAAAGTTCTTAGTTCACAATTTTTGCTGAAACTTTCGAATGAAAAGCGATAAATTAATAAATAAAATTAGAGCGCACTTATTGAGCTATTAAGAAGTTAAAGAATAAATTTATAATATGTATTTATATTAGTATGAATATAATTATTATAAAATTTTTGTTTTTCACTATATCTTATAAATGTACAAATTTATCACAAAAAGTCAGGAAAGAGCTTATAAAAAGTCAGGAAAGAGAATATACATGAAAACCACGGTTGGCAGGCAATACCGCTAAAATACCGTTATCGATTCAATACCCTTTCAACTGACTATCATTACCCCTAAAATGATGTTACCAAAATAACTGAAAAAAATCGTTATCCATAAAATACCGTTACCGAAATAATAGAAAATACCGTTATCGCTGAAATACCGATACCGAAATAACTGAAAAAATCGTTATCTCTAAAATACCGTTACTGAGATAACTGTAAAAATCGTTATCTTTAAAATAACGCTACCGAAATAATAGAAAATGTTACCTTTAAAACAACGTTACCGAAATAATAGAAAATAATTTTACCGTTTAAATACCGATACATTTTTTTATATTGAGCATTTTAGTAATTTTCTATTAAATACTACTGCTGGAAAAATTACCTAACCAGGATTACAGCATTCTCAAGCCTTTTTTTAATTTTCCCAGAAATGTCTAATAAACTTCCTAAATTCCTATAACTAAAAAGTATCCCTATTGGGATACTTATAAAAATATTTTTAAAACATTTATTTCAAATAGAAAAAGATCCAATTTTTTTTAATTTATGCGATAAATAAAAAAAAAAATATAATCATATGTTAAGTTTTGAGACGAAAAACCCAAATTAAAATTTTCGAAAAATCTTAACAAGTTTGCATGAAATCAAGAATTGACAAGAAAATACGTCACAAAAGTACGGAGTTTTAAAGCACCTTGGTCTATAGTTATAAAATTATAAATAATCTATACTTGTACCACTCTACCTTATTTCCACTTTTAAATAAAACTATTTAAAAAAATGTAGAATCAATTTAAGGGTTTCCCTTATTTTTTACCTTTAAACCCCCACATTTCGAAACTATTTAAAAAAAATCGTTGTAGAACAGACTAAAGTTACGCGCTTTTAAAAAAATTAAATTCTATGTCTTCTAATTTCTTAACCCAATTTTTTATTAAAAATGAAAATAAGCTGCTTTAAAATCCTATACACCCGAGTATAAAAGTTTAGATAAAATCATATGTGGCCTTATTTAATAATATATCATCATATATAAATACATAAATCAGTATGCATTAGCATATATACATAATTATATATTACATATATTTTTTTTTAATTACCTTATACTCTGTCATATATCTGTTTATATATTGATCTTTATAATATTATGTGTGATTTTAATGATAAGATATGGTATATATTATATAAAATAGTAAATAACACTGAATATAATTATATATCGGTTACACTGGACTGTAAATATTTATATATGGCTTGTACAGAACAAACAAGGTGCTTTAAAATCATATACACCAAAGTAAAAAAGTTTAGATATAATCATATGATAATCTCAGTATGCTATAGCATATCTCTATATATAAAGGAATAACGTTACTGACTGACTCACTCACTCATTCAACATCGCCCAGCCCAAACCGCAACAGTTAGGAGTCTGAAATTTGGAATGTAGATTCCCCTTCCGGCGTAAACGTCCGCTTAACGGAGTTTTTGGAAATTGGGAAAAGCTCCCCTCTTACGGCCTGCCCAAACCCCTTTAGCTAGAAACCTGAAATTTGAAATATGCCTTCCTGGGAGTTTGTGCTAACTCCTTAATAAGGTACATTTTAGAATTTTAGCCAATGACGTTGTAAAAATGGGGGTTTAAAGGGCGAAAAGTCTCCCCTTTACGGCCTGCCCAAACCGTTGGATATAGGAAGTTGAAATTTGGTATGCAGGCTCCTACTCCAGTGTAGATAACAGCTAAGATCTCAATTTTGGAAAATCTAATTGGGAGGGAAAAAGGGGGTAACTAAAACCGCTAGAGCTCGGAAGTTGAAATTTGGTATATTGGTTCCACCTTAAGTGCGGGCATCCACCCTGGTGGGATTTTTGTAAATTCCTACGGAGAGGGGGAATTCTCCCTGCCCATACCGAAATAGCAAGAAACATGAAATTTTAAATATGTATTACGTGGAGTATGGACAACTCACTGATAAGCTACATGTTAGAATTTAAGCCAGGGACGTGGTAAAAATGCGGCGAAACCGCTGGACCTAGGAAGTTGAAATTTGGTATGCAGGCTCCTTCCCCAGTGTAGATAACAGCTAAGAAATAACTAGAAATTTTAAATATGTATTACCTCACTGATAAGCTACATTTTAGAATTTTAGCCAGTGACGTGGTAAAAATGGGGTTTAAAAGGATGAAACGTCTCCCCATGGCGAAACCGTTGGACCCAGGAAGTTGAAATTTGGTATGCAGGCTCCTACAATATAGATAACAGCTAAGATGTTAATTTTAGAAAATCCAACGGGGTGGACAAAAGGGAAAAATTCTCCACCTTGACGACTTCCCAAAACTGTTAGAGCTGGGAAATTAAAATTTGGTACATGGGTTCCCACTCAAGCTATACATCCACCCAAGTTAGATTTTTGGAAATTCCTACTTGAGGTGCAATAGGGTAAAAAGCTCCCCCCGAACGGCCTGCGTACAGGTTCCTTCTTTAGTGTAGGTAACAGATAAGGCGTGACCTTTGGAAAACCTAATGCGGAGGGCCAAAAAACTAAAATTTTTCTCCTAGACGGTTTGCAAATGTGAAAATTTGCAAATGTGAAAATGTGTAAATTTTCAAAAGTGCAAATGTGCAAATTTGTAAAAGTGCAAATTTTCAAAAGTGCATTAAAAATTACTAAATATATGTTTTTTTCGCTTTTATTTACACTTTATTATTTAAAAATAATAAAAAACAACATTCTTCATGATAACGGTAAACTTACAAAGAAAAACCAAACAAACTACATTTTTTGTGCCCAACGCAACACATAATCGGAGAAAGCAAAGCAGAACTACTTAAAATGCCGAAAAGAACAATTAATATTTTTTGGCATATCCTTTATGTTCAAGAACGGCCGGTAAACATTTTGCAGTTGATTTTACCATCTATATTAGAAATAAAAATCAGCACTGAGAAAAATGCGTCGCTAGAATAAAGACACAAAATTTATAATTGCTGAGGTTATGTTAAGGGTGGGGAACACGTATTTATGTTAACTCATATTCATGTTTGGCAAGCAATACCTTTTCATTATAACGGTAGTTGTCTACCACGCTCAGATTAATGCCGTAACGAAAATTTTAAAACTGCGATTTCAATAGTGACATGTGCCTTCTAATATCAAAATATTACCTGTTAAATTTTCTTACGCTAAGCAACTTACACTGAATTTGAGGAAACTATTATTTTACTCTAAAATAAGAAGACCTTACGTACTAAATATAATATTTATTTATGACTTATATGATAACAAAAAAAAGTATAAAAAAATATCAACAAAAACCATTTTCGATATTACAATAATAAACAAAAACAAAACTAGCTCTATGAGAGGCTGTGCCTACGCTAAGCAACTTATTAATACTTTGTGTATGACTTTGATTTTTATAACTGCTGCACATCTTTTGGGCACTGAGGCAATTAAATTTTGTAATGTGCTTTTGGAGATGTTTTTCCATTCATTTTCAAACCCTTTTAACAAATTTTCTCGACTCGATCCGATACGGCGTGTCACAATGGCAAACAAATTTTCGATAGGATTCAAGTCGGGTTATTGTGCGGGTCAATCAAGCACTTGAATCCTTTTCGTCTGAAACCATTCCTTGACCAACTTCGATGTGTGTTTCGGGTCATTATCCTGCTGAAACACCCACCGAAGTGGCATACTCCATTCTGCATATGGGAGCATTTTCGTTTCTAAGATTTCCTTGTACACGAAACGATCCATTTTATCGTTTATTTTGTGCACAGGACCAAGGCGTTTCCCAGAGAAACATGCCCACACCATAATATTTCCCCCACCATGTTTCATTGTTTGCTTACAATAGCGTGGATCGAGCCGATTTCCTTTTATATGCCGCACTGTGCACATGCCGTCAGAATTGAAGAGGTGTACTTTGACCTTATCGCTAAACAGCACACTATTCCACTTTCTGATAGGCCATTAGTTGGCCTATTGGTGTTGCTTTGCAATTTCAAGACTAAAAATAACAAAAATACTATTGAATTTGTTGTCGAAGTAAATTAAAATTCATTTACCGTTTCTTCGTGTGTTTTTTTTTTTTTTGTCAGCATTGGTTTTTTGACAGCCCTATAACTTCTTAAACCAAGCTTGATAATATGTTTTCCAACTGCTCCAGCGCAAAATTCAAATTGAGTGATTTCACTGTTTCTTTTGAAGTAATAAATCTTTTTTTTTTTTTAATTAATATTTTAATTAGTCTCTCGTCACGGACGGAAATCTTGCGTGGAGTTGCGCCTGTGTTTGGTTTTACGACAGTGCCTATCGACTTATAATTTTGAATCCACCGTGAAACCATTGATTTATTAATTTTTTAATGATTAGCCATATCAACTTGATTTTGCCCTGCCTTCCACAATGATATAGGGTCCGCCAAATAACTTTTTTTTTTTGAAAATGCTATAAAAAAAAAACTACTGAATATTTTCTCAAATTTATTTTTTTATTTGAAAGTACAATCCTTCCGGTTAATAATGGAAAATAATTTCTTTCAATTGGCGGACCCTATATAACGGTGGATTTAAAGCTATTATCGTATTGAACGGACTTGTTAAAAATTGATAGTTTGAAAGCAAATAAACTTTTAATAGGACTAAACTGCATTTATTTAATTTATTTGGAATTTAATCAACTTAAACCCATTGCAAGAGAGCCGTTATATTTAAGGGAGATAGAATAAGTTTTGTTTTTGTTTATTATTGTTATACCGAAAAAGGTTTTTGTTGTTATTTTTTTTTATAAATTTTTTTATATTTTTTTTTTTTGTTACGTAAGGTCTTCTTATTTCAGAGTTTCCTCAAATTCAGTGTGAGTTGCTTAGCGTAAGAACAGCACTGTATCTTTAAAGTACCTTTATAAATCCGTGTTTCGCTAGTTTAGCGTTATTATAACGGTAGTTTAATATATTTCGAAATTAAACCGGTAAAATGGCGCAAAAAGACAAATACTTTTAATGGAATCGCCATTTTAAAATTTCCATATCGATCGTTATTTTGAAAAGGTATCGTTATTTTGAAAAGGTATTGAATGCCATGCTCATATTTTGAAAAATTGCAAGGAAGGTTATTCTATGATTACTTTTAATGTAAAAAAATTTTTATATTTTTCTAATTTTTCCATTTGCTGCAATTTATGCCAACATATTTATCGCTAGTATAGACTACAAGTTATGTACATGTTAGTTAAAAGTAACTTTAGGAAAAGTGCGCAATAAAGTGACCTTTAACTATTTTTGGTTATTAAAATTTCCTTATAAAACAAAATTATATATTTCAAAATATGGCACCACCCAGAGCAAAACCCGATTACTTTTGACGAAGTAAAATAGTTCTTAAAAATACGAAGCCGCAACGACGTACTTATATTTACTTACAAAAAATTTTTTCGAATTGTGTAAAAATAAAAAAATTGCGCTATTTTTCTAAAAATTTTTTATTTTTTTCGAAAACGCCTCAAAGGGGTCTTAAATGGATCGAGACGGATCCACATATCATGGGCCATGAAAGAAAATGCATTTTTGATCTAAAGCGCCGCAGGAAAAATTTTAAACATTATTAAAAAAAATCATTTTCTGATGTAAAGCGACGCGTGCTTTGTTCCCATATAACGAGTGGACAAAAATAGAAGGAGTTATTGTAGCTAACTGAAATTTGGTACGCGATTTTAGTTTGAGTTAATTAGAATATAAACGAAATTTTAGAAAAATTAGTGCAAGGACACGCCTACTTTCATATATCCTGAAGTTTAAAAATGTAATAATATCTTCAAATTTGGTCAGAACATAACGTAAATTGATAATTGTTATTAGAACAAAGTTATTAACGTGCTTGCCAACTTTCTTTTCAATCGGAGAAAGGACTCGCAGTCATTGAAAATTATTTTTAACACTAAAGTTGAAAAAATTTGTTTTTTATTACCCTTAAAATACAGAAGTTATTAAAAATTCGTTACCGAAATACCGAACCAGGCATTATATCGATTCCCACGCATGTTAGAAATTAGAGATTAAATTTGATGAAACTTTTGTTATTAAAAAAACTATGTCGTTCGCATACCTAAAAATATTTAATTAAACACAACAAGTACTTTTTAAATAATAATCATATATACCCGGTTAAAAATAATCATATATGTTCATGTATGTTTATGTATGGTGATCATATATGATTCCATACATGAACATTAACGAAAATTGAGGTAATATGTATATTTATGATCATGCATGAAGGTAAATAATGACATATTTGTATTCATACATTTGCATATGTTTCTGGTTTTCATATATTTTTGCCATTAAAAGAATTATTTTTAATTTTTTTTAGTAAAAATGGTCAGGGTTTTTTTTATTAAATTTTCTTTTAAATAAAAAATTTATTTTAATTTGCATACAAAAATCTATAATTATAATAAAAACATCACGGTTTTGCTTGACGTATTAAATAAATAAACCAAAAAATCAAATCTGGAGTTTCTAGTTATGTATTCTTCTTTAGAACTTTGGCTTTATCCAATCATTTTATTTACCGAGAAAGGGCGAAACTTTTTATCCTGCTTTTTAACACAAACAAATGGAAGAATAACGGCCTAGACTTTGGCATCTCAGCGGACATTTTTTTTATATCATGAACTACGTTTTACCCCAAAAAGTACAGCGCCATTCATCTTAAAACAAACTTACCAAATCTCATCAAATTCTAACATATCAAGCTCCATGTATCACATTATTTAAATATTTTCTTCAACAACTAAAATAAATCATACAAAAAATTTTGAACAATACAGAACAAATATATATATATATATATATATATTTTGACACAATAAATTCTCATAAAAATTATATAAGAATATTAAAAACTTCAAAATAAATAAATATAAAAATTTTGACATTGTCAATTTGAAGTTTAAATCAAACAAATAAATAAAAACTGAGATAACATATGATCATTAATGGAAAAGTATATGGCATACCTGGGTAACCAAATTTAAAATCGATGGTACTCTGTACAAAATAATAATAAATATTGAGCTTCATTAAGATCAAAAAGTTTTTTAATTTTTTAATCTTGATATCCATTTTTATGATTTTTTCTCTCTTTCTTTTTTTTTAATATTTGTGTGTCTATTATATGACTCTTAATTATTTTAAACTTTTTCAAAAGAAGGTATTGAAAAAATACTAACATTTTAAATTCATTAACCCTGGTATGTTTATTTATTTTTGTTATTAATACTAGTAACACTAACAAATTATATCCATCAATTAGTCTGTTACTCATGTATAAAATCAGTTGACGATTGACTTTATTATTAAAAGTTATTGCATCAAACTTTGCGTTTATTACAAATAATAAGTTGTTTGTTTAATATTTTTTGAAAATATTGTAGAAACATTTCTTCAATTTTGTAATTGTTGAAATTATTTTTATACTGTTATATAAAAAATTTTTTTTTTGTTTTTTTTTTTTTACACCTCAAAATTATTTTGTTTCCAACATTAAAATTCAAAGCCAGAAACAAAATTTGATAAAAATTAACTATAGAATTAAAACACCAAACATGGAATACTTTTACTAAAAAAAATAATTATTGATATTTTTTGTGATTTCACGAAAATTCGGTCTCTCTCTATTCAGTGTGTTTTGGCTATTTACCGAATATTGCTACTATTCATTCAAATACGGAATGTTGATACTATTTTGCCGAATTATTCGTTTTATAAAAATGTGCTCAAATCAATGATTTTTATTTAAAAGAATTCGAAACAAAAGTTCCAAATTTTTTTTATAAAGTTTGTTTAAGATTATTATTGGGTTCTCTATTAGTGAAAATGAAGTGTTATAGTCGAAAAATTTTTATTTGTTACATAAGTGTAATCTTTTTATTAAAACAGTTATGAATATGCACTTTTATTCGGAATTTGGTTCTTTTTTTTATTCGGCCGAATATTCGGTATTCGGTTTGAACCGTATACCAAACGTTCGGTATTTTTATACACTATTCGTGATATCTCTAATTAAAACCGATTTCTTGTTTAAAAGTTTTCCTTAAAATTCTACGTATTTAGCGCCCTCTAGTGGTGAAAATAATAGTCTGATCTAAATTTTTTTCACACAACGCTTTATAATCTTTCTAAAAATATGTTTTTTTATAAATATTTTATCGGGGAGCTTTATTTTATTTGACATTTTAATTTTTAACACTACAAAATTGCATCAAATTTATGAAAAAAAAATCACAAAAATAAACATTTTTAAAAACATGATTTTTTTTATAATTTGTGGCAAAATATTGGTTCTATTCTTCTTTTTATCTTTGAGATAATAGTATTAACTTTAAAAAACGTAAAAAACCCTTTACGCAATTTATTTTTTTACTTTATCAATGTTTTGTAAATTTTGGGTTTTCAACAAAACAAAATGTATAAAATAAAGCCACAAAAAAATATTTAAAAAATTTGTATTAAAATTTACAATGAAATTTATATTTTTAGTTTATTACAAATATATTAGAACTATTAAATAAAAAGTTTTTATTTTTTGAAAAACTTAATTTTTATTTTTTTTTGTGCAACATTTAAAACTTGTTTTTGTGTTTAACTATTTTTGCTTTAAATTCTCTAAGGTAAAACAAAAATATTCTCTTACACGATTTTAAGTTACTTTATAATCTTTATAATTATAGTGAAAAAAAAAAAACAATTAATAAGTTGGTTCATAAATGGTTAATTCTTGCAGTTATTTAATGCCTTATTGAAAACATATTTTGCATACCACTGATATCTACTTTGTCCTGGTCGAAATAATAGTTCTTGGTGTGTTCAAAATCACATTTTTAACTTTACAACAAACCCACTCCCTATATTTATTTTGTAGTCCCTATATTTAACAACTTCCGTAACCTAATGAAAAAGTCCATCTGATCGTCGATTTTTTTATAGCGCCGAAACAAACTACTTCCTCCCAATGACACACCAATGTTAAAATCATTAATGATTCACCGAAATTTTCACAACTTCGGGTTCAGTAGATGTAGTGTTTAACTACTTCTTCCTCAGCTCTTATTTTGCTGAGTATTGATGACATTGGATTTAAAAGCGTCTTAAGACAAATTGAAAGTAATTTGATAACGTCCGTAAAAAGTTTTCAGTTGGATCAGTTTACATCCCCTGCAACACCAGTGAGCAATAGCTTGTTAAAAAGAGGCTTTGATGTTGTTATTGTCGGTGGAGATCAACAACACAATGGCAATGGAAGATATATATATATATATATATAACTGGCTTCAGGGCCACTCACTAGATGTGACATGGTGCAATCGTGGTTTATATCTGGATCACTTTTTGGTAAGCCATACCATGGTGAACACGGATATATAAAATAAAACAGTTTGGCTACATTTTCCGATCATTTTCACATTAAAATGGAAATTAAGTTCAATACAATTGATTTTGTATTGTCGACCCCTAGATATTTGATTTCCTTCAAGAACGCTGATTGGTCAAATTATCGTCGAGATTTGGAACTGGCAACATACACCATAATCCAACTATTGAAGGTATTAATTAAGGAATTGGTTAATATCGAGCAAGCGCAAAAATTTATTTATTTAAGTCTATGGATACAATATTATCCTTACAGACTAGCATCTTAAACCTATTACATTAATTAAATTATTTAAGAGATGTTTTAAATTCAAATTGATTACAGTAATTATTAAATAACCTCGTGGACTTGGTAAGGGGTTCATTTAAAAAATAATCAGTTCTATGCAAATATATATAAAAGAATTTATCATTAGTTCTAAGAACTCTCGGAGGTACACAAATAGGAATTAATTTTAATAATTCAGGAGAATCTATTTCACCGCAAATAATGTAGGAATGTTGAAAAATTACTAGTATATGAGACATTTAAAAAAGGAAGAGCGAACTTAACAAATTTCTTTTGTATTCTCTCAACGCGGCTAATATGAATATTAGCATAGGGGCTCCAGATAAAGGAGCCATATTCGAATCTTGATCTAACAAAGGATGAAAATAAAATTTTTTTAGTGAAATGGTAGAAATGTTTGCTGGAATTTCGACGTATGTAAGTAGAAAGCGAACAAGCCTTAGGAATAATATAATTCAAATGGCTACAAAAAGAAAGTGTAGGATTGAAAACCACACCTAAATCAAACATTTCATCCACTGAGGATAAAACATGGGTTTTCATTCTGTACTCAATAAATAAAATGTGACATCTATGGTACGTAAACCATTACGTTCCGACCATATAATTACCCTATCTAAGTCATCCTGAAGATCAGAAATGTCTTTTTGGGAATAAATAGGCTTAAAAATCTTAAGATCGTCAGCATACATTAAGAACTGCGAGTTTTTAAAGCAATGAAAAATGTCATTAACAAACAAAATAAATGGCAATGGGCCAAAGATACTACCCTGTGGAATACCTTAAGAAGTAGGCAGAATCCATTAACAGAGCCAACTGCATGTCTACCAATTAAGTAAAATCGAAGCCAACTAGGCAAATCGGAATGAAACCCAATCTTAGAGAGTTTAAGTATAGAGATCATAAGGCACACGGCCTTTGCGAAATCAGTATAAATTGCATCAATTTGAATACCTTTTTCAAAGCAAGATATACAATAATTAGTAAAAGTAGCCAAATTAGTAGTAGTAGACCTACCAGCCATAAATCCATGCTGGTATACAGTAATATGACATTTTAAAGAGAAAAAAAGTTTATCATGGACAATATGCTCAAAAACTTTAGCACATTAGTCAATTTATAAATCGGTCTATAGTTAGTAATATTACTTTTGTCGCCAGATTTAGGAAAAATAGTAGTATATTTCCATTTCTAAATAAAATAACCACCACTCAAAGATTTATTAAATATAATTCTCAATGGTAAAATAAAAGCAGAAAAATATTTTTTTAACAGAAAACCGGAAAGAACATCATTATCACATTTAAACAAATTGGATAGTTTTCCAATACCTGTTGCAATATCTTCATCAGAAATTTCCATAGGCCCAAAATCAAGCACAGTACAAATATTATTAAAATCAAACCCATCTAGGTGGAAAGAGTTGTCATTTAAATTTGATTGAAAATATATAGAAAAAAGTTTAAGATAGTCAGGTTGTTCGAAGATAAATCATTAAAAGACACCCTTAAAGGAATAGTGGAATTAGTTTCCAGAAGCACTTAGGATTATTAATTGAGGCATTAAAGCTCAAAAGATACTGATTGTATAAATATTTATTAAGACGCGAATTTACGGTCGTACTGTAAAAATTTTTGCTTATCACAGTCATTATTAGTGGTTTTAAATTTATTATGATACTTATTTCTAAGATTATTCAATCCTTTAGTGTACCAGGAAAGTTTATATACTGTAGGATTAGCTAAAGGTACATTTTCTTTAATAACTCTTAAAGTATTAGATAAAAAAACTTCATAACAAATTGATATAATATCATTATTAAACAAATTGAACAAATTTAAATTATAAAGAAAAGCATTTAAGGCATTTAAGTTACACGCATAATAATTATTACGAGTATTATCAATTACATTAACAAAGGCATATTCATAAACTTCGATTTGAATTTCCAAAGCACAATGATGAGAAGTAGAAGATGAGATTAGAAAATCAGATACTCTTAGGACAAACTTTAAATCAGAACTTATAAATACCAGATCAAGAATATTATGAAAATTATTATATACATTGTTAATTTGCATAAGATCAAGACTAAAAGCTGCATCTAATATACTTATTTCATAACATTTATTAACGTTATGAGGAAGAAACATACCAGAGTTAGGTACTACGGACCAAACGATATCATATAAATTGAAATCACCTAATACGCATAACATGTCATCATCACGGATGAAATCGGAAAGATGAGTAATATTATAAGCATTAGCAGTAGACCGTTCCACCTTATAGGCAAAAAAAAAGTTCACCGTACACCCTCAAGTATAAAGTATTTTAACAAGAAAATTTCGAAATTTTTTTTTTTTTTTTTTGGCCGAACGTAGGGGTCGCCATTTTATATTTTTCGTTATATCTTCGCAATTTACCGACTGATCTTAAAGTGTTGTATATCAATGTTTTTTGTCTCGCGGAGACCGATGGCGAAAGAGCCATTGACCTCAGGTAACCCGTTTTAGTATTAACCCACCAGATCTCAGTTGCTACCATCTTAATGTACTACCCTAATAGTTTAGAATGAAAGCTCGCAAAAAAGCAATAAACTTTTGGTAGGAAAGTATCCAATAATTCCAGCGGAACTATTATTTTATTTTTTTTTAATTTTTTTTGTTGCCGAATGTAGGGCATTTTTAATTTTTTTTTCATATCTTCTGTATTTACAGTCGGATCTTAAATCGTTATATATCAATGTTTTTGTCGCAATGATTCCAATTTGTTACATCAAAAATCATTGACCTCAAGCACCCTTTTATACTACTTAAGGGGTAACACCTATGTAAAAAGCCTATTTATAAAAACTTCCTTTTTTTCTTCTATATTTACGGAGATGTGTTAACAGAATGGTTTTCACAAAATTTATGAAGGAGTACAAAAAATATTTGTTTTACACAAAGTTTTACAAAATGATAGTATATTTACAATAGAGGTCCACGGCACGCAGCATTACTTAATCAATTTTTGGTGGATTTCTCTGAAATTTATAATGCATATGGAAAACTAAATTATCTATGGATGCGCGTAGGAGTTTTTGATAGGTCAAATACTTTTTGACTTAGAGCTGTTTCTTTACGAGTATAAAAAATAGATATTTTGACTTTAACAATTCGCTGTTTTCTCAAAAATTAATATACCCAAAAACTCATACGCTTTTCTCTAGATAATTTAGTTTTCTATATAAAGTGTATGTTTCAGAGCGATCCACCTAAAATTGGTTAAATTATGCTGAGTGCCGTGGATCACTTATAAAATAACACAAATTTTAATCGATCATATTTTGATGTGATTCAAGTTGGCTGTATCTTTGACGGCTGTCAAGTTTAGAAAAAATGTGCCCCATTCGTTGCTCATCGGTGACCGCCATAGAAGATTCATGTACTACATGAACAAAACGCTCGGTGTTTTGAGAATGGCACGGATAAGCTGTGAAAATAATTAAGCAAAGAAAACTATAAAGTTATTTTTCATGTGCCAACCTGGTAATTTAATTATTTCTTTTAAACACTGTAATGCTTCCAGGTGGTCTTGCGTATAGAACTGCAAGCATGGCGGCTCAGTCAATTCGAATTTTGACCAATTAATCATATCGAAGTAGGAGTCACTCTCGAAGTTTATAAAATTATTCACTTGTGGACCAAACATTTTGATTCATTGCGGGCTGACAAAATCTTGGCATAGCCATCTGAACGTACTAGTGGATCTTGGTCTGTTATCATCGATAACAAAACATTCTCGGGGTGTAAAAAGTACGCATTATTTTCGATAAATAAGGACGAAGGACCTGTTGAACATCTTCCGGCAACTGACGAATCCAATATATGTATTGAAAAATATTGCGACTTCCGTGAACTGCCAGCGGTTGGCTTTTTACTAGAAACCAGAATGTCGCATAAATTTTTACAACGAACTGAGCCAGATTTTTCAATATCATCGAGGGTTTCGTGCACGTCACATAATAGCGGAGGATTCGAGAGGCTGTTGTTAGCCAGCGCGCTGTGCAAATAGCACCAGGCTTCTCGCTGGCTAATCTCTCATCGCATTCTCCGGTATGAACGGCTAGAACCATACGATACAAATAAAGCTGATCTCCTCGAACATTCCAGCCTTCTATGTTTGCTGGCATTTCTCGCATTGGAATGCGTTCAAAAACTTTATTGACCTAACCAAACGGAATAATGTTTACAATAACATTGACGTATTATAGTACACGGAACACCTTAAGGTGTGGGTAAAATTAAAAATATATTAAACTTACAGAATAGTGTATGCAATTCTGAATACCTTCTCCGATACTTCCTGGCCAAATTCCAGGTCCTTTCTGTTTGCCAAGTAATGATCGTAATAGCGCATTTAATGGTAACTCGTTGAAGTGGAATAGGCATACGAACCATTGCAAAGGTGTCTGTAAATGGCGTTCCATTCTTACAATGACTCCATTTTTGTAGCCAGAGTTGGCAGGAGTTCCATCGCAACTAATAGCTATTAAGAAGTCCATATTGAAGTTTTCTTGACTCAAATAATCCACGATGCACGTGGGCGTAGCATAGCCAATGAATTTTGAATCTGGCTCTTTCACAATGGTGATATGTTCTTCATTCACAACAACATTTCGGGTCACATTTGCCTCCGTTGCTCTTTTCAAAGTTCGCTCTTTCTTGCCATCGAAAGAGATACACGTTAATAACTCATTACATTTTGCCGCGGCTTTTGCTTCCTTACGAAACTTCACTCGTTCTCTAAATATCTTGTTTTTGTTAATGATCAGCCCGTCAAAGAACTGGCATATATTTTCGGCTGTTTCTGCAGATAACTCTTCTTGGCTTTTGCGCTAATCGACAATTTCAAATCTTTTATTAACATGGTGGCAAGCAAGGCACCGTAGCGAAATGAGGTGTCGCTGCGATCCAAAGCCGAACTAAAATCACGTAATGAAATGTCCGCCACTGTATATTTGTGTTTCAACTTATGTGAAAAATCGCTAAAACTTTCTTCAAACTCCTGATCTTCATCGCTGTCTGGTTCATATCCAACGCTATACACCTCATTCGATGTTGTAGCAATTGATGACATTTCTACATCATTGCCACTTATTATCGGCATCGCATCAACAACATCATCTAAAGTCATCAATCGTGCACCGCACTGATCGATGAAGAAAGCTTTCGCATCATCTGAAATTTTATCAGAGTCGGTGCAAATGCATGTATTATTTCTTTCGATACTGCACTTACAACGTGAAATCAAGAACAATCTATTCCACTCATTTACATTGTACTTCAACTGATATTTAACCATATTATAATAATCCAAACTTCTTCGAAGAGCTGTTACCGATATAATTGCAATGCCTGTGCGCTTCCACAAATGGCTAATACTTCTCAACGCTTCTTGTTTAAATGCACCCAACTTTCGATTTCGGTCAGTATAATGCCGCAGATACAAGAAGAAATTAATAACATCGCACTTCGTAGGTAATTTGGTATTGTTTAAATCCTGTTAGTTTGGTATTATTTAAATTCACTAATAGACATTTTTTAAGTTTTTATCGTTTTTAATTAGAATAAACAAAACACGATTAATTATTATAGAAAATAATGACAGTTACTACATGGGTAAAACGAATAGCAAAACAAAGTGAGATAGTAGTAACGGTATTATTAATTGTGACAAACACATTGATATATAACCCTTTAAGATCCGACTGTAAATACAGTAGATATGACAAAAAAATTAAAAATGCCCTACATTCGGCAACAAAAAAAATTTAAAAAAAAAATAAAATAATAGTTCCGCTGGAATTATTGGATACTTTCCTAGCAAAAGTTTATTGCTTTCATTCTAAAATATTAGGGTAGTACATTAAGATGGTAGCAACTGAGATATGGTGGGTTAATACTAGAACGGGATACTTGAGGTCAACATCGGTCTCCTTTGAGGAAAACATCGGTCTCCGCGAGACAAAAAACATTGATATACAACACTTTAAGATCCGACGGTAAATGGCGAAGATATTACGAAAAATATAAAATGGCGACCCCTACGTTCGGCCAAAAAAAAACTTTCGAAAATTTCTTGTTAAAATACTTTATATTTGAGGGTGTACGGTGAACTTTTTTTTTGAGGTACGGTCTAATGAGCAGTATACAGGCTTTCAGATTTTTCAGGGGGAATGTAGGAAGTATAAATATATAAATCATAGTTAACCAGAGTTTGTATTTGCACACCACGCAGTGCTCATTTTACTTCTTCATGTATCACTGTACATGAATGAAATATAATTAATGTGTTTTATTTTTCATTTATGTTAATTTCTTCTTACGCAAGTTAAGGTATGAAGTTTTCATAACTTAATATTTTTTTTTTATATTCCCACGAAAAGACTAAATGAACTAATATTGCGAAATCAAAGTTACACGCGCCAATATTTTGTGCTGACACCGATGTCAGCAAAAATATTATTTTTTTGAATTCTTTAATCGAACCATTTTTACCTTTTACTAAATTATGCTGACGCTATGTCTGCAAAATTATTGAAAAAGTCGTTATTATGATTTATGCTAGAAAGGAAAGTCAGTTCGAATTGATTCACGAAGAGTGGAAGTAAGATAAGTAAGTAAAGAAATAAAATATATATTTTTTTTAAAATGTAAAAAGGACAGTTTTTAATTGGGGGCTCAACCGGGATTGCCTATCGAAAACAAAGTTCTGAAAAAAACAAGTAAGAACATCAATAGTGCGTCCGCTAACCAAACAAAAAAGTATCCTTATGAAAAGGAGAAAATAATAAAAAAAAACAGTGACAATAAAAAAGTATCCTTATGAAAAGGAGAAAATAATAAAAAAAAAAAAAAATAGTGACAATAAAAAAGTGTCCTTACATAGAGGAGAAAATATAAAAAAAACAGTGACAGTTAAAAAGTACCTTATTAAAAGGAGAAAATAAAAAACACAGTGACAATTAAAGAAAAAGTGTCCCATAAAAAGGAGAAAATATAAAAATAGTGACAAACAGAAAAAAACCTTTTTAATAAGAGTGTTTAAACAAATAAACTAAGTGATTTAAAATAAATCAAGTGTCAAAAAAAAAACTCTATGTTCATCAACAACATTTTTTAAAAAAACTTATTAGGAAAAATATATAAAAAAACAATTTCGTGAACAATATTTTTTATAAAAAAACTAGATAAGAAAAAATATACAGTTGTATAACAAAAACAAAAGTTTTTTTTAACTAACTGTCCACTCCGAGACAGCAACACCCCAGAACGAGTGTAATCTGGGACAGCTTTAAAGCGGTGGTACAATATCAGTGACAACTTGCAGCGGCAGATATTACAAATAACAAATTATTGTAAGTTTAGAAAATAAGTTAAATTAAATTGTAAATCCGAAAATTCTTTACAAACTGGCTAATATAGTAGAAGATATAGTAGAAAATCTCACTGAAGAGGAGATCAAATTTCTAATTAAACGTAGAGAGTTAGATACAATTGACGAAGAACTAGAAGCACTAGACGGACTCAATAGACAATCTTTCAAATCTATTTAATAACATGATAACAAGTGATCCCAACATGAAATAATTAGGATATTGACGCAGGCCACAGCACCACTCCTAAGGGAATTGGAAGTGCTAAAGGCAAATTTTGACAGACTGACAATTGCAAATACTGTTACAGAATACGAACAACAAACTATTGACGAAACCAAACGATGTGACGAAAGCTTGGATGTTATAAAATCCCTTCCGAACTTTAACGGGAAAGATACCTCTTATGTAAGCTGGCGAGAAGCCGCAAACAACTCCATGAGTCTATATACCAAAGGTAGTCGTAGGTATTTCGCTGCATTGACCATTTTACGGAACAAAATAACAGATGAGGCAAATGACACTCTAACAAACCATGCAACGGTACTGAATCTTGACGCTATTATGGCCCGACTGGACTTTGCTTATGCCGACAAACGACTAATCCATATCATTGAACAAGAACTTAGTATAATGAGGCAAGGTTCTTTGACAATTTTGGATTATTATAACGAAGTTAACAAGAAACTGACTTTACTAAGAAATAAAACGATAATGACCTATGGATCAAATTTCTTTCTATCGAATAAACTAAACTGTAAAAATCGACAATATGCGCTTAGAGTTTTTGTCACCGGTCTATACCCACCACTGGCGAATATTCTTTTCTCACTTTCACCTTCCGATTTACCGAATGCCTTAGCCAAAGCTCAGGAGCTAGAAGCGAATAATGTAAGAGCTAATTTTGCTGTACAATTCAATAGAAATCAGGGCAGCAATCAAAACCTAAGGAATACCCAAAATGTTTTACGATTTCCTCATAGAAATCGCTTTAACAATTTTCAACATGGCCAAAACCTTCCCATTATCCATCGCCAACCTAAGCCCGAACCGATGGAAATAGGAAGCTCATTAAATATTCCGGTCGCTGCGACGAATAATAACGTTCGACAGATTGGACAATCACTGAATTGTGGACGAGGACCACAAATTAGTCAGTGGCAACAACGGCCACAAAATACAAATCAATTTGGCCAAAGGCCACAATTTAATTATCCCATAAAAAGGCAACATCCTAGCGGACAATTTAGTTCCCAGCCAATAAACAAGGCCCAGAGAGTAAATATTTTAAATGAAACAGCTTTTTTAGACACGACCCCGGACTGCCATACATCATTAGGACAGGAGCATCCGGGAGAACTTTCAGAATTTTAATTGACAGTGGAGCAACCAGTTGTTACTGTAGCCCCAATGTCCTTACTAACAGACAGGAATTAGATATTAAGAAAATAATAAAAACCATAAATGGTTTTACCATTATCAAACACTGCTACGAGGCAGATTTTATGAGATTCCCAACTTAGAATCCGATATTTTAATAGGTTTTAATTTTTTGAAAAAAGCTAACATAAAACTTGATTTTGAAAACGGCACAATTACGTGTGGCGATAAAATTGATAAATTTTAATAAACCAGCATCAACGAGTAGTGCTGTTAATGAAAATAAGGAAAACGAGGAAAATATAAATAACTTGAGAAATGATCTTGAGTGCGAAAATTATGACGAGAATGATATCAATCGTAGTTATGGAAGAAGCATAATTGATAAATTAGATAGTGAAATTAGAAATGAAATAGAAAATTTACACTCGAAAATTGATACTGTTCTGCCATTCAGAACGGATATAAAAGCTGAGATACGTACAATTTCTGAAACTCCTATATGGAGTAAGCAATATCCTTATCCACTCTCAGTAAACTCATTTGTAAATAAGGAAATAGAAAAACTATTAAACGACGGAATTATACGTCCCAGTAAAAGCCCTTACAACTCCCCAATATGGGTAGTGCCAAAAAAAGGAACTAACGAAGACGGAACGCAAAAATCTCGAATGGTAATTGATTATAAGAAACTAAATGGAAACACTATATCATACAAGGCTCCGATACCGGATTGCAGTGTTATCCTATCAAATTTGGGAAAAGCGAAGTACTTTTCCACCATCGACCTCGAATCCGGTTTCCATCAAACTTTAATGAAGCCGGAAGATATTGAAAAAACAGCGTTTTCTTTGAACAAAGGAAAATGTGAATTTATTAGACTCCCTTTCGGATTGAAGAACGCACCCAGTATCTTCCAAAGTGCCATGGATGATATTTTAAGGGACTATATAGGAAAATTTTGCCACGTCTATATAGACGATATAATAGTATACTCGGAAAATTTGCAAGAACATAAAGGGTGTCCCAAGAAGAACGCAATTTTTAAATTTTAAATAAAACACAGATATTTAAAAAAAAATCGTGAAACTTTATTATATCGTAAAGTAGACAGAATGAGGTTTTGTATGGAACAATATATCGTGCAGATGGCCGCCGCGGCTTTGCTGGCATGCACGCGATCTTTTAATGAAATTTTCAATGACCGTTTTGCATGAATGCTGCGGTATTTCATTAATGCAGCGTCAAATTTCCTCTTTTAAGGCTTGAGTCGTCGTCGGCTTATTCGCGTAAACCATCGACTTCAAAAAACCCCAAAGAAAAAAATCTAATGGTGTTAAATCGCAAGATCTAGGCGGCCAATTCTGATCTCCAAAACGCGGAATAACACGACCGGGAAATGACTGATGCAGCAATTGAATTGTTTCTCTGGCTGTATGACATGTGGCGCCGTCTTGTTGGAACCACATGCCCTGCACATTAATTTCTTCAATTCTAGGCAAGAAAAAACTGGTTATCATTTCACGATACCAAACACCATTGACTGTTTGCGCTTGACCTGCCTCATTTTCATAAAAAAAAGGTCCAATGATTTCTCCAGCCCAAAAACCACACCACACAGTGACACGTTGAGGATGCATTTTGCTTCTCGTGAATCACTCGAGGATTTTCCTCACTCCAAATGCGACAATTCTGCCTATTGACGAAGCCATCAAGATGAAAATGGGCCTCGTCACTGAAGATGATTTTATCAGCAAAATCAGCATTTTCATGTTGTCTCTCCAATACCCAATTAACGAACTCCCTTCGCTGTCCATGGTCAGCTGGCTTCAGTTCCTGAGTCAATTGAACTTTGTATGCATGAAGATGCAAATCTTTCGTCAAAATTCGCTGCAAAGTGGATTTGGAGACACCAATTTGCTGAGCTCGGTGTCGAATTGAGGTGGATGGAGTTTGAGCGACATCATCACGTACAGCTGCGACATTTTCGGTCGATCGACCTGGTCAGACAGACCCAGTTTCGGCAAATTTATCCATTAATCTCTTTACAGTTGACTCTTTTGGAGCATTATTGTGACCCCAAATTGATCGCAATTTGCGAACTGTAGCCGCAAAACTTTCACCATTTTGGTAAAACAATTTCACAATGGGAATGCGTTGTTCATTCGTGTAGCGCTCCATTTCACTAACCTCGTACCTTCTACTAGCAAACAATAACAATTGTTCAAATGTCAAACAATGACACTTCGAATGTTGCCAGATTTAAAAATTGCGTTCTTCTTGGGACACCCTTTAGAAAGCATTTGAAAATGGTAGTTCAAAGACTTAGGGATTCTAATATGAAAATTTCTTTGGAAAAATCAAATTTTTTCAAAAAAAAGGTTGAATTTTTGGGTTATATTGTTGCCCATGGTATTATAAAAACCGATCCAAAGAAAATAGAGACGATAAATAGTTACCCTGAACCTAAAACTCTCAGACAATTGAGAGGCTTCCTCGGCATAACAGGATACTATAGAAAATTCATTAGAGATTGCGCATAAATCTCAAAACCATTGACAAAATATCTTACAGGAGAGAATGGCAAAGTTTCACAATACATGTCCAAAAAAATTGCAGTAGAATTTGATTCGGAAGCTCAATCAGCTTTCAATAGACTAACAAATTTATTAACTGACCAGGTTGAACTTGCATAACCTGATTTCAATAAGAAATGTACTCTGACAACTGACGCATCAAATGCAGCAGTTAGCGCTGTCCTAACCCAAGATGGCAAACCCATAATTTTTATTTCCAAGACACTTACTTCTACCGAACGAAACTACGCTACAAACGAGAAGGAATTATTTGCGATAGTTTGGTCTTTAAAAACACTGAGGAATTATCTATACGGAGTGGCAGATTTAGAAATCCATACCGACCATCAGCCACTCACTTTTGCAATATCTTCTAGAAATCCAAACGCGATACTAAAAAGATGGATGTCCTTTATAGAGGAATATTCTCCGAAATTTGTCTATAAACCGGGCGCAACAAACGTCGTGGCCGATGCACTTTCTAGGCAAATATTACATAATATATCAGATGATGAATCTTTACACAGCACACAACACTCCGCTGAAAGTAGTGAAGAATTTACAATTAAAGAAACTTCCAAACCACTCAATGAATTTAAACAGCAAATTCTTCTAAGCAAAACTGACTTTACAAGTTATAAATCAGTTAGTAACTTCAATAGAACTAGACACATCATTGAATTTGATACAAGAGAGAGTCTTAAAAACATGTTAAAAGAATTTATACGGCCCAATTTGGTGACAGCAGTACATTGTTGCCCAGAAGATCTTTGTGAGTTTAAGGAAACAGTAAAAGAAACTTTTACTAACAAATTTGTTTTTACTAAAATCTTTGCAATCGATATTGTTAATGTCGATGACCAAAAAGTCATAATTGAGGAAACTCACACTAGGGCACATAGGAATTCTAAAGAAAATCACAAACAAGTTTGTAAACAATATTATTGGCCAAAGACTATCGACCACTTCAAGGAATTTATCAGACATTGTAATATCTGCAGTAAAGCGAAATATGATAGGAAACCAACTAAGATTCCAATTGGAGAGGCTCCGATTCCTAGTAAGGAGGGGGTGTTCCTACACATCGATATTTTTTATGCCCAACATTTAAAATTCCTTACCTGCATCGACGCCTATTCAAAATTTCTTATAATAAAACAAATAGAAGATAAAACAAACTTAGGTGAAAAAGTCTTGGATATATTACAAACTTTTCCTGCAGCAAAAAAATTAACGTTAGACAATGAACCAGGCTTCAAAACTCCTACTTTCTGATCTTTAATGCAAAGATTAAAAATTCAACTGTATTTTTGTGATCCTAGACATAGCACAACTAATGGACAGGTAGAAAGAGCACACTCTACTTTGATTGAAATAGCAAAATGCTTAAACTTCAGTATTCACTCAGTTACAAATGAAAAACCATTTAATGTATTTCATAATAAAGTCAATCATGAAAATCTGCGCAACAGACTATTAGAATCACAAAGCAGAATGTTAAAAAGAAATATACCCACATTAATAAAAACTTTTGAGACAGAGATAAATTACTTCCTCGCTATAAGAAACAGAAAGTAAAGGAAGACTTAGGGAATAAGATTAAAGTTCATAGTAGAAATAGAATAATTCACAAAGAGAACATAAAAACCTAATAAGATTTCATTTTATAGAAAATGTTAGGGTATTAATTAACTTAAATCAACACTTAAGATAACTTATATTTAGTGTAAGTAAACATTTATATTAAATTATATAAAATATATTTTGCCAAATTATCAATTTATAAGAATCAGACAAATAGCTCCGATGGAGTACATCGCTTAAGTCTTCTTGAACCTGAGAGCTCGTTATAGGGAAGTTGTCTTATTTCATTGTTAGAATGAGTTGTAAGTTTAAATGTATGTTTTAAGCTGGAATTCCTTATGACTTCTTGGACTGTGCTGACGTTAAGATCACGATGTATATTTTCATTGGATATGTACCATTCGGCGTTTATAATAGTTCTCAGTATTTTTTATTGAACTCGTTGGATGATTTTTATATTAGAGTTGCTTGCAGTACCCCAGAGCTCTGCGCCGTATTTCCAAATAGGAGCTATTATTGTTTTGTATATAAGCAATTTGTTTTGTAAGGATAAAGTTGAATCCTTTCCTAAGAGCCAGTAAAGTTGTCCAAATTTGTACTTTACTTCGTTTTTTTTACGGATGATATGATCTTTCCAGATTAATTTAGAGTCGATTATAATGCCAAGATATTTAGCTTTATTATCATTTTGAATCAGAGTGTTGTTTATCGTAATTGCTTGATGATCACTTATCTTCCTATTTGTGTAAGTCACTTGTACTGTTTTTTCACTATTTACTAAAATACCCCAGGTTTTAAACCAGTTTAGAGTATTGTCCAGCAATTGCTGAAGGTTTGATATGGCCAAAGTTATTTTGTTAGTTACTCTATGTATTTGTTGGATCGTAGAGTGCATGTGTCTAAAACCAAACTGATGCGCTGGTATAAGATTTCTTTCTATAAGTATTGGTTCTAGTCGATCAAAAATAAGTTTTTCGAATAATTTAGATAAAAGTGGTAATAGACTTATTGGCCTGTATGAAGTAGCCCTTGTGGCGTCCTTGTTGGGCTTTGCAATAGCGATTATTTCTGCAACTTTCCATACTTTAGGAAAATATTTCATTGCTATTATAACGTTAAAGATAGTTCTTATGTAGATAAGTCCCTTCATTGGTAGTTCTTTTAATAGTTTGCCCGTTACTCTGTCATAGCCAGGGGATTTTTTAGCATCAATTCTTGTTTTAATAGTAGTTTTAACTTCATGTAGAGAAACGTTTTTGATGTGGCAGTTTGTGGATGAAATGATATTTGGCAGAGTAATATTTTGTTTGTCCATTTCATTAGAGAAAGTTCTGTAAAAATGATCAGCTAATACTTGAGCCTTTTCGTTTTGATTTCTGGCCCACGTTAAGTCAGGTTTTTGGATTGGCGGTTGATGAATAATAGCATTGTTCATTTTTCTTGTGGCTTTCCATAACACAGTACAACAGCCAATCTGGGGGGTGAGAAATTCCAAGTCAGGGTGATAGTACTAGGTCAGTATAGTAAAACCCTCAAAGGGTTTGGCGTTCGTATGTGTCAGTTTTTTATGACCTTTTAAATTTTTTCCTTATCTTGATGTTTTTTCGCTTAGTTGTAACATTTTGGCAAAAACGTAGTTTAACATAACTCGAGAACCACTTGTCCGATTTTGATGAAACAAATTTAGAAAAATTAAGAATTACAATTTCTCTAATCTGTTTCTTTACCGCTTTCCTATATGTGCAACACTTTCGAAGTTAAAAATGAATGTATGAAGGAAAAAAAGTATTTTTTGCCTAAAAATTTAAATATATTTTTTTTTTAAATTCATGAAAAATCCAAAATGGAAAAAAGTGCCAAAACTAATTACTTTCGCGTAAAGCAACTCATGAGCAAAAAAAGGCATAGATCATGAAAATCGATGCACGCGTTTCTCATTTATTCACAATTAGGTAAGTGTATGAATTTCAAAAATTTGCTCCAGATATGCACAACATTATTTGGAGAAAACATTGACACTCACAAGCCGAACTCTCTCATATTTTTCTACTGTACTAAAAGAGAAATATTGATGTGGCAACACTGGTTCTGTAATGTTCACATAAAACATGCATTGTCATTATACTTCTTCTCTTTCTCACACTGGTTCTGTGATTTTTGTCATTCAACAAAAAGTATTTTTTGCCTAAAAATTTAAATATATTTTTTTTTAAAATTCATAAAAAATCCAAAATGGAAAAAAGTGCCAAAACTAATTACTTTCGCGTAAAGCAACTCATGAGCAAAAAAAGGCATAGATCATGAAAATCGATGCACGCGTTTCTCATTTATTCACAATTAGGTAAATGTATGAATTTCAAAAATTTGCTCCAGATATGCACAACATTATTTGGAGAAAACATTGACACTCACAAGCCGAACTCTCTCATATTTTTCTACTGTACTAAAAGAGAAATATTGATGTGGCAACACTGGTTCTGTAATGTTCACATAAAACATGCATTGTCATTATACTTCTTCTCTTTCTCACACTGGTTCTGTGATTTTTGTCATTCAACAAGTGCCGACGAACACGAACAGTAAAACTGATTTTTCTCCAGTTTTTTAAAAGTGAACAAAACTGAACAGAATATGGAACTGTGCAAGCCAGATATAAATAGCTTTTGCTACTGCTGTGGTCAATATGTCTCAACACTGATTTTGTTCAAACATACGAGATGTACTTCAACCAAAATGTTATAGTGAACGAAAATTGGGTACCAAATATAGTGTGTAAAAGCTGCTACAACCGTCTAATGGATTGGAAAAATAGAAGACGTGAAAGTATGCCATTCGGTATCCCATTGACTTGGACTAATCCTGGCGAAGGTCACAATCCATTGAATTGCTATGCATGTGCGAATAAAGGAGCCGCAAAAAGGATAAGAAAATCGTATAATTACGTTGGTCGTTGGCCGCAACACCATTGCCTCATTCGGACGACATTCCTGTGCCAAAAGCTTCTAGCCCAGATATTTTCTCTTCTACGACTGCTCCGACATATCATGCACGTGATGATCCCCCATATGAGCCATCAGTATCCAATGAGCCAATTTTAATAAATCAAAATAAGCTTGATTCAACTGTTGCCAAGTTGAAATTAACACAGCATAAATCGGAAGAGTTGGCTTCCATTTTGAAATCAAACAATTTGTTGGCACCCGGTGTGAAAGTCACAGCTTATCGAAGTCGTCAGGCAACACTCCAAAGTTTATTCCTTGTGAATGATGAAAAAACTTCTGCATATTGCCCGGATGTAGGAAAATTGATGGACGTATTGGAAATAAAATATGAAGCAGATGCCTAGAGATAATTTATTGACAGTTCAAAACTCAGCTTGAAGGCGGTTTTACTGCATAAGACCAATAAAAAACCTTCAGTTCCAATCGCCTATAGTACAGAAACGAAAGAAACATATGATGCACTGGAAAATATTTTAAAAATGGTTAACTACGCCAAACATATGTGGCGCATATGCTGCGATTTAAAAGTTGTAGCAATGCTTTGCGGTCTTCAAAGCGACTATATAAAATATATGTGCTTTTTGTGCGACTGGGACACACGATTTTCCGGTGACCAATATGCATGACACGGATGGAAACTCAGAGAGCACAGCAGGTTACAAACGGCCAATATTATTCGTGAGCCTCTAGTGCCGAAGGAGAAGATATTGCTGCCTCCACTGCATATTAAACTTGGAATTGTTAAGAATTTTATCAAAACTGTCGCCAAAAGAGATGAAGTTTTCTTGTGTTTGAAACTAATTTACCCGAGACTCAGCGAAAGTAAAATTAAAGAAGGTAAGTTATAATATCACATTAATTTCCCATGATTTTCCATCTTAACAAATTAATTTTTTCCAATCAGGCGTAGTAAATGGTCCAGATATACGAAAGCTGATTAAAAGTGACGCATTCAACAATATTTTGATTGACGCTGAATTGAATGCATGGCAGGCAATCAAAGAAGTAATAGAAGGCTTGTTGGGAAAGCATCGTTCTAACAACTACGATGTTTCTGTCGCAAGGATGTTAAGAGCATTCTCGGAAATTGGTGTCCACATGTCCTTGAAAATCCATTATTTACATCATCATCTGGACTACTTCAGCAAACAATTGGCTACCGAATCTGATGAACAAGGTGAACGCTATCATCAAGTTGCTATGCCATTTGAAATGAGGTAATACTGATTTTTTATTTTTTCAAACTCATTTTAATAAAACAGAAACTTACAGATATAGAGGCAAAAAGTCGCCGAGTGCAATAATTGCGGAAATTTGCTGGTGGAGTAAGCTTGTGTGGCAAGACAAGGATGATCTTGATGATAAAGAATTTTCAGGAGATGCAGAAGGGCCAACAGTGGAGTCACACATTGACATTATGTGTGGTTCAGAAACTGATGATAGCGATGAATGCGATGCCTCTAGTCCCGAACAACCACCATCGAAAAAGTCTAGGCAATATTTATTAAAATAAATAAATAAAATAAAAATAAAAAATTATAAAAATGTTTACTTAATTTTTTTAGTAGTTTATGGCCAGAAGTCTAGAGTTATTGGGGAAAATTTATAAAAAAGGCGATAAATGACACTTTTTTGAATAAAAACAAATATCAATATTCTTGTCAAAATGGGATACCTTCACTTAATTGTAAATAAAAGCAGAACGCGTTAATCGATTTCTATGATCTATGTCGCATTTTGTTTATAGGTTATGTGACTTTACATGAAATTAATAACACTTCGTTTTTTCCGTTTTGGATTTTTTATGAATTTAAAAAAAAAAAATTTAATTTTTAGGCAAAAAAATATTTTTTTTTTCTCCACAAATTTATTTTTACCGGCAAAACTGTTGATTATAAAGAAAAACGTTATATGAACGGATACATTTTTTTGAGTTTGTTTTAGCAAAATCGGACAAGTGGTTCTCGAGTTATGTTAAACTACGTTTTTGCCAAAATGTTACAACTAAGCGAAAAAACATCAAGATAAGGAAAAAATATCATAAAAAAAAAACTGACACATACGAACGCCAAACCCTTTGAGGGTTTTACTACACTGACCTAGTACCATCAACCTGACTTGGAATTTCTCACCCCCCAGACAATAATCCCAAAAATGTTCCATAGTGTAATGAGCAGTTTGTTGTCTTGGTTGAATCAAGGTTTTCAAGATAACTTTTCAGTTTATCCTGTTTGTACTTTTTCAAAAGATCCTTTAATTCCTTGGTTAATTTGTTAAGGATTGTTTTATCAAAGGGTGATCTTGTTAATTGCCATTTTTTTCTTTGTTTTCTCTTTGCCTTAATCTTTTCTTTGATGACTGGTGATATACTATATTTGTTTGATTTATGAGTTATTATGGGTGTAGAATCAATTGCAGCATACAAAAGTGTGTCATTAAAATATGCTATTGAACTGTCCACTTCATCTTTGGTTTTTAGTGATATCTGTATATCAAGTTTATTTTCAACTATTTCTCTAAAGCACTCCCAGTCTGTTTTCTTGTTGTAAGAAAATTTGTTATGGGTCGCAAGAAGAACATTACTTTCGAATTTGAGTATAATGGGTGAGTGATCGGAGGATAGTTCGAAGCACGATTCTATCTTTAAATGTTCATGTTTAATATTTTACGTGATAAAGAAGTCAATTAAATCAGGTTTTTTGTTTAAGTTAGTTGGCCAGTAAGTAGGCTCTCCAGTGCTTAAAAATTTGCTATTTGTTTCTCTTATTGCTTCAAGTAAGTGACGGCCCTTTGTAAGAGTTATTCTCGAGCCCCAGAAAGTGTTTTTGGAGTTGAAGTCTCCTCCAGCAATAAAACGATTACCAATTGACTTTAAGAAATTAATGTATTCAATTTTAGTGTTATTGTGTTTGGGAGGACAATACACAGCAGACAACACGAGTGGGCCAAACAAGTCTTCAATTAATATTGAGGTAGCTTGGAGGTAATCTTTTCTGAAACTTTTAAGTTCAGTACATTTAATTGAGTTTTTGATAATTATTGCTATACCCCCATGGGCGGTATTGTCAGGATTATTTGTGTTAAATATTGTACTTAAGTAACTTTTTTGTGTGAAGTGTGTCTCAGATATTAATAAAATATCTACAGAGTTCCTATATATAAAAGTTCTTAGTTCAAGGACGTGTTGACCTAGCCCATTCGAATTCCAGAGGATAATCTTTAAATCATTTTGTCTGTCCATCAATTTTTGAAAGTAGAACTGTGATTATATTCATCATATTAGATACTTGTGTTATAAGCTGTTTTATCATATCTTTGATATGACGATATTCACCAACTGTAAATTAGAAGTACAGATACTGGACTACTCCAATTCTCAGATGATTTCGATTCACGCTGGACAAACACGAATACAGGACGGGAATTTCAAATTAATACACTCCATAGATTTGGACAACTATGAAAACGTAATTGCTGACTTGATACAGGAAATACGAAACAAAATCTCTTCGGACAATTCAATCTTTCCAATGCTTAATCATGAAATAGGACAAATACAATTACAACTGAACCGTATAAAACCTAGAACATGACAAACGTCATTTTAAAGAAGATACAGACAGAGGAAGATTTTAAGAAAAAATTTGAACAAAATTTAATTTATGAACTAAAATTAATAAAGGAGGAAATATTAATTATAGAGTATGCCTTACAGTGGGCCAAAGCAGGAATTATAAATACTTTTATATTATTAGAGGAGAGTTCCCATTCTCCTATATCGAAGAAGCATTAAAATTTTCGGATATAAGAATAGCTGTAAACAATATGTCAATTATTTATATTGTAAATTTGCCTACTATTAGTACAAATATTTGTGAAAATATATTAATTAAACCATTAAAAATATACAAAACTATAATAAAAATTCAAAATGAAAATAATGTAAACAAAGAATTTTTGAAATGAAAACTGAATGTAAAACTTTTAATAAATTATCAATTTGTAATAATCAAAACCTTTTAGAAATAAGTAATACAAACTGTATTCCAAAATTGTTATCTAGCGGTAATCATAATTGTACTATGGTAAATAACCAACACGTCCCAACTATTGAGGAAATAAAACCGGGAATAATTTTGTTAAACCAATACAATGGTTCAGTAAGTATTCCAGACGCTAAATCCTGGAATCTATCGGGAAACTTTTTAATCAAATTTCATAACGCCACATTAAATTTAAACGGTGTTAACTATTTCGCAAGAGAATTACACGATTGGAAACCGCTTCCAGCTATTTTTCAGTTCTCCTCTAACAAAACAGAAATGGAAGAAATTTTTTCTCTGCAAATGATGAAAGAAATCCAGTTGGAAAATGTCCATGAGCTCCACTCGTTGTCGACCGTTGGTCGCAATTATAATTTTTGTCATCTGGAAATTGAGGCAAAAGGACAGAATGAATCTGACAATAAACAACCAAGGCTCTACGCCGACAATTCCAGATCCCGAAAGCTCGTCTCCAGAAAGGAGACAAGTTCTTAAGATATTAAGACAAGTCTTTCAAAATGATTCAATCGGGACGATTGATCTTACAGAGGGGGGGAGTTAAGGTATGAAGTTTTCATAACTTAATATTTTTTTTTTATATTCCCACGAAAAGACTAAATGAACTAATATTGCGAAATCAAAGTTACACGCGCAAATATTTTGTGCTGACACCGATGTCAGCAAAAATATTAGTTTTTTGAATTCTTTAATCGAACCATTTTTACCTTTTACTAAATTATGCTGACGCTATGTCTGCAAAATTATTGAAAAAGTCGTTATTATGATTTATGCTAGAAAGGAAAGTCAGTTCGAATTGATCCACGAAGAGTGGAAGTAAGATAAGTAATTAAAGATATAAAATATATATTTTTTTTAAAATGTAAAAAGGACAGTTTTTAATTCGCACACATTTCATTTTCTCATTGTGGTATATTGTGTCTTATGTTTTTATTCTTATTCATGTTATGAAAATTGAAATTTACACAACATGTTCTCCTGTGAAACATGAAATAACACATTTTATTTTCATATACCACGAAATGAAAAAAATTAATGAGACTGGTGGTGAAAATTTTCATGATACGCTTCGTGATATTTTTTCATGATACACTTCGTGATACACACTTATTTTAATTTTTTTTCAATTTTTTCTTCGTAGTTAAATTATGCACTTGTAAAATTTAATGTAAAACACAAAATTAAGGTTTCAATTAAAATAATTTCAAATTAATTTGTTTTCCAAATTGATATTTCTAAAACTAAATCATAGATATTCAATGTCAAATTAAATAAAACACTCTGAGAAAAGATTGTTGGAATTCGATTAAGACCATTAAAATATATTTCTTAGGAAAAAATTTTATATAGAATTACATATAATCAATTAATAATGCTTAAATATTGCATTAAGAAATAAAAAGAGGGAATCCAATTATTGGTATTTCCAATCAAATTTTAAAATAAAATTAATTTAAAATTTATTAATTGTGTACAGTAGTAGGAACCATTTATTTAGTTAAAATACTAGATAATCGGTACAATCTATCACAATTATTAAAAAAATGTCAATATTCAAAAGTGGGAACAAATCAAATGTGCCATTAAATTAGGGTATGAGAGATCAGGATAGAAAAAAATTCCTTCTTTTTAAAATTTGTTTTTTTTTTTAATTTGATATAGATTTTTTGAAAAAACACGATTTTTAAAATTTTTTTTGGTTGCATGCTAGCCTAGTAGACCAAATCTTGTTGTTATATTTTTGGATCTTGGCAATTGTACTAGAAAACAGATGTTAAAAGTTTCTGATCAAACAAATTTTTGAAAAACACGATTTTTTTAAATTTTTTTGTTTGGGTTTAATTTTGTGAATGATATATTTTTTATAAAATAAAATATATTTTTGCGATTTTGTTAGATTTATGTATTGGAGTTATTTGTTTTCATTTTTAAAAACCACGAGCTTTTGTTTGAATGTTTTTTTGTTTCTATAACTGTTTGTTCTTATTCATCATTACCGTGCTAAGAAATCTATCGTCCAGTTTTGGAGAAACGCTAGAAGATGAAATTTATGCTCCGAGTGGGATAAAAGATGCACTTTTCAGAGCGGCAAAAAAAATGCGACAGCTGTCATTAATATTACATTCACAGTGTTGCCACCTATTTTTTCACAAACCAAGGATAACTCTGCACGGCTAACGACACGCACGTGCTTATCACATAACTCATAATATGTGAAAATTTACAATCTTCTGCTACATTCACCACTTCCTCCACATTTTTCGCACTTTCACCATCTTCATCATCGGCTGCTTCTTCACGTTCTTTCTCACCATATCCAGCACTACTTCTTCATCTTTAGCTTTTCCATCATCATCATCATTGCAAAAAGTTTTTAAATGAAAAATATTTTGTTAAAAAAAATACAAATTCAATACATATTAATTAACCAATGGTCATCTAATAAAAAAAAATTCATTGTTAAAACATAATTCTGGTTTTAATATAACAAAATGTAAATAGATATAAAAAAAAACGATTCAATAAAAAAAATACATGTGTACTGTGTTTATACTGGATTTGTTGTGGTATTAGCCGAGGTTGTTTGTATTGCTGAGGTTGTTTATGCGGCAAACTATCAAAGTTTGCTTATATCATTCCCATAGTTTGGTGTTGAAGTTTGATGTTACTTACGTCAAATTTGTATGGGAATGAGACAAACCAACGTGGCAAAGCTTTCCACGTAAACAGAGTTATTGTATATAAATGTATGCAAATTGGGACCATAAATTTCATTTTTGATTATTTCTCCAAAACTGGACGATAGATTTCTTAGCACGGTAGTTTTTCTGGTTCCTCTGGCCCATACCTTTCGCTTGATATGCACTTTTTCTTGCCACTCTGAAAAGTGCATCTTTTATCCCACTCGGACCATAAATTTCATCTTCCAGCGTTTCTCCAAAACTGGACGATAAATTTTTTAGCACGGTAGTTTTTCTGATTCCTCTAGTCAATAATTTTCATTTGATGTGTACTTCCCCTTGCCACTGAAAAGTGGATCGTTTATCCAACTCGGACCATAAATTTCATCTTTCAGCATTTCTTCAAACTGGACGATAGATTTCTTAGCACGGTAGTTTTTCTTATTCCTCTAGTCCATACTTTCGTTTGATATGCACTTTTTCTTGCCACTCTGAAAAGTGTATCTTTTATCCCAATCGGACCATAAATTTCATCTTCCAGCGTTTCTCCAAACGGTAGTTTTTCTGATTCCTCTAGTCCATACCATTCGTTTGATGTGTACTTCTCCTTGCCACTCTGAAAAGTGCATCTTTTATCCCACTTGGACCATAAATTTCATCTTCCAGCATTTCTCCAAAACTGGACAATAGATATCTTAGCACGGTAGTTTTTCTGAATCCTCTAGTCTATACCTCCTTGCCACCCATCCTAGTTTCACCCATTTTCAGACTGGAATCTTCCAGTGATATTTGTTGATAATAAAAATTTCTTTATTTTTCAATTAATTTACATTACTAATGTTATTTTTGAAATAAATCAGTACAATAAAGCCATTCCCATGACATAGCGACATAGTTTGCAATCGTTGTTGGAGCAGATACGGCAGTATAAAGTGTTTCGCGTTGCCAACTTTTAAAAAAATCGATGCTAACGGCACGCACGTTAAATCATAAATAGTCTTAGTAATTGATTTTGAAGGTAGCCTGTAAATAGTTTGCTGTATTTACCGCCTCCGCTCAATATTTTAAATCTAAACCAGAAGCATGCAACTTGTCATATATATTAGACTTTTATTTTTTCTCTCTGATACACCGTTTTGTTTATGTGTATATGTTGCTGCGAACTGCTGACTAATACCCTTTTCATTAAATTACTTAAAGCGGCATTCATATATTCCCCTCCTTTATCTGTTCTTAAGACTTTGATTCGTTTTCGAAATAAATTTTCAACATACTCCTTAATCTTTTCAAAAATTTGCCATTTATTTGTTAAAAAATATATAACACAATACCTGGTATGATCTTGATGATGATCGTTAAGAAATATTTATTTTCACTTGGAGTAACTTCTTGCATAGGTCCACATAAATCAGCATGTACCAAATCCAAAATACCTCCAGCTCGATTTTTCGTCGCGTTCGGAAATTCTTGTTTTGTCATTTTACCTTTACAGCACGCATCACAAAAGTCAGAGCATTCACATTTTTTCAACTTCACGTTTGAAACTAAGTTGTTATCAACGGCATATTGATAGCTTTCATGTCACGATGACCAAATCTTCGATGAAATGTGTGGATACATTCGACTTCATTTGATTTTATCAAATTTGCTTGATGAACTTGATGAATAAAATACAAATTGTTGAATAGTTTAGCTGTTACCAAAATTTCTTCACATTTCGAAACTTCACATATATTGTCCTTGAATAAAACTTGCAAACCATTTTTCACCATTTTTGACACAGAAAGTAAGTTGCCATCCAGTTCAGGATCAAATAAAACATTCTTCATTTTAAACTTCTTACCATGAATGTAGATAAAACCTTCACCAGAGCCTTTAACACATATTTTTTTTATCATTTGCAAGGTAAATATCACCACGATCATCAGTATTTAGAGTTGTAAAGAAATCCTTATTGCTGCTCATGTGAGAACCTGCACCAGAATCTAAGTACTATTTATTTTCAAATAATTCATTATTACTAGAATTTTCAGAAGTTTTCTTGACCTTAAATTTAATGTGTTCTTATAACGACAATCACGCAGGATGTGCTCAGCCTTACCACAACCATAATACTTTTTAGGTGCGTAATCCATATTGTTTACGTTTATATTCCTGTATCAGTTGGTCTTTAACAATATCCAATGTTAAATCCATATCGGATCGTAATAATTCCATTGTATTTATCCGGCAAACTTTCAAGTAAAAATGCGACTTGAAGATGATTTTCTAGTTGCTCACCTAAACCATTAAGTCTATCGACTTTTTCAAGCATGACTTTATTTGATAATGTTGACTTTTCATGCACTTTTCTCAACGCTTCCCAGTACTCATGTGCAGTTTTTAAATTGCGGAGATGTACCAGTTGAGAATCTTCCACCAAAAGTCCGATGGTAGCTCGAGCTTTACCATCCTTTGTAGCCCAAAATGCATTTGGAGTTTCAGGTTTCTCAATGGAAACTATATCCTACAATTCTCCAACTACAAATAAGAGTTTCAACTTGTATTTCCAAATTTAATAGTTTTCACCATTCAATTTTTTGACACACGACTTTATATCTGCCATGTTTTACGAAAATTTTACACACAATAATCACTACGGACAAAGGCCCATAACGGACAAAGGCCCATAACCTATTGGATAATATAATCTATATTTATTCTTTCGGATTAAAATACACAGCGGTGTGATTTTTTATAACTAGAAATAAATTGTGGTTAATTTACAACAATAGAAAACAAAGTAAAGAAAATTATTTTCATTATCTTAAACAAAAATATAAAAACACAAGTCATTAAAAAAATATATATTTTACAAAGTGTTTTTCAAGTATAATTTACATTTTGTTCAACAGCTTCGACTGTTTTGGAATATTTTTCCTCGATTTATTTTAAATTTACTAAAAAGAAATATTTTTGACAAATCTTTTTGTTCCATAAAATATATTTTTGCAAAAAGGCTGGACTAACTGTTCTTTAAATTTAAGCAACTAATACTGTTAGTTTTATTATTTCGGTCTACCTAATGGATTAATGCTCCTTGAAGGCTTCTTGGAACTAGTTCTAAGCTGAGAATTCCATACAAAAAACACAGATACAAGAATAGGTTCGAGAACCGTTAGTACGCGTTTCTTAAATATTCAATAGAACGCCGAGGGTGACAATTTCAAATAAATATCATGATTGACAGCACCAAATTAGAATTAGTGTTGGTTCAAAAGAACTCGTTATGGAATTAATACAAGTTTTGCTGTGTACTTATATGATATAATTATAAATAATAACTGCTTAAATTTAAGACAAATTCCAGTATGATTGAATTAGTAAATTTTAGCCAATTAGTTCACAGTGTCCGTTTAAATCAACGGCAACTTGTTTGCTTTATAATATTCCAATTTTTAACAACCTAATTTTCAATTATTTTAATGTTTGAAGACATCGCTTATTATCATTGGCAAATAATTTAAACATTAAGGGCCGTATGCAAAAAAATAAATTACTTTAGCTTTAACTTTCACATTAGTTAACAAACACATTAAGGCTAACAAACGTTTGTTATCGTATCGTATGCAAAAACACCACTTTAACAAATAGATGTTTTAATGAATTTTATGGTTTGGTTCTTGCAATGCCATCATATTCAGTTGTCACTTTATAGTTAGCGAGGCATTAAAACGAATATTATAATTCAGCCGGATAATCAAATCTATAAAAAGGTTCTTATTATTTTAAAGAAAATGATATGTTTTTTTACGCAATCTTCTTCGATTTACTTATTAAATAAAATAATAACACAAAATGAACTAATTTAAGGAAATTGAAAGGAACTAACCAGATTTTTTGTGTTAGAAATGTTTTAAGTATTCGAATAACGAGCTGTATTGATTTGTTTTGATTGTAAGTACATCACTAAAACATTTCTTATGTTTACATTTTTGTGATATGTTTAAATCAGTTATATTTTTTTTTTTTTTTTTGGCGAACGATTTTTTTAAATTGATTAGGAAGAGAGAACCCAACTCAACTTGTAAATTCTTGGCCAATAATAATTTCCGATTTGGATAATAGTATCTATTTCTAAAAAAAATACACAATTAACACTAATTATTCAACAATCACAAGTAATTTTACCATTCTTTTTATGAAATTTATTATTTTGATTAAAAATGTTCACAAAATTTTAATTTACAAATACGAACAACGAAAACAAAAAATGTCACTCACATACGCTTAAAGTACGTTGCTTTCTACTTTAAAATGTTAAAACTTAACAAACGTTTACCAAAGGTATGTTAAGCTAATAATCGTTTTTGGATACAACTTTAAGCAATTTTGCTTAACAATGGTTTACCAAACTTTGTTAATTTTTTTGCATACGGCCCTAAGATTTCAAAACAATAAAAATTTAACAATTTATAACACAAACATTGCTTTATTTTATACTAAAAATTGACACTCGAGTTAACTATTGATTAAAAACAGACATAAAGTTTCATACAAAACGACAGCTTTTATGGGTTGGCTAATTAGTTAACTCACTCTGAAACTCAGCGTAAAAACTTATACAAGAATTATTTCATAATTGTTATATAATTCACTAAGTTTACAATATTGTATTTGTATAATAATCTGGTAGCATTTAAGAAGAAGATCAAAAATGAAATTACAACAATTTTGGCGACGATAAGTGGAAGAACCTTACAGTAGAAGAAAAGAGTGATTTGCATTTTTTACAGTACAAATGCAATAAAAATAAAAAAACATACATACATACATGTATACATACATACATGTATACATACATACATGTATACATACATACATGTATACATACATACATGTATACATACATACATGTATACATACATACATGTATACATACATACATGTATACATACATACATGTATACATACATACATGTATACATACATACATGTATACATACATACATGTATACATACATACATGTATACATACATAGATGTAAACATACATAGATGTATACATACATAGAAGTATACATACATAGATGTATACATACATACATGTATACATACATACATGTATACATACATGTATACATACATACATGCATACATGCATACATACATACATACATACATACATACATACATACATACATACATACATACATACATACATACATACATACATACATACATACATACATACATACATACATACATACATACATACATACATACATACATACATACATACATACATACATACATACATACATACATACATACATACATACATACATACATACATACATACATACATACATACATACATACATACATACATACATACATACATTTTTTTTTGGACGTAGTGATAGCGCACTATCATCTAGTGGCCCCACGATATCTTCACTAACACCACCCTGGAACCACGTCAGTATTTCATCAGGATGGGTAGTATATCTGCATCAGCACCCCAGTCGCCTTTTTTCCATTCCTACGTCCCCCTTCATTTATCATGACAGGAGGTTCGGAACTATTCTTCCATATTCGCCACTTTCACCACTGTGCTATACTCCTCTTCGTATGCCCTCCTGCCTACGAAGTTCCATCATAACCAATTTCACAAAATCACACACATGCTCCCAGTTAACCCGAGAGGACAACATAATCTCAAGTATGTTTCCCACATTGACACCGCCTCCTATTGAAC
Source organism: Eustalomyia histrio (assembly GCA_949748255.1). Lineage (NCBI taxonomy): Eukaryota > Metazoa > Arthropoda > Insecta > Diptera > Anthomyiidae > Eustalomyia > Eustalomyia histrio. The sequence continues at coordinate 97,188,741 of OX456526.1, forward strand.
GCTCCAGATTCGCCCTGTCGCTGCCGACAGGGCGAATCTGTGTGCTTACCACCACAATTCGGACAGAACGGGTCACTGTCGTGTCCAAAGCGATACAGGTACGACTTGAAACAGCCGTGTCCACTGAAAAACTGTGTGAGGTAATAGTTTAAATCACCATGCCTTCTATTCACCCATGCATCTATGTCTGGTATTAACCTATGCGTCCACCGACCCTTGACAGATGCAGTCCACCGTATCTGCCATTCGGAAACGCTCGAACGTCTCGCAGTATCCCGGATATTTGTATTATCCGTCGAACCTCTCGAAGTAAATATATACTCCGCCTCCTTAGCCTGCAGGTCGATGGGTACAATGCTCGCAATGACAAACGCTGCATCATCCGACACCGTCCGAAAGGCACAACACACTCGAAGCGCCGCCAGTCTGTAAACGGAACTTATCTTCTCTCTGTATGTCACAAACCTAGTGGACTCTGCCCATATTGGGGCTGCATACAGGACGATGCTCTTTACAACGCCCGCAAGAATCTTCCTCCGTAGGTATTTGGGACCCCTCGTGTTGGGCATTATACGGCCTTGGTTCTCATGTACTCCAGGTGGGGTTTAAACGACAAACGGTTGTCTATCATCACTCCCAGGTACTTTAGATAATCCTTTGTTCTGATGGAGCAGCCTCCTACGTCTAGGGTAATAAACTCCTCTGTTTTACGATGACTAATCAACACGGCCTCCGTTTTATGCTCTGCCAATGTTAAATCCATCGCATTTAGCCATGATCGAACCAGCTGAATGCTGCTATTGGTGACACTAACAGCCTCCTGCGTATATTTAGCCACCACCACCAGCCCTATATCATCCGCAAACCCCACTAATTTAGCCCTCTCTGGGAGCATCAGCCTCAGTACACCATCGTACATCACATTCCACAGCAACGGCCCAAGGACAGACCCCTGTGGTACACCGCCTGTTATACCATACTCTTGCATACCATCATCCGTATAATACACCAGGACTCTGTCTCGGAGATAATCCCTAATTACTGCCACCAAATATTGAGGTACATTCAAGCGGTTCAAGGCATCCACGATCTTCTCCCAGTTCGCCGTATTGAACGCATTCTTAACATCCAGCGTCACAACCACACAATACTCCTTGGAACCAGTCCTCCAGCTTTCCCCCTCAATAGCCTCTTTAGCCGTATCAACAACAACCCTTATAGCATCTATTGTCGATCTACACTTCCTGAAGCCGTACTGGGCATCAGATAGACCTCCTGTTGTCTCGATGTACGATTCCAATCTCTTGCAGATTATGCTCTCCAGCAACTTTCCGCACGTATCTATCATACATAGCGGTCTGTACGAAGAGGGGTCCTCCTGCGGCTTATTTTTTTTTGGGGGAACAGCACTAGTCTCTGTCTTTTCCATATTGATGGAAAAGATCCATGCCGAAGACAGGCGTTTATCAACTGCACTACTTGCCCAGGGCAATACCGAACAACTTCCTTCAATACCATGTTTGGTATACCATCTAGTCCCGGGGCCTTTCCATCCTGGAATTTTGCCACTGCTTGCAGTATCTCAGCAGTGGTTACGGGCGAGAAACTAAAGACCTCATTATCGCCGTAATTTTCCCAATAGGTCGTACTTTGTTGCGGGAAAAGATGCTTCACTATTCTATCAAGTACTGCTGGTTCACTCGGGGATAAGTTATTAAGTAAGGATTAGTTTCAACGTCATCGCAAATGTTCAGGAAACACGATCTCTTGCTTTGACGTATGGCCAGTTTTAGCGCTTTCCTCTTAGCCCTAAGCTCCTGATGGTGCAGATCATTCACCTCTCTACCACGCGTTCTCACATATACTCTTCTGGCTCGAATACAGTCTCTTCGCAGTTGGGCGATTTCTTATTCCACCAATACACCGATGGTTTAGTTCTGCCTTGTCTTCTTTTCCTCATCGAGGCGTTGCACGCACGAGTTTAATGATCAATAAGCTGCTCAGACATATTTTCTGGCGTACCAGTCAGAATCATATCCTCCATACAAACTTTGAACAGCTCCTTGTCAAAGGTGTTAGCTTTCCAGCCCGTATGGTTACATCTGGGTACGTTCATTAGCGTTGGCGTCAATGGATCGTTTCCTATGTCCATGATTATAGCACTATGATCGCTATGTGTATAATGATCACTAATAGACCACCGTATTCGGTTCGAGATGTCTGCGATGGCAAACGCAACATCTATTATAGAACCTCTTCCATTACGATTGAACTTCTGTTCTCTTCCAGCGTTCATAATTATCACGTTCAGCATTGCGAGCGACTCTGACAATATGCGGCCTCTTTCATTTGTACTCGGGCAGCCCCACTCCTTCGCCCATGCATTAAAATCCCCGGCGATCAGTAAAGGTCCTCTGTTTATAGCATCGGAAGTCAGGCCGTAGATGATGCTCTGAAATTCAAGTATTGTATACCTCGGTGGGATGTAACAGCTATACATGGATATGCCAGACACAGTAGCTCGAACAAAGCCACCTTGTTGGGTTGTCATTGTATCCTGCAGTACTCTATTGTTAACGAACCAGATTGCACATATATTGCAACTGTCAGCCACCCAGCCATTTGCATCAACGTTGCTGTAAGGCTCACTAAGCAGGGCAATATCTATATTTAGCTCACGCACACTCTGTTTGAGCAGCTCCTGGGCTGCTCGGCAATGATTCAGATTCAATTGCAACAGTCTCATCTTCGTGATACGAGTCTTTGGAGCTCTTTCCTGTACCTAGGACAGATAAATGCCCCCGTAGCATGATCACTGCTAGCATCAGTTTTACTACAAAGCAAACACATCGGGTTTTTCACACACGTCCTTATCTTGTGTCCCTCCTCTCCACACCGCATGCAATTATTGGAGTATTGGAGTAGTCATATGGGCTCTTACAACTTGTTGCTAAATGCCCGTAGTCTAAACATTTGAAACATCTTCTTGGTCGTATTCTTTCACGTACTCGACATACGACCCATCCAATACGTATCCTCGCAGCCTTTACAAAGTGATTTGCCAAATCAGCATTCAATCCAATAGTGGCAGTTTGTGTTCCGCCATAGGCTTTCCTCAACGCTTTTATTGCTGACATCTGCAGCATTTTAAACATCTCGCCTTGTTTCATAAGAGCCTCGTAGACGTATTCCTTAGTTGTGACCTCGTCCATATCTTTGATCTCGACATCCACCTCATGTGTTAGTGACCGTACTTCTGCGGATGTACCAAGCACTTCTTCGATAGTATGCCTGAATTCACCTGTATTCTGATGGGCAGGTTTATTAAGCTCCAAGAGCAATTCGCCCTTCGCTGTTTTCCGGATATTCCTGACGTTTGACCTAGGATTTCCAATTTGGGATCACTTTTAACCTTTCGGAGTATGTCCGCATACGACGTTTCTCCACATGTATGGATAACAAGGGCATCCGGACGGGAAGGTTTCCTTCTGGCAGGCTGCTCACGGGCAGGCCGCTTTCTCTTCTTTGCTTACATACATACATACATACATACATACATACATACATACATACATACATACATACATACATACATACATACATACATGCATACATACATACATACATACATACATACATACATACATACATACATACATACATACATACATACATACATACATACATACATACATACATACATACATACATACATACATACATACATACATACATACATACATACATACATACATACATACATACATACATACATACATACATACATACATACATACATACATACATACATACATACATACATACATACATACATACATACATACATACATACATACATACATACATACATACATACATACATACATACATACATACATACATACATACATACATACATACATACATACATACATACATACATACATACATACATACATACATACATACATACATACATACATACATACATACATACATACATACATACATACATACATACATACATACATACATACATACATACATACATACATACATACATACATACATACATACATACATACATACATACATACATACATACATACATACATACATACATACATACATACATACATACATACATACATACATACATACATACATACATACATACATACATACATACATACATACATACATACATACATACATACATACATACATACATACATTCATACATACATACATACATACATACATACATACATACATACATACATACATACATACATACATACATACATACATACATACATACATACATACATACATACATACATACATACATACATACATACATACATACATACATACATACATACATACATACATACATACATACATACATACATACATACATACATACATACATACATACATACATACATACATACATACATACATACATACATACATACATACATACATACATACATACATACATACATACATACATACATACATACATACATACATACATACATACATACATACATACATACATACATACATACATACATACATACATACATACATACATACATACATACATACATACATACATACATACATACATACATACATACATACATACATACATACATACATACATACATACATACATACATACATACATACATACATACATACATACATACATACATACATACATACATACATACATACATACATACATACATACATACATACATACATACATACATACATACATACATACATACATACATGCATACATACATACATACATACATACATACATACATACATACATACATACATACATACAGAACCATATCGTCACCTAAAATGCAAAATAACGTAACATCACTTTTTACAAGTTTACAGGAGAAGCAAAAAACGTTATAAAATTCAAAATATCTGAGATATTAAATAAAGTTTTTCTAACTTTGCCTTAAAATACGAAAACAGATTCATTTCAAATGGAAAAAAATGCTTTTTGAAAGAATTTTTCAAGTTATGTGTCTTACGTTATTTTGATTTGTTGTTTTCTGAAACAAAATAACGTATCATCAATGATACTGTTTTAATATAACATGAAACAAACGTTTAAAATGTGAAATAAGTTTGATAATTAGTAAAATCTTCTTTGTTTTAATTTAAAATAACTATTAGTTTCAAGAAAAAGGAAAATTTATTAAAGTTGTTTAACCCTTTAACGACCAATGGTTTATTTATATAGTTTTTATTTTTGTTATATTTCTTTACAAAATGACGTCGCATCTCCTTTAATAAGTTTACATGAGCAAAAAACTATATTGAATTGAAAATTCTTAAGATATTGAAACAAAATTTTCAGATCTGGATTAACATTAAAAATTAAATATATATTATATAAAAAATATGTTTTTAAGGAACACTTTATACTGTTTTTTAAACTAAATCAGTATAAAAAAAATTAGATAAAAATATATTTTTGGAATAATTTTTTAAATTAAAATTAAACAAAAAAATATATTTTTTATTTATAATAAAAGCAGTTAAAAGTTTTTTTTATACATTTTGTGTTTTTTATTTTTTAAATAACTAATTACTTTTTGTTTAAAGAAAAAATCACTTCATTAAATTATCATAAAAACAGAAAAAAATATATTGAATTATGTATTACTCAAAAGGTATAGTATCATAAAAATAATGACAGTCTGCTGGAAGCAAAGATTTTAGGTTGGCATTTCTTTTTGGAAATTCTTAGCCTTTCGGGATGCACGATGTTAGGATTCCGAATTTCAACATTTCTAGCCCTCCTTTGTGGAAGAAGCTCATATTCGTTCTGAATATAGGTTTTGTAATATATGGATCCTGTGGATCATTCGCTAAAGTTCGAATCATATTTACTGTAGGGTCTCCAACTTTATTACCTAAAAAAAGAAAAAAAAAACATAGATTGAATACCTATATTTAACAATTTTTAAAATACAATAAGGAAAAAATAAATAAAATGTAATATTTACCTGGTCGAATAGATGAGTATCGCTTTGGAAGGTTTTCATAATCCAAAAAATAATCGTGTTGCATGTGATGAACAGTAAGTGGATATGGATTTCTTCAAGCGTCTTTCATTAGCCACATTTCGATTTTGGTAAAAGCATCCATCAGAATATATCACAAAGTGATGAACATTGGGCGTATATAATTTCCTTTTGTATATGCTTTACTAAAATTGTTGCGAAAGTAGAAGCAAAAAGGTTTCCTTCAGTTTCATCCCAGACATAGTTTTCAGATTTATGAGTGATGACATAAATGGTAAAGTTATGAACTTGAAGTTTCATTTTATAAAAGGATGCACTTGCCTTTGACTGCGGAATGAGCTTTACTGCTTGCATATCCATGCACATTAGTGAGCATAATCCCGCCTTAGCACTTTCAATATTATTATTTTTTTCTTTTCTCATGCCCTCTATTTTTTTCTGTGGCTATCATATTTTTCCTGCGATATATTTTTAGATTCACGCATATCATTTCTGAGCTTATAAATTGAATACTTTTTTTTTGTCTTTAGGACGTCCATAAAATTAGGTATCCTTTCCTAGGAGAGATACCATTTTCTTTTTGTGATTCACAGTCCTGAGAATAAACTTCATACACATTTGCATACGATTTAAAATCTGATTGAAAATACAATTTATTTGTATACTGGTGTCGGTAATGGGATTCTAGTTTCGGGACGTCTTCCAACCATTTATTTAAATAATTAAATCTGGCTTGGTAATCTTTTCCCCTTTTTGTATTTTTTTGATTTTCAGCTTGCAAGATTTGTTTATTTTGCGGACCCAATTGAGTGCTATGTAGTTCAGTGGAACTTAACCAACTTCCTACCATAGTTTCCGAAATGCCGAGGGTTGACAAAAACATTTTACTACACACTTGATGGCGGACTGTTTTAGGATTAAAAAATATGCTTTTGAATTTAAACGTCTGGAATTTTGAACATAAATCCTCTTTTTAGTGAAAACTTCTATACTGCTGGTTACGTTTTTTGGTCTCATGACATTTTTCAAAAGCGTTCAAATATTTCCTTTCGAAAATTTTCGGAAAAAAACAATGCCGAGTTGAACTTTTGCAGCAATACTTTGACGTGCACCCAGCTTTCATTACTCTTGGTTTTCTTTCGCAAATATTTCCTTTTGATAAGCCTTTATATCTATCATTCATTCTGTTTTTTTATTTTCTTCTCTTTTGTTAATTTTTTTAGAACCTTCAATTGTTCATTATAACTATTTTCGATTAAAGAACACATTTTATTACAACACTTGTTTGTTTTATCAAAAATTCTTTAATAAGGTTAAGTTTGATCACAAATTCGAAAACTGAGATAATATTGAATAAAACATAAATAAAAATCAATGGTAGCTGTGTTAAAAAAAATATTCAAAATTTAAATTTGTTAATATTTTTTTTTTTTTAACATGAGTGATGATACGTTATTTTGTTTGAGAAAATTTTGTACTTGATGATACGTTATTTTGAATTTTGGTTATAACTTGATTATTTCTGATAATAGTGGTTTAAAAATTTGTACAGATATGTAATATGATGTAGTTAATCGAAATTAATCAATAACCCGATTTTGATTTGTTTGATGATACGTTATTTTGCATTTTAGGTGACGATATATATATGTATATTTTTTTTTTTTTTTGTAAAAAAAAATTAATAGTAAAAAAACGTGACATACAATGAGTACAGAGGAGGCAGCTTTAGTGTCATCAAGTAAAAATGAGGGTTTCTTTAGTTTTGAGCCCTTTGATTGGAAGAAGACATTATGGTCCAGATGGGTCAAACTTTTCGAGACCGCTTTGGAATTGTACGTCTGCTGCAGTACAGAACATCAGCGTCTATTGCTTGATTTTATTGGATCTGAGACGTACAACATTTTGTGCGACAAAATGACACCAAAAACACCAGAGGAAAAATCATATAAGGAGATTGTGACAATTTTAAAGGAACATTTTGATCCAAAGCCAAATGAACTTTTGGAAAAATTCTGGTTTAAAATGAGGAAGCAAAAGGCGAGACAATTGCAGAATTTTTGTTGGCTCTTCGTAAAATGGCGGTCAATTGTGGTTTCGGGACCCATTCGGAGAAAGCATTAAGGAATCAAATTGTATTTGAGTTTGGATGACGCAATAACAATTACTACCGCTTGCGAATTAGCCGAAAAGGGAGGTGAAGAATTGCAAAATAAAGGTAACGAAAAGGTTAGTGTGCACAAAATGGCGGCAACATATAAGAAAACCAATAAAAGAAAATGTTCTCGTTGTGTTGACCCGAATCATAATGTTGACAAGTGTAAATTTAAAGAATCAACGTGTCACTTTTGTAAGAAAAAAGGACACTTAAGGAAAGTTTGTTTTAAAGAGAAACAAGAACAACTACACACCATTGATGATGATGCCAAAGGAGTGTGTACGGTGGAAGAAATTTGAAATATAAGTAACCCACAAAATGTTCGTGAGAAAATTTGGTACAATTTAGAATTGAACAAGAACTTGATTACTTTTGAAGTGGATACGGGGTCACCTGTCTCACTTATAAACCTCAATGGTGCAAAAAAATATTTTCCGAAATTGGAAGTTAACGCCATGTACACGGATTTAGTAAGTGCTTGTGATAATTTATTTTGGCTATGTCTGGGTAAATATAACAAATCATTATAACATAAAAGTAAAATTGTACATAGTGCGTTTTGATCGCAAACCACTATTGGGTAAAGAATGGATACTATATAAAATAAAATTTAATTGGAATGATGTTATTTACAACAATGGTAATTCTAGGGTAAATTTTATAGATGCCAAAAACCCCTCACATCAAATCACAACTCTACTACAAAAATATCCTACCTTATTTTCAGAGTCCATTAGATAAATTCCAGAATTACAGGCCCGACTTTACCTCAAGCCCAATGTGACCCCTAAATTTGTAAAGCCCGTCGTTTCCGCTAATGGATGCTGTTAAAAAACAATTAGAAGAACATGTAGTTGAAGACCTGTTGGAAAAAGTAGAAAGAAGCGAGTGGGCTACACCTATCGTAGTAGTTCCAAGGAAGAATGGCGCAGTTCGAATCTGTGGGGACTTAAAAACTACATTAAATCCAGCAATGGTGATAGATGAATACCCACTACCAACTATTGAGGAGCTGTTTAGTAAAATGGCAGAAGGAGTAAAATTTTCAAAAATCGATTTAACCAAAGCGTACCTCCAATTTGAAATATACCCTGAAGATAGACATTTATTAACCCTTAGCACACACAAGGGCCTTTTTAACCTACAATTATGATGTACGGCATTGCTAGTGCGCCGGCTAAATGGCAAAGGCTAATGGAACAGGTCCTAGAGTAACATAAATTAAACAAGAGTGTTTTTGTGAAAAACTGTATTTTTATTTTATTAATATTTTAAACAACAATGATGTGTTTATAAGATTTTACTTTTAATAACTGAAATGGATTTACCAAACTTCAGCTCTTTTATAGGACTAAAAAAATAACTGTAAGACTAGTTTTAAATATTCTAAGTAGCCTTGATAATACTAACTAAAATACAATAATAAATTAGAACAAAATAAATAAGAAATAAGATAATAACTCAATAAATAAGGAATGTAGGAGAAGAGGAGTATTATTGGGAATATTCACTTATATATATATATATATATTTAACTCTAGGGGATATACCAGGAGTATCGGTATTCATGGATGATATTAAAATTACAGCACCAATGACACAATGCACTAACAACGCATCGAATAAGTACTCAAACGGATGGAAAAATTCAACATGCGCGTAAATGTTGAAAAATCTGAATTTTTAAAAAATCAATTGAGTATTGTGGTTACTTGATCAACAAAGATGGTATACAGCGGCTTAAAACTAAATAGAAGCAATTCAAAATATGAAACAACCTCAAAATAAGGACGAAGTTCGTGCCTTTCTTGGGTTAATCAATTACTACGGCAGATTTATATATTATTATCCACTCAATCGATTACTGCAAAACGACTTTAAATTCGAATTCGACATAAAATGCGATACTGTTTTAACGCATTTTGTACCGAAACTACCATTGCTGTGGGCGGTTGATGCAAGTCCTACTGGGGTTGAAGCTGTGCTTAGCCACGTGTACGACAGTGAAAAACCTATACAATTTGCATGAAAGACTCTTGGTAAAGTGCAACAACGATACTCCCAGATCGATTGAGAAGCTTATGCGATCATCTATGGCGTTCGTAAGTTTTATAATTACATATATGGCAAAAAGTTCTTTTTAATTATGTACAGATAATCGAGCGGTATCGCATTCAGCTACCAGAATGCAACACTACGCGCTGTTCTTAGAATAGTTCGATTATGACATAGAATGTAAAAAATCAAAAGAAAACGCAAATGCTGATGCGATGTCGCGCTTCCCAAATCCTGAAACATATTAATTTGTTGATGAAGTTCACGTAATTGGGGAGGAAATAATTGGAAATTTACCCGTGACCCCAGTGGAACTTAAAAAACATACACAAACAGATATTGAAGTGAAAAACTTCAAAACATCTTTAGAGGTTGGTCGTGAAAGTGAATCCAAAGACCGTTTTGGTATTCCTCAAACGGAATTTTGTTTACAATTCCATAAGGGTGTATATACCAAAACCATTACGCAAAAAAGTTTTGGATGAATTACATTCCGCACACTTTGGTATATCTTGTATGAAAAGTTTGGCAAGAGCATATGTTTGGTGGAACCAAATGGATAAGGATATTGAAATGTTAGTATCCAAATGTGTTAGTATCCAAATGTGCTTTATGTCAATCGACACAACCCAATCCAAAAAGAATTACACCAATTCTCGTCTTGACTTAATGTTACCACACAACTATGTAAACAATAAATCACGCCTGATTACTAACAAAAAATTCACAGTAGGAGACAGTGTGGCAGTGCGTGATTATATATCTAAGAACAAATGGCAATTTGGTGTGGTGCAAGATAGTGTAGGTGAGTTGCATTATAACGTTAAATTAGACGATGGTCGCAGATGGAGAATACACACATATCAGATGCGAAAAGTGAATTTGGAACCCAACGTGACACTGACCCAACAACAGGCGCCATATTCAACTCCAGGTGTGGATAAACAAAATTATACGGTAATACAAGGCATTCCTCAGGCAAAGTTACAACAGCCAGCAGCAACACAGAGCGATAAATGTATACCTGAAGTGAAACTAGAACCAGAAGTAACACCAGAAGTTGACCCGGAATCCACTAATGCTTATGTTGAACTGCGACGCACGCAAAGAGAACGTAAAAACCCATAACGATTTTTAGTATAATCTCATTGTATTGAAGAATTAAATACATTATTTGTATAAATGGAAATATTTAAGTGGGGAAGAAGTGATATATAAGTCACTAAATTGACAATATTGTGTTTGTATAATAATCTGGTAGCAATTAAGGAGAAGACCAAAAGTGAAATAAAAGACTAACTAATCACTTATTATTAAACCATCAACAGTAACGGATGTTTAAATTACAACAATAATAATAGCTAATATTTGAATTGTTTTACATAATTTTCATATTTAATTCTTTACAAAACCTGGGATTTAATTCAAACAATAACCGCATCATTATTTTATGGGGTGACAGTTACGGTTAAAACCGAAATGCAAGCTTTATAAGAAGTTCGCCAATTACTTTGTAGTATAATCGAGAAACTATTTATTTAATTTAATACTAAAAATTTTACCAGTGAGCGGGTTAATATTTGTATATTTTACATTTTGTTTTATTATTTTCTGTACAAAGCTACTTTAATAATTTTCAAATCGTATAAATTTTATGGAAACAAATGATTATTTCATCAATTAACTTTATTTTTTTATGCATTTGTGCTATTTTATTACCATTGTAATTAAATTTTTAATCGTAATGAAAAATTACCAGGTACAAGTACCAATACAAAACTAAAAGCGGTTAGGCTAAAAATTGGGCGATTTTTTCTGTTTTAAAAATTTTGTTATTTATTTTGGGTTCTTATTAAATAGTGTTAAGAAAAATCCTCAAAAGATTTATAGACGAACCAAAATTTAAATAAAAATTTATATGATTGCGGTATCGTTTGTTATGAAGTGCTATTCGTTATACATGACTAATTTAGTCAAAAAATTCATTTCGTTCGTAATAGATAAAAAAGCCGTCAATTTTATATTGCGAGTAATTATTGAAAAAATAATAAATGTGTTGTCAATTGCAGAAAAAGCCAGAAATTTGCAAAATTCTGTATGGCAAACTAAATGTCAAGTTGAGACTCAGCCTAATATATATACATAATAAATATATTATATACAAACGTTTTTACTCGGACTTATAAAGATTTAAATTATTTCTTATTCATTTTTAGATATAAAGGTGGTAGAACACCTGCTATAAGGTCAAGTGATAGACGTCGACCTCAACACACTACTTCACCATCCTTATCGCCTCGCATTGTTCTTTCAAGACTGGAACCAAGAGACTTTGAACGCCTGAGGTTGTCATATAAAGTAGCAATTGTAGATCAAAGAAGATCTCGTAGTTGCCGTGGTATGAACATGGGCCAAAAAATAAGCGGCGGTGTTAAGACTGTAAGCAGAAATGACACACCAACACCTTTTAAGCCAATAATACCCAGAGAACTAGCAGCTGATTTCGCCAAGCCTGCACGAATTGATATATTATTGGATATGCCACCTGCAAACAAAGAAATGCAGCTTAAGCATTCATGGAATTCGGAGGATAGATCACTTAATATTTTTGTTAAAGAAGAAGATAAATTAACCTTTCATAGGCATCCTGTGGCACAAAGCACGGATTGTATACGTGGAAAGGTTGGTATGACAAAAGGTTTACATATATGGGAGATTTATTGGCCAACAAGGCAAAGAGGTACACATGCTGTTGTAGGAGTCGCAACTTCAGATGCTCCTTTACATTCTGTTGGATATCAAAGCTTGGTTGGATCATCAGATCAAAGTTGGGGCTGGGACTTAGGAAGAAATAAATTGTACCATGATTCAAAAAATTGTGCAGGCATAACTTATCCTGCAATTTTAAAAAATGACGAAGCTTTTTTGGTCCCTGATAAATTTTTGGTTGCACTTGACATGGATGAAGGGACTTTAAGTTTTATTATTGACCACCAGTACCTTGGCGCAGCATTTCGAGGATTAAAGGGTAAAAAATTATATCCCGTGGTGTCAGCAGTTTGGGGTCACTGCGAAATCACTATGCGTTATATTGGAGGACTTGATCGTAAGTTTATCTTTTATTAAATATTCAATGAAATATAAATAAATGTACTGAGTGTAATTTTTTCGGTTCAAATTCCAAATTGAATTTACAGTTAATTTTTACAACAGATTTCTCTGGAAGAAAACTATTTTATAACCAATGCAAACATGTAGAAAACGGCCAAAACTTAAAAAAAATTATCGATTTTTTGGGAATTTTGGTTCCACTTCAAGCCATGCAAATACAAACTTTCATGCCAATGCGTTGGTAGTTTCACTTTTATAATGCACTAAATTTGATATTTGAATTTATTAATTTTAAAATTTTTTACTTGTATTTTACCTGTAGTTGACATAAGCAAGGTAGGCTAAAATTTTTAATTCAAGATGTTTTTGAATTATTTTTTTGTTTATGAAAATTGACAATTTTCTTATCCATGTGTATAAATTTCAGTAATTTTGAGGGTGTCGTTCATAAAATTTATTAGTGATAAAAAGTGTTCCAAAAAATAAAAAAGACTTAAATTCGGCTGTGCCAAATCTTGGAATACCCTCCACCAATATCCTAAAACATTTTCAACTCTGGGTTTGATGAAAATAATGTAAACAACTTTGAAGTACAATTATGGAGGTGAAAAAAATTTTTTGAAGTTAAAAACTTTTCGATTTGAAAACACATTTATTGGTGGAAAAAAATTTAGAGATGAAACAAATTTTTTGTGGTGAAAAAAAAATTTAGTGATGAAAAAAATTTTTTGAGGTGAATACAAAATATTTTACCTCTAAGCGGCTGGTAAAAAAATATGAGAAAATATACTATTGTATATACTAAAATACACCAATTTGTATGGAAAATTTAGAGCTACCTTTACATTTTCACTCATAACTTTTTAACCACTGGACCAATTTTTCTGATTTTCAATAGCAAACTGCTTGGGAGGATGTCCAATAATCTGGGCAAAAATTAAGACCCCCACGTAAGTCTTCGCGCCCTTATCGCCATTTCAACAGACAGGCTGACAATGCTAAATCGACTTGAAATAGCATAAGGATCACGAATATATATACTTTATGTGGTCTTAGACCTATATTTCGACATTTTACAATGAGGAATGGAGGGTATAAAAAATAAAAAGTTTGGTAAGCGGCCAAATTTTGTTAAGACTTTTTAGAGGTTGAGACTCATTACTATAAAATACTATAGGTGTTCCTTACTAAGTATGTACTATGGATTTCTAAATCAACTTGAACTAATTCTTATAAAGAGCCTTTTTTAGTGACGTCTACAATTACAACACGAGAGCTTTTTGATGTCTGAAAATCACATCAATATATGTATAAAAAATTATGAAATAGTAACTATAATTATTCGACATTTTTGAAGCATGAATATTTCGTCAGCGTGATGGAGCATGAGTGAAAAAATCTTCGTGCGTCATTGTAGTTTTTGGTTCGTGCATGAGTCAAAAATAGCTCACGTGCTTTGTAGTATAAAATCGTTTTAAATATAAAAGGATTGTAAATATACCACCAAGAGTGAAAACCGCTATTGTTAACATACGCACCAAATTTTGTATATTTACATAAAGAAATATAGAAGTTATGGGGTTTTGGCCGTTTTCTACAAATGTGCAATCGTTGACAAATAATGCATTTTCAAGTACTTTTATCAGATTGTTTTTATGGGGCTCTACGTAGATTTGTTAGTTTTTGTTGTTAAACAACCTTTATAGCAAACAAGATATTGATAAAGATTACAAACATTTACTGGTGATTTTTGTTTAGAACGAAAATCACATGTCTAACAAAGCTTTTATTTTCCTCCATTTTGTTGATTCAACTACCCAGAAAAAATAAATTGAAGTGATTTTTAAGGAATAAATTTTTCATTGATTCTAAAGTATCATTTAGTACTGATTAGTACTATTCCAAAGCAGACATTTTTCATAGCTTCAAAAATGTGATTTTGAATAATATTAACACTCTTCAAAGTTATGACGGATTACTTATTTTAAAAACAAACAAGGTTAAACATTAACCACAGATATTTACATATAAATTTGACATTTATAACTATAGTTAAGTACTAAACTTTAGTTATTTTCAAACAAGTTATCAGGTTTGAGTGATTTGTGCCAATTTTTAACTTACAATTTACCAGATTTTCATTTTTAAAATCGTTGATATCAATACAAAAAGTATAAAAATTATTATTAAAAAAATTGCAAGAACTCCGAAGAAAGCAATTTAAGAAATAAGGCCCGACTACTGAAAGTGCCGTTAAACAGTGAAATTCAAACAACAGCAACAACAAATATGTCAGTTAAATTCCCTGATAGAGAAGCTACCGGGACGTTGTGAAAATGGGGTTAATAATGTCATGTTCTAATTTAAATTCAAAATTGAAATTTTATTTGGAAACAAAAGATTTAATTTTCACTAAACCCTAAGAACTGCTTTAGATGCAATGAAAAAGGATCTTATAAGAAAACTTCCACCCTATGACACTCCTATGTAAAATTCATAAGAAAACTTCCACCCTATGACACTCCTATGTAAAAATCATTGGCTCCGATCCAAATTTTCACAACACCGGAATTAAAATCACGGCTTCTTTTTCTCTTCTTTGCTACTTTTTTTTTGCTGGGTAAATATCAGAATTTTGATTATTCAAGGTTTTTCATGGTAGATATTTCATAAGCTTTTTGTTCTTTCTTTAATTATTTATGGAACATATTTAATTTTATTATTATTTAAGACCTCCGAACCCAAGTGGCTTATCTGCAAATCGGGAAAAAATTATAAAATATAAAGAACAATATAAAATCTTAGAGAAATTTATTTTTTCGGTTATTTATAATTGTATACCCAGGTAAAAATAAAAACATATGCTCATGTATTCTCACATATTGCTTAATTAATGTACGTATATGAATCATATATGAAGGTATGTGATATTTATGGACGCATATATTTATCTATACATGCTAAAAATACACCCATTTTTGGGAATATATGGCATCATACATGTTATTGTATGTCATATACTTTTCCATTAATGATCATATGTTATCTCATTTTCTATCTGTTATTTTTTGATTTATTTGTTTGACTTAAACTTCAAAATCACAAAGTCAATTTTTTTTTATTTATTTTGAAATTTTTAATATTCTTATATAATTTGTATGAGAATTTATTGTGTCAAAAAATTTATATTTATTTGTGTGTTGTTCAAAAGTTTTTGTATGATTTATTTTGACGAAAATCTTTAATTAATGTGATATCGTACATGGGGCTCAAAGATGATATATTAGAATTTTATAAGATTTGGTAAGTTTGCGGTTAAGATTCTTTACAACAAATTTATTAATGTCTTTTACAATTTTAGTATTTATCAAATCCTGTTTTAAGACAGTACTTTTTACGGTGAAACGAACAACGTAGTTCATGAAATTAAAAAAATTACCGCTGTTTGACATTTTACCGATGGAGATGCCAAAATCTAAGCCGCTATCCTTCCATTTATTCGTGTTAAAATGCAGGATTAAAAAGTTTCCCCCTTTCTTGGTAAATCTTGCATTTTTTCAATTCATCTTTCAGAATCAGCATCCAGAAGTAAATGATTCGATAAAGCCAAAGTTTTGAAGAAGAATATATAACCAGAAACTCCAGATGTGATTTGTACGTTACATAAACTTTATGTATTATCAATAAAACCGTTATGTGGTTATTAGTTACAATCCTATATTTTCGTTCACATATCAGATACATTTTTCATGTAAATTAATATAAGCTTTCTATTTAAAAGAAAATTTAATATAAAAACTTGATCAATTTTACTAAAAAATTAAAAATAATTCTTTTAATGGAAAAAATATATGAAAACCAGGAATATATACACATGTATGAATACTCATATGTCATTATTTACCATCATTTATGATCATAAATCTACATATTACCTAATTTTTCGTTAATGTTCATGCATGGAATCATATATGATCATCCATACATAGACATTCATGAACATATATGACTATTTTTAGCCGGGTAATTTAATATTAAGTTTCATTGCAAAATAAATTAAAAGTTTTTGATTTCTTTTTTAAATTTTTACTTACTTTTATTATTTAATAATTCTTTTTGCAAGTTATTAAGAATATTAGACAAATGGACTTTAGTTTTATTTTTCCATAATTGTTTTTAATTTTTTCTGATCTGTAACGCCCTTCAGTACGACGTATTGTGTTGTATTTGTGATATATTCTCCAAGGATATCTACTTTCGCTATGAAACTCATTTATTAATGTAATGCGGTAAATAATGTTACGAGTTTACCTTTTAAAATCTTTAATTTATTCCCTTTAAATAAACTCTGTTAAACTCTAAAAAAAATACAAAATAATTTTATTTATTTAATCACCAATGTTACTTTTTCAGTTTTATTACAAACTGAGTCACATGCCACATCGCACATCTAGTCGAAAGGTGTAGAAATCAGAAAAGGAAAAAAAAAACAATACAAAACTCGTACGGAACCCCCAAGGAACACATACACTATATTTCTTTTTAGAGTTTGTGTATGTGTACGCAACCCGAATACTGACAGTACACTTTGATGGTGAAAAGAAAACGCAATGCTACGATAATGTACCCCAACATACCAAATGACTTGAGAAAAATATTATTATAAGCTTACAAACAAGCCTTAAGCTTGAAAAAGACGTGAGAATATATTGAAAAAGGCTATCGTAACAATTGTAGAAAACGGAAACCTCGTGAAAATATTATGTGTGTATGATTACTATAAGCTTATTCTTGCAATTGTAGAATAAGCTTACAAAAATAATATTGCATTAACTTGCGTATAGAAAAGCTTATTTGACTCAATATATTTATAAGCTTTTTTACATAATTGTAGAATGTTGAAAAAGAGAAATCACAATTATATTCTTTAGTTTCATTATTTTTTATTTATTTTAATTATTATAAAAATAATTAAATTTAATATGCAATTGCACGATCACGATCACAACGTGTACAAAATGTACACGCAAAACACAAATTTAAAAAAAAGTAACGGCACTTGTTCTATGCATTATAAGCGTAGAACAAAGACAACAAGAATAGAATATATTGAAAAATATATCTATTTCAATCGTCATATTGCGTTGTTTAATATGTGTATGTTTTAAAAAAAGTTATGTATAATAATATTTTTTCAAGCATTGTTAAATACTGCTTGTGAATTCACATTTTATAAACATTATAATAAGTGAAATTAAGAAAAGCTTAAAACACACTATTTATATAAGCTTATTCTCAAGTTGTATTGCAGTTTGATAGCTATATGGTATATTGGGATTATTATTTCAACACAAACACTACCTTGTAGTGGTTGTGGATTTTCTACCGCGCACAACCCAGATACACTTCATTTAGTGTTGTGTATATGTATTTGCCTTTTTTACGTCTTTATTCTTATCTTGAACGATACAGATGCACAGAAAATAACGGAATGTGAAAATTTAACGGAAAAAGTGAAGTAGACTATTGAAACTGCAAAAAGTTTAAAAAAAACTGGAAAATATAAATATAGCTATATTTATAAAAAATATGTATAGCTGAAAATATACTGAATTTAGGTACCACGTGCGTATTTAGTTGCAAGTCGTACAAGCATGAAATTGAGCAACGATTATCAACACTCATTTACAGAGCGGAGAAGAGCAGATGTATTATTGTCACAGGCAAACATTGGCGTCACTCATTTGGGTGAAAATAGATTTGCTTAACTTGATGGGTTGGAGATTGAAAATAGAGAGGACAGCTCCATACAGACAAAGGGAGAGAACACTGCTAGAGCCAAAAAGGAAAATGCCGGCAAATCCTTTTGCCCTCCAATATTTTTATTTAATGTCAACAATAAACGTTTAGTTGACCAATTGGAAGCAAAATCACCAAAATAACGTTTAAAATAAGAAACGTTAATAAACATGTACCTTTCAGATGATACAGTTCATTTTGAAATGACGATCTTGAGGGAGAAGAATATTCACTCTTATTCATATACACCTAAAGAGTTTAGGCAGACTTATTTAGTATTAAGAGGTCTTTATCACGGTACTAGTGTTGAAGAAGTTAACGTCTGCCCTTGACAAATCGGTTCCAAACGTTATGCCCAAAATTACACGATTTACAACTCAGTATTCCGTAAAGAACTCATGACACAGGCCTGTTTCTGGTTACGCTGAACCCAGAGAATTGACTCAGATATTGCGCACATTAAATATCATTTAAGCCACACTATTCTTTGGGAGAAATCGAAAAGAAAACGAGGTACAAATCCACAGATGCCAGCGTTGGGGTCACATCGCTAAAATTTGCAATTCCGAATTCAAATGTTTGAAATTCGATAAAACGCACCCCCCCCGGTGGATACCTGCCAGCGCACAAATTCTGAGACATCAGCACGCACTGTGGACTAAGTGGTCATCCTGCGAACTGGAGGGGTTGTCCAACATATAGAAAATACCTTGCCGTACGAAGAGAACGCTTAAAAAAGGCTATTGAAGAAAAGCTTGTTGCCAAAGATAATGTAAACAATATAATGAACCAATCTATTCCTTCACCAGGCAGATCATTTGCCAGTCTTTTTCAACCTCAAACGCATAAACCATCTATAATTGAAGAATTCTTAAAACTTGCCAATATGTTTCTTTTACCTGAGGAATTGTCTCGAACAGCAAATTACAAACTTCCTTAAATATTTTAAAACATGCAAAAAATAAAGCTAAAGCAGAGTTCCTGCGGCTTCTAAAGAATGTGAATAACAAATATCGCCCATAGATCTTATAAATTTATGACATTCAACGTCCGCTCTCTTATTAACATCAGGCGCCAAATTGAACTGTCAAATATCCTTCATCATAACGAAATTGATGTAGGATTCATTCAAGAATGTCATCTTCACGGGAATAGAAAAGTTAAACTTAATGGATATAATTTCGCTTATGACAATTCAGCTTTAGGAGTAGCAATTTACATTAAAAACACGGTACATTATGATAGAATTATTTGCAATAAAACACAATTAAATAACGTTTTTATTGAAATACAAGTGGTTTCAAACAGCATTAGTAAAATAATATTTTTACGCTCTTTATATATAGCTTGTATATATGGCTCACATGAGTTAAACAAACAGCGTAAACCACTCTCCAACTGAGCATCAATTATGATGGGCTTATATTGGGTGGTGACATAAATGGGAAAAGTTTAAATTGGGGGACACTGCAGATAACGCTAATGGAAAAGTTCTACATAGCTGGCTACAAAACAACTGTTTAGATGTAACACGCGTTTGCGATATATCTCCATCGTTTCCTAACGGGTCTTCTTTTCTAGACGATTTTTTATTAAGTCCCAGCAGTAACCAACCTAATCATCAGATCGAAAGCTTATCAACTTTCTCGGATCATTTCCCATTAGTACTGAAACTGGAAAGTGATGCAGCCTGTTTAACATTAAGGTTTCCCCTGGTGATAACGTCATACAAGAACACTAATTGGCACGCATTCAGTAGAGATTTTGATGCAGCCTCAGATGCCATTTTACCTCCCAACAACTGCAATTTAAGTAATGATGAATAAGATGTGCTTCTAAATAATTTTAATAATACACTTACCTCAATACATGAAAGCCACTCCAACAAACTGGATATAAATAACCAAAAACGTCAGTATCCTGATAACATCAAGAAATTTTTTAAAGTTAAGTATGCATGGCAGAAGAACCTAAAGAAAATATATCACAGAACTGGAAATAGAATAAGCAGCGAGTATAAAATTCTCACTAAACAAATGCAACTATTAAAAACAATTATTTACTCTCAAAAATAACACCAGGTCCTACTGCCTTTAAAGACGTATTTCAGTTCGTTGGTAAAAAGAAGTCTCCATTTTGCCAGCAGCTCATACACAATGATAATATCACTTCCAATAGTTGTCAGATTTCAGAGATATTTAGAACTCGTCATACTTCTGTTTTTCAAGAGGTAAATCCTGAAAGGCCGGTTAAGAATATAGAGAATCAAATCTCATCATGCGTTGATAGACTACCGCAACACATTTACACATTTGATGACACGTTTCTGGCCGATGGGAATCTTGCTAATTACCATTTTATAAACGTGAATAATGTCAGAATAGACATAAACAACATTAATAGCAAAAACAACACTAAAATTACTGGCTGCTATTTTTAATAATTGCATTAATAACGGCTATTTCCCATCGGCTTGGAAAAGCGCAAAAATACTTCCAATTAGAAAAAACAGAACAGTAAAAAGCCTGAGGATTTTCGCCCATCATCACTTTTGTTCAACAATGGTGAATTATTTGAACACGTAATTAAGGAAAAACTAGAAAATAAGTTCATCATTGCGGAGCCAATTCCGAAATTTCAATTTGGTTTTAGAAGATCTCACTCAACACAACATGCATTGTTGCACAATGTGTAACTTGCAACTTAAGGGATAAAATATGCACGGTGGCAATATCATTGGATAAAGAAAAGGTGTTTGATTCTGTTCATCAGAATGAAATCCTCTACAAACTGATAAATCTTGGCGTTGACCCGTTTCTGGTAAAAATATTTTGCAGCTACTTTACTAATAGAAAATTTGGCGTCCAAATCAACATAACCTCAGAACTACGACATGTGAAAAGTGGTACCTCAGGAAAGTGTCTTGGCTCCCTTCCTATTCAGCATTTTCCTGCATGATTTTTCTCACCAATCTAGAAATTCATAGGCTATGTTATACGCTGATGATTGCCTAATTTATGCACACAATATATCACCAATACTAGCTCTGAAAACTGCTCCATTTCATCTTGGAGAAATAAGCGTCTATTACAAGATATTGGACATTAAAATCAAATCTGCGTTTATCTGCATTAGGAACCCTTCGGGTAAATGTTCTAGATATGTGGTGCCGGAATGTAAATCCCTTTAACTTATACTAGACTGCGAAAATATACCATTTAAAAATTCAATAAAATATCGCAAAAAGACGAAAAAATATCTGGGAAAGACGAAAGAGGTTTCTGGAATGTTTGCATCAATAATGAACAACACATACTTACCTAAGAACACCAAGCTTTTACTCTACAAGGTCGCCATAAGATCGGTTATGTTTTATGGATTCCCAATTGGAGATGCTTGAACGGAAAATTCTGAGAAAATGTATAGAAAAAAATTATAAAAATTTCATAAAACGATTTTTCAATAGTTACGTGTATGAAAATGCCGATGTTTTACCCTTCTGTAGGTACGCCATGTTGTTACAAACCAGATTTGTTGATAAACTTGCGCTACACGATAACATGCTTATCAGCCAAATATACGAAAGCGAAAAAACACCATCTGGGCTGGAACTACATATCTTTCTCAATGGACGTATTGACGACAATCCAGCTCCTCTGGACCTTCCCTAATTCTATATGAGCCCATCCTGAAACTTTACATTTAATTACCTACGCGAGTTTAGCTTTATTTGCTGTGATATTAGAATTTTTACTCTGTACCGGGAAAACTTATTTTGTTTTTAAGATTGACCTGTTTACACTCATATGTATCTTAAATTTTGTTAATTTTACATGAACTGTAATATGAATATGTTTTGTCAATTTTTGTAACAGAACTATTGTTATTTAGTTTTAGTAATGTTATTTACAGACGTCTGCTCTGTTAGCGATTCAGCTCCTCTGGACCTTTCCTCATTCTATATGAGCCCAGCCTCCGGCAATCATAGGGGCTGAAGATGATATACGTATATATACTAAATTTAATTTTGCTGAAACTACATTTAATTACCTACGCGAGTTTACAATTTTACAATATTTACAATTTTGATATTTACAATTTTTACCCTGTATGGAGACAACTTATTTTGTTCTTTAAATTCATCTATTTACATTCATATGTATCTTCTATTTTGTTAATTTTACATGAACAGTAATATGAATATGTTTTGTCAAAATATGTAACAGAACTTTTGTTATTTGGTTTTAGTAATGTTATTTATTTAGTTTAAGAAATCTTGTTTACAGACGTCTGCTCTGTTAGCAACTTTAAAGGCCGAAAGCAAGCCTTGTCAAACTTTTCAGTTTGTACTTTTTTACATATTCTATCTCACTTTAGCAATGTTGCTTTTTACGTTAACTTAGTTATTAGAGTAATACACATATAGCTCTAAGAATGCTATTATTCTCATAGTATGTTAGACAATCAATGTAATCGAAAAAGAAGACAATAAAATTTTTACTTACTTTTAATGCTCGCTCTTGTGCTCGAGCAAAATATTACTTTCGTTAATTAAAATGTTGCCAGAAAAACAATCTCATATTCCCACTTTTTACTGAAATACCCATAAGTCCCCAAATAGCTCTTGGGGAGACCTATAATATGGACCTATTTCTCAAGGGCTTACTTCCATGGGGTCCTTTAACTCGAAAAATAACATTTCTTTCATGTACCTTCTCGTACAGTATTTTTTGCTCTCACAGGAACAGTTCTGAAGGGATTATCGTGAACTTATTTATATAATTATAACTCTCGATAAACCCACTTTCCTAGGGGTCCTGTACACAGTTCTGCAGAGATTCTTGAGAACTATGGACAGTGTATATGATCCCAGTTTCCATGGGTGTACTAGATGGGATTTTGTTCTATATACCTATAACATGGACTATTAAGGTGGTAAAAAAGTTCCAATTCATGAGTTCCACAACCCTAAAAATATGCCATTATGGAAAAAATACGGTTTGCCAAAGGGGTGGCACATCGCCATTGAAGTTTTAAAGTTGTACTTGTTCTATTATTTTAAATAAATTAAAAATTGAGAAATATTAAATATAATTATTAGGATCGCGACTTACAAAATCTAATATATTTTTGGATGTACATTGCGAATATAAAATCAAAGTTAAATTCGAAGTCGCGAATTTCGCAAAAATTTCATACAAAAAATGTTTGATTTTCATCAAGAAATTTTCTTATGTTTACCTCTGAAAGATTATGTATTTGCCTAAGGAATGCTTTCTTATGTGAGACAGGATTTTGGTTAACAATTAAATTTGAATACGCTAAATCAACGGTTCCCAAATGGGTGGTAGCGACCCCCTGGGGGTCAGTAGCTGAATTCAAATACACATTCAGTTTAAGAATCAATTTTTCCTATTAAAAAATCGCAGATACTTTTTTTATAGGAATCACCTCAAAATCCTAAAGTTTTTAAGTTTTTCTAGGGTTATTTAATTGAAAGATTCTTCCAAAAATTTTATTTAGTAAAATCTTCGGATTTAAATGTTATTATTTATATATAAAAAAGTGAAGTGAAAGTGAGTGGAAACCACTGCGCTAAATAATAGTGAAAAACTAAAGGATAACTTATATTTTTTCAAAAACTCAAAAAAATCATGTTTAATTCAGCCTTTGGAAAATAGATTGTAAAATTACAACAAGTTGGATTTTTCGATGACGATCTTTTTAAATCGTTGGGAAAGTATCACAAAAAATCTGTTGAATTTTCAAAATCCGCGCATAATTTAAAAAGCACAAGTTTGTTTTCGATTTTGTTTGCAGATTCGTAATCTTCATAAAAATTAAAATTAGATATAAGAAATGTGTTTATAAAAGCCGTTAGCAAGTTGAATTTTTTCTTACACCTTTTCAGATAATTTTGATATTTTGACTAAAATATGTATTTTTATGTATAAATTTTTTAAAAATCACAAACTAATTAAAATTTACAGAATTTTTTAAAATTTTGATCTCCTATTCTTTTTATGAACATGAAATTTTGTTGATTTATAGCTATAGCTTAAAAATTAATTCAATTCAAATCAACCCCTCATTTTCTATAAATTACTCTAACGACAAATTACTAATACGTAAAAGGTAACTTTTTGTGCTACCTCTAAATAACTCTAATGGATTTTTTCTACAATATAATAAGTCTCCCTACAGGCGAAAAATAAATGTTTTTTCCATTTGAAGGACACTCATGAGACAAAAGTCTGTCCGTCTTAGGTATCTTCGAGGGCTATAATAATGTACAAATTTTTCGGTAATCTCATCTTTTTTTATGTGTTCCCAGGAGAGCAAACAATCTATAAGGAGCAAAAATAGGTTTTTCCCCTATAAACGTACACTCTTGAAAAATTGGTTCATTTTCTCTTGAGAATCCCTTTAAACTGTTCCAAGGGGTGCACAAAACGCCATAAGTTTCCGTACAGTCGGCAAATAAGTTTTTTTTTATTTGAGGGACCCCCATGAGAGTCCGTCCTTGAGAAGTGTGCCCATCTTATAGTTTCCCCGAGATTTATAAAGATATCCAGAGTTCTCGGGAATCTCTTCAGAACTGTTTCCAGGAGACTAAAAAGGCAGCACGCGTACGTATACCCGAAATGCTTCCGTTTCCATTGAAATTTTAACAAGATCGGTGGATAACTTTTTTTAAATCATGACTACCGACTTCAAATAATGTTGTGAGAAAAACACGATTAGTTTTGAAAAAAATTCAAAGCCACTTAGCCCCATAAAGAGATGGTGCAGGTCATTCAAGGGGCACTTTTCCCATTTTTGGCCTAATTTTTAAGAAGCTTTTATTGCAAATTCCAAGAAGTATGTATTCAATAAATCAGCCCATGTGTTTCCTGCGGACACATATTTTAAATTACAGATTTATAGCCAAAGATTTTTTGAAAGACACTAAGGGGAACAATTTTCCACAAATATTTACAAATAACCCGTTAATGATTGTTGGAGGAGGAACCTTCATGTCGGCTATTAACACGGCTATAAAGTACACTTTTCCCCATTTTACCACCACAAAGAACCCTATCAGTGAATAAGATTATATATTATTTTTAGCAAAAGTTCTTTGGGAAGGACGGAGTAGCAGCCTACATGTTAATTTTTAAAATCCTCCAGAGAGATATAAAAAGTATCTAATGACCATACTTTAGTGAACACATATTTTACGTTAAAGGGGTGACCTTTCCCGTTTTTTTCCTGTATATAAAAATTTCATAAATCCTGTCTTGGTGGATGACTACGCAGTGCTACTTTTTTCTTTTGAATCTCACGTTTTTCACGTTTTTATTGGAAATTCCAAAGAGTTTTATTCTTATTTTTTTTTTGATTATTTATTGATTAAAAATTTTTCATATATATACATATTAATTGCAAAAAAATCAAAAACTAAAGTTTATTGAATTTATATTTATATTAGTTTAAATTGAGCTTAAGATGTTTTTTTTTATTTTTAAAAATAAATATATTGATTATACAAAAAAATTTCCCCAGAAGAAGTCACCCAATGTGGTGACGAAATATTGGGATAAATAAATATTTTTAATTAATTTTTATAAATAAAAAAAGACCTTAAACTCAATTTAAACTAATATACAAATCAAGAAAATAAACAGAATTTGTTATTGAACTTATAATAAAAGTTTTATTTATTGATTAAAAATTTTCTATATTTCAAAGCATTTCTAATTTAATTATATAATGGATTATTTGGCGAATTATCTGGCAATTTTAATATACGTTTGGTAAAGAACCTCTGTAATTAATAAACATATTCAAACATCGAAGACCCCACACCTGCGCACCATTTGATTGAATTGACCTGCAAAGAGCCTGAAATAATTTCCATTTAGCTTGCAATGATACATCCCTTTTTCCAAAAAAATTTTTCCATGTAATATTTACACAAATCTTTGCAGCATAATTTTTCGAACGATTTGCGAAAGACATTCTAGGAGTCAGCAATTTTTACTTCCTCTCCCATAAATTTCCAACTTTCACTTGACACTATAATACCGTATACATATCATTATCTCCGATTTAATTTAGTTAAGTTTAATTAAGTCCGAGTTATTAATTATTTGTTGTATCACATTGACATTTTCTACAAAAATCACAATATCATTCGAATACATTAAAACACGAATCTTTAGATCATTTACCACCACCTTTCAGGTAATAATGCAAATTATTTAGAAACAATGAAAACAAAAGTGGTGATAAACTTCTTTGTTTTATGCTGATATTTAATCCCTTTCGAAGCAGCAGAAATTAAAAGCTTCATTGGTTTTAAAGTCCACGAAAAGCGTATAAACTTTTATATTATATTATAAATTTCAATAATAGCATATCTTTTGCGAAAACCACATCCATTAATAATATTACATTTTGTTGCCCATTTCGGTACCCTATCATTTACTGCTCCCATCATGATTCTTCCAATACAGTTCATAAAGAGTATTTCTCTATTGTTGCATGCTTGATTAACATCTCCCTTTTTATGTATTGGAAAAACTATACTACGTTAAAAAACTTCCATTGAGTCATTTCCATTTAATTTTTGTTTTTATAAATTTCAGCCAGTCTTCAGAAAATCGTTATGAGCATTCATAAAAAACCCATAGGGTAACCTTTCTTCGCCCGGAGAAATTGCCGTATTTCCTGTACCGTAAAGTTTTTTATCAAGATCTGTATCAATATTTATATTTGCAGCATACTGAATCTCCAACGATCGTCTAATAGGATTTATCAATGTTTTAAAGTATTCGCGAAAATTTTCTGCATTTATATGTGTACCAATATTACTTTTTTCATTTCTCTTTTTGTTTGCTAGGCTCCACAACTTTTTACTTTAGGTTTGTTTTCGAATTTTATATAGATATTCGATACAAATTTAAGTAGATAAAGACTTGTTAAGTAGTTATATATAGATATAGCTTCTTTAAAATTAAGAATGTATAAAAATGCTGCCAAGTGTTAGAAATTATTGTCTTTTCTCTTTTTAATGTAAACAAAAATATTTGAAATTTTTGTAAAATATTAACAACAAAAGCTAACAAATGAATTATGCTTTTGTAAGTAAAGATAGAGCGGGGCAAACAATAGAATTGCTCTATTTCGTGTTCCCACGAATTCCATATACGAAAACAGCTTTCGTACAAAGGCTTCCTCAAATGTTTAAATTGTATTTGTTTACATTATGCCATTTTTTAATAGAGCTTGAACTTGCTTCTTTCTATTGTTAATAGTAGACTTTTTCTTTTGACAGATTTGTTAACATTATTTTTCGTTATAAATTCGTTTATCATCAGTGCATTTGGATTTTCTAAACGATTTTAAAGCTCCGAGGGATTTTTCTCTTGCTAACTTACACTGTGTGTCAAACCAATTAGCTTTATTAAGTAAAACTTGAGTTTCATCCGATTTAAAACAACCTTTCACTACATTAAGGTCTAAATTAAGTTTAATGCAATAGTTTTAATTTTTTCTTGGATTCCATTGGCAATATGTTTATTTTTCTTATATCATTTTGTATAATAGAATTCAGACAGACATGTATCAATAACTGATCCTGCTGAACCAACGAAGTATATATTCCTTCTTTATTACCTAACATTCTTCCGTTTAAAACCACTAGTCCATAATAATTAAAAAACTCCATTGACTTTTACCATTTGGTTCCAGAACTTTATCCATTGAATTTCATTTTTTAACACAACTTGAGGATCACATCCAAAGGTGTACATCAAATATTGTTGCCCTACGTCAATTCTAGCATTCAAATCCCCAATTCATTTACCCAGTTTGTCCCATGTAAGTACGTTGGGATATTAATGAATTCTATAGAATCTGTTTTAATAATTATCAAATCAGTACTGCCATACGAACTAAAGCTATACTTGACATTAAGTTCCTATACTTGACATTAAGTCTTCCAAACTGCTATTACGTGTAGCAGCTTTCCATTTTTGAATCTACGATCAAATTTTAAAAAGTTGATTTCTTCAACGTGCTTCTCCAATAAAATTAAAATTTTAGTTCCCGTTAAATACTCAAAACACCCCAGATCGTTTTCTAAACCTTGTACGTTATACGCAATTATTATAAGCGCAATGTTTTACTTTCCTTATTACCATTATTAGCGGTTTCCAAAATGCAATTGACCAAATAGAATATGCAGAGGTTCTGGGTTTGAAGGTACGGTATTAATAATAAAAACAAATAGCTGCTGAATTTCACTATCGGTCCATCTTTTATTACTTAATTTTTCACGCTTTCATTTTAAGTTGGGTTTTTCATTATTTTGATCCATTATTCAACTTTATTTTAATAGTGACCACAAAATGAAAAATAAAAAAAATCAAACAATAGTTCTGGCGGCTAAATGATCAGCTGTTCTGGTCTTGTAAATGTACCAAGTGTATTTACTATACCTTTTTGGCTTGTATTTTAACCACAGCCTAGTAAATTTTTATTCTATACATTTTTTCTTTGTGGTGTAGTAAATGGTAGTACTTTTACTATATCTACAACATTTACAAGGTTTACAAGGGTACTTTACTACCAAGAGTAAAAACCCTTATTATTTTAATTGTTATTTTCAATACAATTTGCCTTAATAACTTAATTTTGGTTTACATTCCAAAGAGTATTCTTTAGTAAATTATCTTAATTATATTACAATAAATTATATCCCAAAGAACACACATTTTAAATTTTACTTATATAGGTAAAGTGGTTTTCTTTTTCTTTGGACCAAAAATTTACAGAAACTATCGTCAAAACAATTCGGTTTCAAAGAATAAAAAAAAATTATGCTAACTATTTTTATATATTTCCTTCAACCCCTACTTGAAAACCGCAAAAAACAGTGGTCACATTTGAACCCACTTTTAAAGTAAAAACCCAATCACAATAAACTCAAATTTTTATTTTTTGACTAGCAAAATAAAAGTCGAGTATATTTATTTTGCATGAAAAAAAATTTTACTAAAATTTCACGTGAAATTCACTATCATTAAAAATAATTTTTTTAAATGACAAAAGTTTTTTCACGTGAGACCCAAACACATTATTTTGCTTTTAATTGAAAACCGTTCATTTAATATTAAGCACACTTCACATTGCTAGTGTGTAATTATCTTGTATACTTTGCGTAATATTTTCTAATATTGTATATTTTACAGCTGAACCTTTGCCATTAATGGATTTGTGTAGGCGAACAATACGTCAGGAACTTGGGCGTATTAACCTAGAAGAACGAGTTCAACAGCTACATCTTCCACAATCAATGAAGACATATTTATTGTATAAGAATCGTAGATAATATTTTAATAATATTTTTTATTTTATTTTTAAGAGTTTGTTAGTAGCATTCCTTTCATTGCATCTTATGTAAGTTAATACTCCTAGCTTATTATGGTGTAGTATATAAATTAAGGGCCAATATTATAGTGAGCATTTAGTAGGCATTTGACTATAATACTTTCCCTAAATTTGGCCATAGACGATTGATTTGTGGGTGTGATTTTTCTCCACACACGAGAAATAAATCACAATAACCTTAACCGTCAAAGAGAAAACATCAATTGAGAAGCGAATGATGCAATTGATCTTTTTAACAAAAAAAATTAAAAAAAGAATCAAATATGGACGAATGATTAGCTTTTAAGAACAAATAAGTGTTCACATGTAATATTATTAAAAAAAAAATATGGAAATTACAACTCCAAAACAGTATAAATTATTCTTGATTGGTACCCATTTCCGCAATACATACACTTTGACGTTTCGTGTTGTAAAAAAAAAATCAAAAAATTTTTAAAATGTTCGCGCACAAACCCACTAACACGTCGAACAAATCACAAGAAATTTAAGTTTTTTGTTTGGCGATCACGAGCAAATCACACAAATCTATCGTCTGAGGGCATCTTAACATACTAGATTTAAGTTTTATGGGCTTAGTTTTGTAAATTGACAACAATGTATACAGTTCAAGATAAATATTATGTATGAATACTATAAGTTAATTTTCAATGTTTATATTTAAGGCTGGATTAAAATATGTCAATAAATTCCTAAAATTACTAAAACTGTTAATGGGGTTCGCGGCAAAATCATACGGATAGAACTGTTAGAAAAAGTTGAATTTTTTAATTTCTGAACATTCGAAATTAAAACCAAAATAAACAAACGAAAAACAATATCAAAATATAGGGGTTCTCTTTGAAAAACTGTATTGCAGAAATTACGTTGGAAACTTTTTGACCACACCCAGGTGAAAATGTTCATACATGGTAATATATGGCCACATCCGTAATTTAAGGATATATTACCGTATATGCTCATATATGGACATTAGGATGGCAACTATTTTAAAAAATGTTGAATTTGGAGAAGTGCGCCCCCCTATTTTTTTACACTTGACCTAAAAAGTATATGGTGAAAATTTGAGCCAAATTGGACAATTTTAAACCGCGGCACACAGAGGTCAAAGGTCAAAATTTGGAAAATTTATTTTTTTTTTAATGAAAATTTGTAATTAAGTTCTTTTATGTTTTTTTTTCTTGTTATGATAAATTTTGTTCCAAAATAATTAACCCTCTTATAGCCCAGGGGTCAAAAATGACCCAATTTATACAATTTTGATAAATAATCATAAAAACAGGCCCAATTTAATTAAATTTTTTTCTCAAAAGTGGAAAATAAGTTTTATTAAATATAAGCAACATATCTACGGTCATAAATTGATACCACATAAGACT
Organism: Eustalomyia histrio; assembly: GCA_949748255.1. Classification (NCBI taxonomy): domain Eukaryota; kingdom Metazoa; phylum Arthropoda; class Insecta; order Diptera; family Anthomyiidae; genus Eustalomyia; species Eustalomyia histrio. The sequence goes on from OX456526.1 coordinate 97,220,750, forward strand.
GATTTTAAATTTTCAGATAAGTAATTTATGTGTAATTAATTACTTTCTTCGGGTACTTAATACAAACTGAAGGAAATGACAGTTAAGTGGTGTCCATTTATGATTTTCGAGACCTTGCTAATTTAAAAAAAAAAAACATTAACCCTTAATCTATCCATCTGGGTCATTTCTGTTTAATTGCATACAAGTTTTGTTTTAAAAACGTAAATTTGGTTTCTAGCAATAAGTACATAAAAAATATAATATAAGATACGTGATAATATAACTTATGAATTAAATTCGGTACATAAATCTTTCAAAGTTGCATTTGTGCCGTATTTCTGCCTATATTGCTGAACAACCTAAAAAAACAAAAGAAATTTTACCATTTTGGTTTTAGCACTTAACTAATATAAATATTACTTTAAATAAATGTTGTCGTTGCTCCTCGTCTTTTGTTATTTTTTGATGGTATTCTTGAATAAGTTTTATACCTCTTTCCGCACAGTCGTTAACAATCTTTAAGTTTTCAACAATGTGTTTTCCGTCCCTGTAATCCTTTAAGTCCTCCCATGTTCTTGGGTCCTCTTTTAAAAATTGCGTAGATATATTAAAACGTTTAAACAGTTTCTTTGTATTTGTAGAAAATAATTCTTCTAAAATCATATTAACATCTCTGTCAATGAAATCCTTAACATTAACTTGTTTCAATGGAAGTTTTTTCAAAATGTCATCATTTTCATCTTCTTGTGATTGTTCGGGAATACTAATGCCCATTTTTTCCACTAGTTTGACCTTAGTTTCTGCAGAGATTCTAGAATCAAATAAACAAATCCAACACACTCTTCGCTTAAGTAGTACAAATGATTTATAATTTTTGAAATTGCCTTATCTGCCATATTTTTGTTTAAACTCTTATAAGCTTCCAACTTGCGTAAAAATTTCAAATCGTTTAAAGGAGCTAAATGAGCTTTTGTTGCGTCGAACCAAAAAATTGCATAGCATTTTATTATGAAACCTGCTAGTTCAATTAAACCTTTGGTTTCACATTGGCCGAGTTGAGGAAACTGGTTCCGAAATAATAAAATTTTGAGGCAATATATACCTTTGGACATCCATCTAGCTAAATGATATGCTCCAGGCTTGTAAAATGATATTCCTCGAGGTGGGGTTCCACCTAAAAAAATTATAATGAGTATCAGAAACTCTTTATAATCGTTTCTCGGTAACTCTTCCATTAGTTTTTTCTTAGCAAAAATAATTATTTCATCGCACTCATCAACTTAATATTTCTTTAACTCTTGGATCAATTATTCCCGGTTCATACTTATCCTGCCGTATTTGAAGCCAATGGTTCTTAAATTTTTTAAATAAAACAATATCAGGGCCTGTACTTGCTCCGATGTTGGATTCTATAAACACAGCTGCCAACACTATTTCATATATATGATGACGACAACCCATATATAAAATATCACGCCCAATTCTTTTCTCTAGTAGAGTGCATGCTCCTTTAAATCTTCCTGTATTTGAAGATGTTGTGTCGAAAACGAATGCCTCTGTTGTTGATAAAATATTATTCTCCTCCAAAGCATCGTAAACAGCAGAAGATATTTCAAGGCCTGTTCCAGAAGGAATATCAGGCATGTTTAGAATTTGCTCAATGTTTGTGGATGTAGCTATAATCGATAAGCGATCTTCGGGTTTTCCAGTAAGATTGCTTAGCAGTTTAGTGTCCCAATGTATTGTCAGTGGCTGGTCTATAGATTTAAACTTTTGCACTACACTATTGCTGAGTTCTTCTCTTAAAACCTCTCTTTGTTGGCGCACAGACGTGCGATTAATGACATATTCAGACGGATGTATTCCTAGTGCTTCCAAAACTGCAAACAATATGTGTACAACATCTCTACAACTTAATTTAAGCTTGTCCAAAACTGCAGCAAGTCTCGGTGTTAAAATATCTTTACGTGCTCTTTTTTCTTTTGGAGGTCCTATATCCTCTATTTCCACATTATCCTCCAAATCAGATTCGGAATCTAAGATATCATCGAAACTTTTAACACCTATAAGGAATTCGATTATTTTTAAAATGTTCTGCTTCACTTACGAGATTTAAACCAATCGTGGTTTAAGACAATTAAAAATGTAATACTTTACCTTTTGATGTGGATGCAGCTTCCATATTTCTTATTTTCCTGACTTCCTCAGCCTCAGTTCGCTTTTGGATTCTTTCATTCTTTTTCAATAACTTAACATCTATTCCAAGCATGCTTCCTGGACGCCCTTTTAATCTTTGATTTAGTAGGAATTGTTTATCTTCTTCAATTTTAATAATGCTTAATGCATCGTTATGAGCAATATCAAACAAATCATTCAAGCCATCTTTCCATTCAACTCTTTTTATTTTATACGTTTCACTATCCCTATTTTTAGTTTTAACAAAATATTTCCATTCATCATAAAGATCTAAAAGTTTCTTGACAGCTCGATGAAATTGCCTGACTGGAATGTTAGCCTTTTCCCAAAATATTGAGCATTCTTTTACAACTAAACGAGCGCTTTCTTGTACATTAAGTTTAGTGAATCTTATATTAAAAAATAATACTTTGAGGCAGTCTCCTTTTGATGGTAGTTTAGAGCCTGTGATCTGGAGATTTGGAAAGCCAATTAGATAAATTTCCTCTCTTAAAGTCGGCATTTTTACATAAAGAAATCGCTTAAAGAAATTATAAAGAAAAATTATTAATTATTGCAGTAGATCAAGTACACTTAGATTTTTAGAAAATTTCGATGATTTTATATCTAATGTTCAAAAAAAAAAGGACTCGAAGATTTTTTTGTTTTGATTTCAGTACTTTGAAAATTTCCAGTTAATTTAATATAGTTATTGTCTAGGCTATCAGAGTAGTATATTATTAACGGTTGTATACCAGACTTACATATTTTCCTTCTTATAAGAAATGTAAATATTATTTGGGTTTCAATATAAACGAAATTATTTACATCAATTCTTTAAAAAGTGAAGACCCAAAAGGGTCACATTAAGGGTTAATGTTTAAAAAAATTTAGCAAAGTGTCGAAAATCATAAATGGACACGACTTAACTGCCATTTCCTTCAGTTTGTATTAAGTACCCGAAGAAAGTAAATAATTACACATAATTTACTTATCTGAAAATTTAAAATCAGTCTTATGTGGTATCAATTTATGACCGTAGATATGTTGCTTATATTTAATAAAACTTATTTTCCACTTTTGAGAAAAAAATTTAATTAAATTGGGCCTGTTTTTATGATTATTTATCAAAATTGTATAAATTGGGTCATTTTTGACCCCTGGGCTATAAGAGGGTTAATTATTTTGGAACAAAATTTATCATAACAAGAAAAAAAAAACATAAAAGAACTTAATTACAAATTTTCATTAAATTATTCGGGCAAATATGGCTTTTAGAAGTAATTTTTTGAAAAAAAAAATAAATTTCCCAAATTTTGACCTTTGACCTCTGTGTGCCGCGGTTTAAAATTGTCCAATTTGGCTCAAATTTTCACCATATACTTTTTAGGTCAAGTGTAAAAAAATAGGGGGGCGCACTTCTCCAAATTCAACATTTTTTAAAATAGCTACCATCCTAATGGACATATATAATTGTTCATATATGAGTATTTTTCCTAAAAACATTTTTTTTTATTTAAATTATGTGTAAATATACATTTTGAAGAAACTAAGGAATTTTTAACATATTTGAAGGTATTTCCTTATAAATTCCTTATATTACAAACTACTTTTCTCTTAAATCTACGGCTTAATATATGAAGGTTTATTTAAAAAAGACTCCCAGAATATGAGCAGGTTTTCTAAACAAAATTGTGTCTTGGGGTCAAAATGGATTAATAAAGAAACTAACGTCTTCTTAAGTTTTATTATGAAAATTCTTCGTTGAATCTGATCGGTTATCGAAATGAAAATGCCTCAGAATTTAATGTTTTTGTGTAGGCTCAAACTTGTTTATTTAGAAAACCGTATGACTTTTCATTAAACCTTTTTTTGCTCTCCTTTAGAATCTGGGGGTTTATATTAAGGGAAATAATCCAAAAGGTGTGGGGCTTTACAACAATTTTTAAAATTTCCGGAACGACATCATTTGGCACCAGCAGGGAAATAACATTTATTTAATACTCATTTTTAGGGAAATAAGGCTATCTTAAGTTTACAAAGAAAACTCCTTTATATAATATATTTTATTATTCTTCGAGTACCATTATTTATAAATTATACCGTTTTGAAATGTCCTCAAAGATGATTGTTATCACTGTGTAAAGTATTAAAAAAACTAAATTTAATTAAGGTTAATTAACAAAAACACACTTTTAGTTAGCAATCGGGCGCATGGTCAAAGCTTCATTTTCGGTTACGTGTTAATCCGATAGAGGCGTAGAATAGAAAAGATTGAAAATTACTAAAAGTCTTATGTTTACACCAGTTTTCACTTAATAATTCGAACTGGATGTTAATTCAGTAGAACAAGGATATAAATTGAAAAATAACTTGCCTTTATATATGGTCATATCTAATAAAAAAGAAAACACATTACCCATATATGGAACAGTATATGTATTCATATATGGCATATACGAATAAATATATTAACCAATATATGTAATATATTAACATATATTGCCATATATGAAATCATATATTACCATATATGAACTTTTTCTTTGAATGTATTTGCCCATATATGTACATATATGTTCATATATGCTCATACATGAAACCATATATGCTCATACATGACACCATATATGACGATATATGAACATAGATGAACATGTTCACCTGGGGCAGTTAAAAATACATAATTAGGCGAAAATTACTACTTTATAATGGAATTAATTGCGGTTGGCGTTGTCGATATAGACTGTTTAGACGTTTTTCTTAAAAATTCGTTATAAAAACAGTTCTTTCAAATATTACAATCGAGTTCACCTTTTATGTCCTCTTAATTGCAATAGATTTGTCGGGAGAGTTGGTATTTATTTGTAAGTTTTAGAATAAAAATATAGTTTTATATGCAGGCGTGTTTTTCGACATCGACTCCGCCAAACACAATCAGGCTGAATATTTTAAAGTATTGATGTATTCTAAACTAAAAATATTCGTTACCCCTTGTTGGGATGACACAATATATGAAAAATTCGAAATCCTACAATTATTTTTAAATTTAAATTTTCTCTTGTTTCATTGTGCAGGAATTGTTTATTTGGAAACGGAATTTTCTAATAATTCTACCTGGTACCGTTGCGTCATGTTGGGGTGTAAAGTGAAACATTTTTACAAAATGAAAAGCGAATTTAAAAATACAGAAAATAAGTTTATTTGATTTTAAGCAATTGTTCGTAAATTCGTACTCGGTTAACCGAATTCACAGGGTACACGATCCTAGCGCCCCTTATTTATTTATGGACTTTTTAGAAAACTACGTTTAAAGTACTATTTCAGCAACTCTGATGTACTATAAAAAAGCAACTAACCTGCGAACGATAGTGCGAGAGAAGCAAATGCATGATAAATAATTCCGTCTCTTTTTTGCGTCTAATTTTTCACTTCGTCAGCTTATTATTAGTTTCCCCTGGCCCACTAACTATTTTTGTAATAATAGAGGCGAATGGATTATATATAATATAAATATCCTCTTTCTGGTTCTGAAGCCCGTTTATCGATATCTCGCATCATATCTGAGATACGTATCTAATATCGACTTTGATACAAAATTAAGGATGAAAACCATTTTCATTGTTTTTCTTTTGAACATTTGGGCAAACTTTGTGAGTGTGTTACTTCATGTTTTTATAAAAAGAATGTAATTACACACGAACGAATCCTCTGTAGACGAATACGCAAGAAAATGGATTTTTATGAGGCACACGAATTCATTCATTGGTACATTTCATTTTTGAGCATTAGTTAAACATACTTCTAGTTTAGGTAGATACCTGCATTTCCCAGTAGCTGCCTAAAATATTGTTTGCTTTCTATCTGTAAAAAAATCAAAAATATCGTCCCAACACGACGAAAACTGCAAAAGAAAAAGTCCCCCTCGTACAAACACATATGCCTGTCCAGACCCATATACAATTTGTATGAAATAAATTATTATTTTACACATTTTGTGTAATTTTTCTGCAAATTCAATGCAGATGGTTGTTTCCAGGTATTTTGTTGCCAACCTTGTTTTTTTTTATATTTTGGGTTGTTTTTCTGTGAATTCAATCAGAGCATTTTTATAAATGAGATTTGCTTTTTGTACAAGCTCTCTCTATACTTATTCTTATTATTATTCTTTCTCTATGATTTAATGCAGATGTTTACTTTCATGTTGCTTTTGTGTTAATTTTTCTCTTATTTCTTTCTTTCGTTTCTGATTTTGGTTTTGAGTTCAGTTAGTTTATTATCATGGTTGGCAAGCAATACCTTTTCATTATAACGTAGTTGTCTTATCACGCTCTGATTAATACCCATACGAAAATTGTTAAACTGCGATTGCAATAGTAATATGTGATATTATTCATAATAATACCTGTTAAATTTTGATATATCTGCAAAATACATTTATAAATCGATGTTTTGGTAGTTTAGCGTTATTATAACGGTAGTTTTAAGATATTTCAAAATTGAATCGGTTAAATAGCGGAATAAACCCGGTCATACAAAAAGACACTTGCCTTTAATGGAATCGCCATTTTTAAATTTTCATATCGGTCTTAAAGGAGCTGTGGTAGCCAACTACCGTTATTATGAAAAGGTATTGAATGCCAACCATTTTTATTATTGAATGCTGAACTTAAAACATCGACAGTCCGAAATATATTTTTTTTGTGCGGGAACTAAAGTGAAATTATTACTATAATTATGGCAGAGGATTTAGAATTTGTGAATAATACAGGCAGCCTTACTGATAATTTCCAACAACAACAACTATCATCAGCGTTACCGCGTGATTTCGCACTTCACACAGAAGCAGACGAAGAACAAGATTTATTTGAAGACCAAAGCGGTGAAAACACAGATTTTGTGCCCGAAGATTACGCCTCGGACATTGAATATGAATTGGAAATTGAAGCATATGAAATAATCGACAGCGATAAAGAATCGGAAGAAGAAAGTGAGAATGCACCAACTCAAGCTGCAGACGGTTTTTTGCTTGGAAAAGATGGTACCAAGTGGAGTACAGCTGAACCCGCTACAGTGAGATTCCGCCAACACAACATCATGCGTTTCAGAGGTGGACCAAAAACAAACCTGACCACTCCGCTTGAGGTGTTCAAGCTTTTCTTTTCATCGAATATTACGTTCATCATCGTATCATAAACAAATCTATATGGAGAAAAAGTTACACGCAAATGAAACTCAGAACATGCAAACTGCACACCATGAGTATGGGTTGATATGACAAGTGTTGAGCTTGACGCTTTTATTGGGATACCACTGGCTTTTGGTGTCAGTCATAATACTATGGAGCTCTCAAGATTGATGTGGCAAACTGATGCACTTTCAATATTCCGTGCAGCCATGTCATATAGACGATTTGTTACTTTGATGCGCGCGCTGTATTCGATTTGAAGATAGTCGTACGCGCGCATTTCGTCAACAAACTGACAAAGCTGCTCCCATTCCCGACATATGGAATTTCTTGAATAACAATCATGTCAGTAATTTTGAACCATACGAAAGTGTAACCATCGATGAGCAGCTATTTCCGTACCGTAAGCGCACAAAGTTCACGCAATACATCCAATCTAAGCCCTCAGAGTATGGCATAAAAGTATGGTGGGCATGCGATGCGAAAACCAAATATCCGTTGCAAGGAAAACTGTACACTGGTAAAGAGACAAAACAACGAGAGACAAATCAAGGAGAAAATGTGCTCATGAGTTTGGCTAATCGATACACCAACAGCGGCAGAACTATTATTGCTGATAAATTTTTTACAACAAGGCGCAGCTAAACGTATTTCGTCGATTGAACTAGTATACGTTGGCACCATTAGATCCAACAAAAGGTGTCTTCCCAAAGAAGTGAAAAAAGACAGCAAACGGCCAGTGCTTTCATCTGTGTTCGGTTTCTATGACAACCTTATATCACTGTGCAGCTACGTTCTAAAGAAGAACAAAGCAGTAAATCTACTATCCACTGTGCACTACACGAATAAAGTTGAAGGCGTAGCAAAAAACCGGAAGCTATATTATTTTACAATTCATCAAAGGCCGGCGTTGATACAATTGACCAAATGCTAACGCATTACTCCACAAAACGGCCAACCAGACGTTAGTCATTAGCATTTTGTTGCAACATGATATACGTCATGGAATTAGCCGCTTACATCATATGCAATGAGTAAACATTGGTGCTTGCTAGTACTGAAAATCGCATGAAAAACAACCATATTTTGGGACAACATTCAACCCGTTTGGCCATTGAATCAGCAACATGCTGCCTAACGAACAAAGCGGCCCTAGTATACTAAATTCCAGAAAATATTGCAGAATTTGTGTCACGCAAGACGAAAAACTGCGTAGGAAGACACGATTTTATTGCACCAAATGCACTAATCCTGTGTGCCAACAACATTCTAAAGTTGATTATACTTTTTTTTCATGCATTCCACAAAATGTATAAATTTTTTTTACATTTAGTCTTAAGACCAAAATAATATACGAGCATACTTAGAAATTCAAAGTTACGGTACCCTTTTTGCCATACAAGAGCATGAAAACGTATAGGGGTCTGGCTGAAGGTTTCAGAATATGTGTTTGACGGGGGGTTAAGACTTACATCTATACTAGTTAACGAAATAAAGATTTATTTTTTCGTTGGGTTAATTTGCTTTAATTTCCTTTAATTTTTACGTTGCACGCGTCACATATTGAAGTTAATTTTACTTGTTCTCATTATAACTTTATTTATACCAAAACTGCTGTTTTGTTATTGTATTTCTAAATAAAAAATATCGATTCTTTTGTTCTTATGAAATTTAACTTTTCCCAAACTAAGCAGAATTGTAAATTATACATTTATTTTCATGACAATAAAACTTTAGTTGGAGTCATGTACTCAAAATATCATGTTTTTTTGTTCAAACTTATATTAAAATAACTGGCGCGCAACAAAATATTGCCAAAGTAAACCCTCAAGTAGTGTCTCAGTGAAAACAAAAAAATCAATGCAGTGAACTCGCAATAGCGTGAACTAATTTTTACCAAGGCAGTTCACGTTTTCGAGTTTGTTCACGTTATAGAATGCCAAAATATGGAAAAAACAACAGCATCAGAAATGATATTTTAATTAAAAAAAATGTTAAACACATTACAAAACAAATATTTTAATAATTTTTAATAACAAAAAATATATATGCAATATATTCAGTTCACTTTGCATGTGATAAACAAAAAAAATATTGTAAATATTACAAAAAATTAACAAAAACTAATAGCAAAATTTTTTTATTTATAAGGTAAAACAAATGTTGTAGGAAAAAATCGGTCATATTTTTTTGGTCGACCATCTCATTTTCAGCCCATATTAAAACCTTATCGAGAGTTTCTACAGCTTCCTTTGGGTTTATTCAAATTTGAGGCTCGTCATTAAACCACGATCACTCTCTTGTATTTGTTGGTGAATTTCAAAAGCTTTTTCTTTTTCCGTTTACTTGCAATTTTTTTGTTTCGCATGCTAAGGAACCATTTATAAAGAGTTTTTACCATTTTCGGAAGTTCAGAAGCACGTAATGTTTTCCACTTTCCGGTACCATAAGGAGTAATATTTACACGATTTCTTAATTCCCAATTTTTCTTTTAAATGATTTATCGTCACCATATTTTCTTGCCAAACCACTGACACTATAACATTTTTGCAATAATCCAATAATATAAACTTTATCTTTCAAAGATAACACTTTTATGTTTTTTGATTACATTTTTCACTTTCACTAATAAAAATTTTTAATCACTTCCGACATTTACGTAGCAATGTCAAAGAACAACTAACAGATCAAAGCATATATACACACCTACAAGTAAGAAAAATAACGTTGTTACATAATCAAACAAGTGAACTCTTAATTCGGATATTTCCAGTTTAAAAAGTAACGAAAAATAAAAAAGAGTGGTCACATTTTAGAGCTTCCATATTTTGTTCACGTTTTAGAACGTTCTGTGTAAAAATAAATTTGTTCACGTTTCTGAGACGATTACCTTTTTGAGTATTCACGTTTTTGCGAGTTCACTGTACTTCCCAAGCGGCAGTAAAACAAAAAAACCAATACCCTCCAAGTGGCAGTTAAACCAATACAATAAAATTAAACAAAAAAAAAAAACAATAGGCTAATGCTGTAGAAACAAATTAAATGAATAAACAGAACTCAATGTATTAAACAAAGATTGGAGTGACTTGAAAATAAAGAACATAAAATTATATTAAATTAATAACCAAAAAAGCTATCATTAAAATAAGAACTAAGCAAAGCTTTTAATTATCTCAAGGTATTAAACAAAAATTGAAGTGACGTGAAAAATAAAGAACATTTAATTATATTAAATAAGATACCAGAAAACTAAATAAAGAACAGAAACAAAACATATTTTTTATAAAGAAAAGAAAAATACAGCAACAACTAATTATCATCCAAACAAGAACAACAAAATGTTCCCTTTGAATTAATTGCTGCAAAATATAAGTAACGAACAGACTCTTCCGAAATAAAACTAGCATAACACAAAATCAAAGAAATTACCATAATTTGCCATCTATTACAATTTTTATCCGGAGACCATCTCTATTCAACACCAACAAATCTACAAATCATCTATTAACTGCAACAACAGAATGAAATCACTGCTAATATATTTGTAAGTTATTTTATATCTATCTTTACTCTTTTAAATTAGAATTACTTTAACTTTATCTATTCAAACCTAAAATTTGAGCGTAAAATACATTTGTATCACTTGTATCCTTCATAAATTCTTTTAATTTGGAAAATGTCTAATCCAGATAATTTAATCAGACCCCCAATACTAAATCCACCTCCTCCCAACTATTCTACACACAACTCGAGGCTCATATTAGTAATCTAGTTAATAGAATATGTAGGGAACAATGCATAACTTTGATAGAAAACTTATTGAACCCCAACGCTGAGATTGCGGGGATGGATCAGGGACTAGACGAAAGGTATAGGGAAAACCTCATAGATTTAGACAAAGTCCCAGATATAGTCCGCTGATTGAGCGATCTTGGTACGCTAGAGTATCAGATGACCACCCTCGTTCACGGTAATAATTCAGTCAAGGATTTCTACCAGGACGTCTATTTACATTTATATTTACTCATAAACAACATTTCGTGTATGACAATTGGCAAAGAGGCCATGGACACCTTGATTCAGACCTATGGGACAAAGCTCTGGATACATTTATCCGTGGATTAAGAGGCGACCTCTCCAAATTTTTGTGTATTCGGGAACCGACAACACTCCCATAAGCCCTCCATCTGTGTCTAAAACTCCAGAACCAGAATTTCCGCACGAAACATGCCTATAACAAGCAGGCCAGAAATCCACAAGTACCTCTGGGAAATAACCGAAATGCTAAACCCCAAACTTATAGACCTAATAATTTCATCCCTCGAATGGTACCCACGGTCCCGAACACGTTTCTCCAACCACCATATTATAACTATGGATCACAACAACTTCATAACCAGTATCAATTTCCAAATCAATTCCAAGGCAATAATAGTTATTATTTATTTTCATTTTAAAGTTTAGCAATATGTGTACATTTTTTATTTAAATATAGAAGTTTTTAAGAATAGTTGTAAATCCAACTTTGACTATGTTGTCAGTCGGTATACTTTTTGATAATAACTTTATACATGAATAAATTTCTTTTTATACATTAAATTCAGCTATTAAATAATTTCGATATATTACACATGTTTTCATATAATTTTCCAATAACTTCCAAGAATGTGTTTTACCATTTAACATCCAACATTTGAAGCTCTAAATTCCCTTAATGTGTAACAACGTCTTATAAGTCAATATGAACAATAATTCAAACCCCAATAACCCACCGCCACGTCCACTTGCACCCAAACCATCGGCAAGACCAAAGGATATAGATCGATCCATACAGACTCGGGCGGTCAAATATATGAATAGACCCCGAATTAACAACTTCGCAAGTAAAAAACCATTGGAAAATACGAACCAATATCCAACTTCTACGCCAACTCTATGGGAGGTAAAACTACTATAACCTAACACGCTTTTGTCGATCTTTTCGGGCTAAAGGACAAAAATATTAAATTTTTTCGACTTCCTACGTTGAAATCGTTCCTTGTTATATTGGGGAACGATACCCTTAAAGAACTATCAGCAATTATCCATACTGCAAAATATTACGTGACTGAAAGGTAATATCAGAGTAAAATTAAAACAAATTTCACAATCAGTTAACAATATGCAGATAGGATCAGATCACATCCCAATCTATTCTCTGAACCGGACAAAGCTCTTGCGTACTGTAAAGGGCGAAATTAGGACCCCCACTGACAACCAAATTTATTCTAGATGATATCCATATCCTATGCACTTAAAAGATCATGTTGAACATCTACTTAAGGAACTATTGGATCAGGGCATCATAAGACCCTCAAAATCCCCATACAACTCACCGGTACGGGTAGTACCACCAAATTCCTTTAGCGGAAAAAGATATATAACAGGATCACGAACATTTATATCACAAACACTTAGTAGAACCGAAGAGCACTACTACAAATAAAAAAGAAATGTTGGCGATCTTATGGGCCCTATAGAGTTTCAGAAACTACTTGTATGAAGCAGCTATCAAAATATTTACGGATCATCAGTATCTAACAACTGCCTTGAACAATGGGACTTCTAATAGCACAATAAGGAGCTGGAAAGCAATATTGGAAGAATATAACTACGAATTACTGTACGAACCCGGGAATACCAACATTGATAATGCACCGTCTAGACACCCCCACAACAAATATTCAAAATAAGCTCAACGGACGCAACACAACATGGCATACAAATGCACCTATAAATGTTTTTAAGAACCAGCTTATTATTGAACCGAATGAAACACAATCTAACGAATTCCAAATTATTTTTCCCATCTGACAGCAATTGACAAGCTGACAAAATATGCGCTGGCAGGGATACTGAAATCAAGAGCTACGGAAGACATCAAACCACCATTAAGTGAAATATTGCAAAATTTTGGTATGACCGAACTGGTCGCGGTGGACAACGAGAAATTTTTTAACTCCAAGTCGATAATATTTGTGCTCGAAAATCAATTTAACGTAAAGATATTCAGAATTCCACCATATGCCAGCACAGTCAATGGACAAATTGAGCGGTTCCATTCCACCCTTTCCGGAATCATGAGGTGCATAAAGGCGGAGGGAACCCAAAGCGGTTTGTCCGAACTTCTAGATAATTATATGAATACAACAATACTGTCTATCCGTTCGAGGTATTTTTCGGCGGGAAACTTTCCAATGATCCTGTGGAATGGGAGCAGAATAGAGTTCAAATAGTGGAGAAATTCGAAGATCGACAGCGGTCTACCTTGGAATATTATAATAGGGATAAAAGGGAGCAGAAATACTACAAAGTAGGCGAACAAATTTTTGTAAGGGAGAATAGGAGATTAGACGCCAAGTTGCCTAAAAGGTATTGGAAGAAGTGAGGGAAAATAAGCTTACTACAGTATTAACGGAATGTGGGAGAGTTATCCACGGGATAATATTCGGAACTAAGTGTTTGGTGTAATGGGGAAGTGAAGGTATTGGACTTCACCAATTTAAGGTTGGTGGCGATCGGCACTGGAATAGTGAAACTCCGTATGGGAACTGTAAAGTTAGTGCATGAAGTTGATCTGGATAATAACCAGAATTTTATTGATATGAGGAAGACAATGAGCACGAGAGTAAGTGTATCCCATCCCTTGCGTCCACTCCTGATCCTAGAAATTTTCCAACTACAAGATAAACTGAACCAATTAGAACCAAGATCTAAAGCATCTTTTAACTTCATAGGCTCGGCATGGAAATGGGTAGCAGGCAATCCTGACCATGAAGATTTTGAAATAATGAAACAAAAAATTAATAATGTATTAGAGAACAAAAAAGCAAGTCATAATTAACGAATTATAGGTTAATAGAATAAACGAGTTAAACTCAAAAATGAATCAAATTATAAAGGGCGTGGAGGAAGAAGCACGAATATTTCAAAATTTAGATATCACTGAATTCAAATACAAACTAGAAATAATAAGGGAGGAAATAATAATCCTACAATATGCCATTCATTTGGACAAAGTAGGAGTAATTAACTCTTGTATTCTATCACGGGACGAAATGGAGACAATAGGAAAACAGTTTAAAAAAAAAAAAATAGAATTCCATATCTAAATGTGAAAGAAATATTAGAGTTTAGTAAAATAAGAATAGCTTCAAGTAAGAATTCCCTGATTTATATTGTCAATATTCCTAACACTTACAATGAAACCTGTAATAGGCTATTGATAAGACCTGTAAAAACTAAACAAATTGCTACCAAAATTGAGTTTAACGAGATTTTAAGTTGTAATAAGAAAATTTTCGGTATAAAAAATATATGTAAGAACTACAACATGTTGACAATATGCAAAGACGAAGATATTGAGAATATCAGTGGTTCAGAATGCCTACCTAACCTAATCCACAGCAAACCCTCTAACTGCACTCTCATAAGTAACTTCCATATCCCCACTGTACAGGAAATACTACCTGGATGGATCAGGGAATAGACGAAAGGTATAAGGAAAACCTCATAGATTTGGACAAAGTCCCAGATATAGTCCGCAGTTTGAGAGAATTCTCGGGCAGCATTACGCTGATAAGCGCGATCTTGGTACGCTAGAGTATCAGATGACCACCATCATTCAGGGTAATAATTCAGTCCAGGATTTCTACCAGGACGTCTATTCACATTTATCTTTAATCATAAACAACATTTCGTGTCTGACAATTGGCAAAGAGGCCATGGACACCTTGATTCAGACCTATAGGGACAAAGATCTGGATACATTTATCCGTGGATTAAGAGCTGACCTCTCCAAATTGTTGTGTATTCGGGAACCGACAACACTCCCATAAGCCCTCCATCTGTGTCTAAAGCTCCAGAACCAGAATTTCCGCATGGAACATGCCTATAACAAGCAGGCCAGGAATCCACAAGTACCTCTGGGAAATAACCGAAATGCTACAACAACTTCATAACCAGAATCAATTTCCAAATCAATTCCAAACCAATAATAGTTATTATTTATTTTCATTTTAAAGTTTAGCAATATATGTACATTTTTAATTTCAATCTAGAAGTTTTTAAGAATACTTGTAAATCCAACTTTGACTCCGAGCGCCCCGGTAGGCTAGTTTGTAGCGTGCTAGCTTATCAGGGCGGGGGTCGTGGGTTAAATTCCCACCAGAGGCTCTGGTCTGTTTCCGCTACAACAAGCCGAAGGCCTTTGTTGCTAGTGCTCGGTTAGGGTATTAACATATAATTTGTAATTATATGATTAATAAATAAAATAAATAACTTTGACTCTATGTCGTCAGTCGCTATACTTTTTGATAATAACTTTATACATGAATAAATTTCTTTTTAAACATTAAATTCAGCTATTAAATAATTTCGATATATTACACATGTTTTTATATAATTTGCCAATAACTTTCAAGAATGTGTTTTACCATTTAATAAATTTATTATTTCCTCTTCACTTAATACAGTTTTTCCGACATTTGAAGCCCTAAATTTCCTTAAAGTGTAACAACGTCCTATAAACCAATATGAATAATAATTCAAACCCAAATAACCCACCGCCACGTCAACTTGCACCCAAACCATCGGCTAGACTGGAACCAATAGATATAGATGAATCCATACAGACTCGGGCGGTCAACTATATGAATAGACCCCGAATTAACAACTTCGCAAGTAAAAGACCATTGGAAAATTCGAACCAATATCCAATTTCTACGCCAACTCTGTCGGAGGTAAAACTACTATAACCCAACACGCTTTTGTCGATCTTTTCGGGCTAAAGGACAAAAATTTTATATTTTTTCGACTTCCTACGTTGAATTCGTTCCATGTTATATTGGGGAACGACACCCTTAAAGAACTATCAGCAATTACCCATACTGTAAAAGATTACATGACTCTGAAATGTAATGTCAGAATAAAATTAAATCAACAAATTTCACAATCAGTTTGTTAACTGATAGGATCAGATCACTTGACAACTGAGCAAAAAGCCGAAATAGAAAATATGTAAAAAAAATCCCAATCTATTCTCTTAGCCGAACGAAGCTCTCGTGTACACAACGTCTGTAAAGGGCGAAATTAGGACCACCACTGACAACCCCATTTATTTTAGATGATATCCATATCCTATGCACTTAAAAGATGATGTAGAACATCAACTTAGGGAACTATTGGATCAGGGCATCATAAGACCCTCAAAATCCCCATACAACTCACCGGTATGGGTAGTACCAAAAAAAATGGATGCATCAGGAAAAGGAAATGTCGACTACAGGAATGTTCACAATAGCGGACCGTTACCCAATTCCCGAAATAAATTAAGTGCTTTCACAATTGGGAGACAACACGTACTTCTCGGTTTTTGATTTGAAAAGCGGCTTCCACCAAATTCCTTTAGGGGAAAAAGATATAGAAAAGACAGCATTTTCGGTAAATAATGGAAAGCACTAATTCACACGATTCCCGTTCGCCATCAATCTTCCAATGAACCCTTGATGATATACTGCGTAAATATAAGGTTTGCTACATTTATGTAGATGATATAATTGTGTTTGTGGAGGCGAAAGAACACATTTGGAAAGCATCGAAAAGGTTTTGCCTACACTGAAATCGGCAAACATGAAGGTTCAACTCGACAAATGCGAGCTTATGAAAATGGAAGTAGAATTCCTCGGTTTCTTGATATCGACAACGGCAATACGTTTAGATCCCAAAAAAGTGGAAACTATAAAGAACTTCCCAATTCCCAAAACCCTTAAAGACTTAAGGTCCTTTCTCGGCATGACCGGGTTTTACCCCCGTTTTAATAAAGATTTCTTTGGATGACAACGCTTTAGCAGAAAGAAATAAAAGGGACACTCGCATCAGAGGACGTAATGTTGGCTTACACCGATTTTTGAAAGGAATTCCGACTCACGACTGATGCTTCCAACTATGCGATTGCTGCCGTTTTGGAACATTAATATCACGAACACTTAGTAAAACCGAAGAGCACTACTCTACAAATGAAAAAGAAATGTTGGCGATCATATTGGCCCTAAAGAGTTTAAGAAAGTTTTTGTGTTGGAGTAGCTATCAAAATATTTACGGATTATCTGTATCTAACACCTGCCTTGAACAATAGGACTTCTAATAGCAAACTAAGGAGATGGAAAGCAATATTGGAAGAATATAACTACGAATTACTGTACGAACCCGGGAATACCAACATTGCGGATGCACTGTCTAGACCCCCACAACAAATATTCAAAATAAGCTCAACGGGCGCAACATACAAATGCACCTATAAATTTTATTAAGAACCAGCTTATTATTGAACCGAATAAAACACAATCTTACGAATTCCAATTTTTTTTTCCAACATATCACAGCCATATCATTTTGAGACCAGACCTCAATGAGAAGGGGTTGGAGAAAATCTTCAGGAAATATATGAACCCCTTAGGTTACAAATTACATAAAAACAACAAACAAGATACTAGGATAAGCACAGGAAATTAACTCCACAGGTTTTCACAAATACAAGGTCCACATGGGAGTGGCAACGAGAACAAAATTCAACTTTTAGAAAAAAGCTACTTCCCGAAAAGATGGAAAAAGTTCAAAGTATAACTAAATTGTGTGAAATTTGTAAAGAAAACAAATACGACCGACGCCCCAATTATATTTCTCTACAGGAAACTCCTATCCCTCAGTACCCCGGTCAAATAGTGCGCATATACATTTACATAACGGAGAAAACGTCAATTTTGACAGCAATTGTGAAGCTGATAAAATACGCGCAGGCACAGATACTGAAATCAGGAGCTACGGAAGACATCAAACCACCATTTTGGGAAATATTGCAAAATTTTGGTATGCCCGAATTGGTCGTGGTGGACAACGAGAAATTTTTTAACTCCAAGTCGATAATATTTATACTCGAATATCAATTTAATGTAAAGATATTCAGAATTCCACCATATGCCAGCACAGTTAATGGACAAATTGAGCGGTTTCATTCCACCCTTTCCGGAATCATGAGGTGCATAAAGGCGGAGGGAACCCAAAGCGGTTTAACCGAACTTCTAGATAAATATCTGAATACGACAATACTGTCTATCCGTTCGAGGTATTTTTCGGCAGGAAACTGCAATGATCCTGTGGATTGGAAGCAGAATAGAGTTCAAATAGTGGAGAAATTCAAAGATCGACAGCGGTCTACCTTGGAATATCATAATAGGGATAAAAGGGAGCAGAAAGACTACAAGTAGGCAAACAAATTTTTTTTAAGGGAGATTAGGCGCCAAGTTGCCTAATATGTTTTGGAGGTAGTGAGGGAAAATAAGCTTACTACAGTATTAACGGAAAGTGGCAGAGTTATCCACAGGGATAATATTCGTAACTAAGTGTTTGGTGTAATGGGGGAAGTGAAGGTATTGGACTTCACCAATTTAAGGGTGGTGGCGATCGGCACATGAATAGCGAAACTCCATATGGGAACTGTAAAGTTAGTGCATGAAGTTGAGAATTCCCTGATTTATATTGTCAATATTCCTACTACTTCTAATGAAACATGTAATAGGCTATTGATAAGACCTGTAAAAACTAAAGAAATTGCCACCAAAATTGAGTTTAACGAGATTTTAAGTTGTAATAAGAAAATGTTCGGTATAAAAAGTATATGTAAGAACTACAACATGTTGACAATGTGCAAAGACGAAGATATTGAGAATATCAGTGGTTCAGAATGCCTACCTAATCTATACCACAACAAACCCTCTAACTGCACTCTCATAAGTAACTCCCATATCCCCACTGTACAGGAAATACTACAATACAGGAAAACCTCATAGATTTGGACAAAGTCCCAGATATAGTCCGCAGTTTGAAAGAATTCTCGGGCAGCATTACGCTGATAAGCGCGATCCGTGGATTAAGAGCCGACCTCTCCAAATTGTTGTGTATTCGGGAACCGACAACACTCCCATAAGCCCTCCATCTGTGTCTAAAGCTCCAGAACCAGAATTTCCGCACGGAACATGCCTATAACAAGCAGGCCAGGAATCCACAAGTACCTCTGGGAAATAACCGAAATGCTAAACCCCAAACTTATAGACCTAATAATTTCATCCTTCGAATGGTACCCACGGTCCCGGAAACACAATATGTTACCAACCCGATCACGTTTCTCCAACCACCATATAACTATAGAACACAACAGCTTCATAACCAGAATCAATTTCCAAACCAATATATGTACATTTTTAATTTCAATATAGAAGTTTTTAAGAATAGTTGTAAATCCAACTTTGACTCTATGTCTTCAGTCGGTATACTTTTTGATAATAACTTTATACATGAATAAATTTCCTTTTATACATTAAATTCAGCTATTAAACAATTTCGATATATTACACATGTTTCATATAATTTGACAATAACTTCCAAGAATGTGTTTTACCATTTGATAAATTTATTATTTCCTCTTCACTTAATACAGTTTTTCCAACATTTGAAGCCCTAAATTCCCTAAAGTGTAACAACGTCCTATAAACCAATATGAACAATAATTCAAACCCAAATAACCCACCGCTACGTGAACTTGCACCCAAATTATCGGCTAGAGCGGAACCAATGGATATAGATGAATCCATACAGCCTCGGGCGGTCAACTATATGAATAGACCCCGAATTAACAACTTCGCAAGTAAAAGACCATTGGAAAATTCGAACCAATATCCAATTTCTACGCCAACTCTGTCGGAGGTAAAACTACTATAACCCAACACGCTTTTGTCGATCTTTTTTCGACTTCCTACGTTGAATTCGTTTCATGTAATATTGGGGAACGACACCCTTAAAGAACTATCAGCAATTATCCGTACTGCAAAAGATTACATGACTCTGAAAGGTAATGTCAGAGTAAAATTGAAACAATAAATTTCACAATCAGTTAACAATATGCAGATAAGATCAGATCACCTGACAACTGAGCAAAAAGCCGAAATAGGAAGGATGTAAAAAAACATCCCAATCTATTCTCTTAACCGAACGAAGCTCTCGCATACACAACGTCTGTAAAGGGCGAAATTAGGACCTCCACTGACAACCCCATTTATTTTAGATGATATCCATATCTATGCACTTAAAAGATGATGTTCTGAAGTAAATTGATCAATATGTATATTTTAAGTTCTACTATTTCGAATAATTTAAATTTTAATCTATAATATTGCATATAAAAAACACTTATGAAATTTGACGTTTATTTTTGACACGTTTAGTATTATTGAATTGTCAACATTTTCTTTTAGTTTTGTTTTCTTATTTAACGTATGTTTTAAAATATATGTATTGACAACATTGTAAAACAACGATTCGACAGACGCTTTTTTATGAGGAATCCCGCGAAGAATAGAATTGTGTAAGATTTATTTTCTTATTATATTTTATTTTAAATATTTAAATCAATGTTATTATAAACCTTTTGTTTAGATAATAAAACACAACCAAACAAAGATATTGGCGTTTTTATTATTATTTATTATTCTGAGTGTTACAGCCGTAACACAGAATTGCTGCCGCTACGATACAATTTTTTATTATACAATTATTGGAATTGTATTGTAATAGGAAAGCCTATGCCAGAACCATTACAACTGTAAACTGCTAATACAATGCCCCGACGAAGTAATCGACTCGGAAATATGTCTGAGGAAATGAAAGACGACGATCTACAGGATGGTAGTAAAGAAGGTGCCGACTTGTCACTAAGTGAAAGTGTCCATGAGAAAACAGTAGTGCAACAAGATGCCGTTGCCGAACTAAGAGAAGACATAAGGATGTTAAAAATATCTCTCGATATGTTGATGAAGAATACTACTTCAGCGCCATGTACAACTGCCACTACATCCCATCTACCACTTAATACGACTGGTAACCCGCCGCCGCCGGCCATACTCCCACCAACTACGGTGCCAGCATCCACCTTGCCGATGACCACAATGCCTCTAACATCATCGCTATACTCCTCTATGAATCAGAAGATAAGTATGCCAATTTCTTATTTTGACTCGAATTATATACCACATAATTACACGCCACAGCCACTGCCAACGCAAATCACACACGTGCCAACATTTTCGCAGCCTTTGTACACACAGCCTCATTTCTCAACCGGCACAGCCGTGCACACCAACAATATTTCAACCATCATCACACCCTATGGGCACTTTAGGAGTTTCAAACGAACAGCAGCAAGTTTTTCATCCCCTTCGTAAATTGTACGATCTGCCGGAGTTTAGTGGATTGCTCAGGCAATGTTTGCCGTCTCATTTAGGGAGACAACTCAACACTATAATTATTCGAAATTAGAGAATTTATTCCGTTTACAAAGGGCTTTAAAGGGAAATGCCAAGGCGAAGGTAGAAGCTTACCTTATACACCCGGAAAGTGTTGATCAAGTAATGAGCACTCTTGAATTTCATTTCGGGCGACCGCATATCATGATACGTAGCCAAATTGCTAAGGTAAAGGCTTTTCCAGCTATCTCCGGAAGGAAAATTTCTGAGATTGTGAATTTTGCCACTATGGTTTCAAACCTCACCGTATTTTTAGAGAATGCAGGCGCAACACCACATCTCTCTAATCCAACCTTACTCGATGACCTCGTTAGTAAGTTGCCCTTTACAAAGCGTGAAGAATGGATAAAGTATTCACTAACTAACCTGGGTCAATTTCCAACCGTACGCCAATTTAGCGAGTGGCTGCAAAACGTTGCCACGTACATATCACTAGCAACCGAGACAGATTCCAACAGTGAAGAGGTTGCAAAGAATAGGGAAAGTAAATATAAACCATCATTTGCCATAACGGTTGACGATCGAAGCAAATAAAGTGTATGATGTGCCACAACAGTCATAACCTTACCCAGTGTACAAAATTTAGAAACAGCTCAACAGATCAAAGATGGAAATTGGTAAAGGACAATCAGTTATGCTTCTACTGCTTGGCGGCCGGTCATAGTTCCTTCCAATGTAAAAATAGACGTTCATGCGGTATTCAGGATTGCAATAGAAACCACAACCGTTTGCTACACGAGAATAGAAAAGGTAAACAAATAGATACTTTTGTTAGTGATGGTTCTCTTGTTAGTGATGGTACATCAGATTTGGCTAAACGGAATGAAAACCATAGCGTTTCGGTAACAACAATTGTGAAAGACTGCTTGAGTAAGAAAACGTTATTTAAATATTTACCAGTTCGTTTAAAGGGACCGAGGGGTAGCATAGATATTGTGGCTTTCATTGATGACGGGTCGAAAGTGTCACTATTGGAACAGGAAATTGCGAATAAAATAGGTTTAAAGGGGCCGAAAAGTAATTTGTCGCTTGGTTGGATAGGCGGCAAAAAATCGAACGACATGTCAATGAAGATAGAACTAGAAATCGGTAATAGGAACGATCGTAGTTTTCAGATGAAAAACGTCAGAACAACAGACTATTTGAAGTTGCCAGCACAAAGTCTAGGAATAAAAGCATTTAAAGAGAGGTTCCCCATATTGAATGATATCCCCATTGATGAATATTGTGACGCCACGCCGAAGCTGCTAATTGGTTTGCCCCACGTAAGACTGATTCGCCCACATGGGGTTTTAAATCTAGACGATTGTTTTTCTGTACATCAGACTGATCTGGGGAACATACTGTTCGGGTCAAATGAGGAGAATTTGGAACCGAGTGTGTTTGTAATTTATGCTAACATTATGGATGATATTAAGCAACAAATGTCCGATTATTTTTCACTGGATAGTTTTGGAATGAAACCAGTTAACCTTATTGTTTCCGAAGAGGATTTAAGAGCTGAAAGAATATTAAAGGTCACTACAGTTAAGAATGGGCAACAATATGAGACTGGTCTTCTTTGGAAGCAGGATGAATATAAATTTAGGGAAACATACCCATTGGCATATAGACGTTTGCAGAGTACGGAGGGTAAAATGAGTAGAAATAAAGATCTGGAAAAATGGTATAAGGAGAAAATTGAGGATTATATCCAAAAGGGATACGCAAGAAAATTGTCACCCGCAGAAGCAACCGTGGAGACAGATCGTACATGGTATCTACCGCATTTCGTTATTGAGAACGCTAATAAGGGTAACAAGAAACGACTGGTGTTTGATGCAGCTGCAACTGTAGACGGTGAATCATTCAACTCGAGATTACTTAAGGGTCCAATTAGTTATCAACCAAAGCCACTTCTTTCTATATTATTTAAATTTCGGCAGCGACAAGTGGCAGTTTGTGGGGACATACGTGAGATGTTCCATCGTGTACTTATTCGTGAAGAGGACCAAACGGCCCAGCGATTTTTATGGCGATCGGGTGTAGACGACAGTATACCGGACATATATGTAATGCGGGCGATGATATTTGGGTCTGCTAGTTCGCCGTGCTCTGCCCAATACGTCAAGAACTTAAATGCCAAGATATTTGAGGAAAGTGATACCAGGGCCTATAGGGCAATTATTGACTGCCATTATGTTGACGACTACGTGGATAGTTTCGATACAGCTGCTGAAGCTATTGCCGTTACAGAGAGCGTGGTTAACATTGAGCTGCGTGGTTTCGTTTCAAATTCACCTGAATTTTGTCATGCTATGAAGGGGCAAGATTGTGCAGACAAGTCGAAATTGAAAAATCTCAGCATAAGTGAGTCAATGACGGAGAAGGTTCTTGGTCTTTTTTGGGCACCTAAAGAAGATTTATTTCTTTTCATATTGAAATTTGCCAGAGTTCCGGAGGCGGTTTTAAGTGGCGGTCGAAAGCCTACAAAGAGCGAAGTGCTAAGTTTGGTCATGTCGATTTTTGACCCATTTGGGTTTTTGGCGAATATTGTGATCAGGTCTAAAATTATACTGCAGGAACTTTGGATCTATAACATCGACTGGAACGCACCAATTCCTGATAAAGTATATTCTAAATGGTATGACTGGTATAGGGAACTCCAAAATGCACGACATATAAAGATTCCTAGATGCTATGGGGCAACGTTTACTGATCCGTCGACTATTGTCGAACTACATATTTTCGTAGATGCAAGCGAGGTGGCGTTCGCAGCTGTCGGCTATTGGATAACACAATTGAGGGATAGTATTGAAATATTATTTGTTGCTGGCAAATCCAAGTGTGCCCCAATTGAACCCCTTTCGAT
The DNA here is from genome assembly GCA_949748255.1 of Eustalomyia histrio. NCBI lineage: Eukaryota > Metazoa > Arthropoda > Insecta > Diptera > Anthomyiidae > Eustalomyia > Eustalomyia histrio. The sequence goes on from OX456526.1 coordinate 97,245,339, forward strand.
ACCAAGACTGGAACTTCAGGCTGCAGTGCTTGGGGTAAGATTAAAAGAGGCTATTGTTTCAAGCCACGATATAATGCCGACGAGAATAATATTTTGGTCGGACTCAAGGACGGTGGTGAAGTGGATTCAGTCGGACAGCCGCATTTATAAACAGTTTGTGTCGCATCGAATCGCCGAGATTTTGGATCACTCCGGGGTGGAACAATGGCGATGGGTTCCGGGGTCCCAGAACCCCGCTGATGACGCGACAAGGCCGATGTACTTATCGGGAAGCGGCCAGGAATCTCGTTGGTTAAATGGCCCGACATTTCTAAGATCCGATGAAAATAATTGGCCAAGGCTAAATGGTGAAGCTGATAAACGAATATATGAGTCTGAAGTGCGTTCAAAATTTTTATTGTCTATTACAGAGGTTCAGCCCTTGATACCGTACGACAGGTATTCGAAATATTAGAGGTTATTGAGAATTAGATGTTGGGTTGGTCGAGCGGTTAAAATTTTTAAATGTCTCGCTGCACATCGGGGCATATCGACTTTAAATTTTAAGCCGTATTTGACCCCGCGGGAAATCAACGATGCCGAAATATATTGGTGCCAAATGGCTCAAAGAGAAAAGTTCGAAAAGGAGTAAAATCTCTTAAAATTTGCCCAGCCGGTGCTTAAGAGGAGCAGTATTTATAAGTTAAACCCATGCCTTGGGGGTGATGAACTGATAAGGATTTCGGGTCGTATTAGCAACGCTGCGTGCGTTGAGCAATATACAAGGGAACCAATTATTATGCCGAGAGATCATGTAATTACTAGGCTTATAGTGGAACACTATCATGAAAAATTCGTACATCAGAATCAAGAGGCGATATGCGCAGCCATACGCACCAAGTTTTGGATTCCCAGTTTGAGGCAATTGGTAAGGAGTGTGAAGAAAAACTGCCAGGTTTGTAAAAATAGAAATGCCGTTCCCGAAACCCCGTTAATGGGACAACTGCCGGTAGATCGTATAACTCCGTTCGTAAGACCCTTTACATATACAGGCATTGATTATTTTGGGCCCTGTACGGTATCAATCGGCCGACGGTGCGAGAAGCGTTGGGTGTCAATATTTACGTGCATGACGACAAGAGCGGTCCACTTGGAACTTGCAAGGGACTTGTCAACGGATGCTGTGATCCTCTGTATAAGGAATTTCATTAACAGGAGAGGCGTGCCGATTAGAATAAGGAGTGATAGGGGTACTAATTTTGTTGGAGCCACGAAGGAAGACTTTGTTAGAACTGAGACACAAATGGCGGATGAGTGTACGCGACGGGGTATAGAGTGGGTATTTAATACCCCTGCTAACCCTTCTGCGGGGGGTGCATGGGAGAGGATGGTCCGTGCTATAAAGAACGTTTTGGCGTTTACTTTGAAGGAAAAATCGCCACAGGTGGATACAATGATTAGTCTCCTGATCGAAGCTGAAAATTTGGTAAATTCTCGTCCTTTAACGCACTTACCCATTGATAGCTCTGATAGCGAGCCACTTACGCCGAACCATTTTTTACTCGGGTCGCCAAACATCGTACAGACCCCTGCCGTAGAAGAGAGGGTCTGTCTCCGTAAACAGTGGCGCATTTTACAACAGCTCAAGCAGACATTCTGGAAAAGGTGGGTTCTGGAATATCTACCGGACTTGACAAGGCGTACAAAATGGTACCAACCCGTGAAACCATTGCAAATAGGCGATATTGTGGTCATATGCGATGAGACTGAGGAGCGAGGAAGGTGGAAACGTGGTGTGATTGAGGAGGTCTATGCGGCGGCTGATGGGCAGGTTCGTTCGGCATTGGTCAGGACTGCGATGGGAGAATTGAAGCGTCCTTCATCAAAACTGGCAGTTCTCGATGTGGTTAGTGAGTCTCTCTGATCGACTCACGGGAGGTGGAATGTTCTGAAGTAAATTGATCAATATGTATATTTTAAGTTCTACTATTTCGAATAATTTAAATTTTAATCTATAATATTGCATATAAAAAACACTTATGAAATTTGACGTTTATTTTTGACACGTTTAGTATTATTGAATTGTCAACATTTTCTTTTAGTTTTGTTTTCTCATTTAACGTATGTTTTAAAATATATGTATTGACAACATTGTAAAACAACGATTCGACAGACGCTTTTTTATGAGGAATCCCGCGAAGAATAGAATTGTGTAAGATTTATTTTCTTATTATATTTTATTTTAAATATTTAAATCAATGTTATTATAAACTTTTTGTTTAGATAATAAAACACAACCAAATGAAGATATTGGCGTTTTTATTATAATTCATTATTCTGAGTGTTACAGCTGTAACACAGAATTGCTGCCGCTACGACACAGATGATGTTGAACATCAACTTAGGGAACTATTGGATCAGGGCATCACAAGACCCTCAAAATCCTCATACAACTCACCGGTATGGGTAGTACCAAAAAAAAAAATGGATGCATCAGGTAAAACGAAATGTCGACTACAGGAATGGTCACAGTAGCGGACCATTACCCAATTCCCGAAATAAATGAAGGGCTTTCACAATAGGGAGACAACAGGTACTTCTCGCTTTAGGATTTGAAAAGCGGCTTCCACCAAATTCCTTAAGGGGAAAAGATATAGAAAAGACAGCATTTTCGGTAAATAATGGAAAGCACTAATTCACACGACTCTCGTTCGCCGTCAATCTTCCAATGAACTCTTGATGATATACTGCGTAAATATAAGGTTTGCTACATTTATAAAGATGATATAATTGTGTTTGTAGAAGCGAAAGAACACATTTAGAAAGCATCGAAAAGGTTTTGCGTACACTGGAATCGGCAAACATGAAGGTTCAACTCGACAAATGCGAGCTTATGAAAACGGAAGTAGAATTCCTCGGTTTCTTGATATCGACAACGGGGATACGTTTAAATCCCAAAAAAGTGGAAACTATAAAAAACTTCCCAAAACCCTTAAAGACTTAAGGTCCTTTCTCGGCATGACCGGTTTTACCGCCGTTTTATTAAAGATTACTTTGGATGACAACGCCTTAGCAGAAAGAAATAAAAGGGACACTCGCATCAGAGGACGTAATGTTGGCTTACACCGATTTTTGAAAGGAATTCCGACTCACGACTGATGCCTCCAACTATGCGATTGCTGCCGTTTTGGAACATTAATATCACGAATACTTAGTAGAACCGAAGAGCACTACGCTACAAATGAAAAAGAAATGTTGGCGATCATATGGGCCCTAAAGAGTTTAAGAAAGTACTTGTGTTGGAGTAGCTATCAAAATATTTACGGATTATCTGTATCTAACACCTGCCTTGAACAATAGGACCTCTAATAGCAAACTAAGGAGATGGAAAGCAATATTGGAAAAATATAACTACGAATTACTGTACGCTCCCGGGAATACTAACATTGCGGATGCACTGTCTGGACCCCCACAACAAATATTCAATAAAAAGCTCAACGGACGAAACACAACATGGCTATCAAAGCTCGCCTCGGAACCTGACAACATACAAATGCACCTATAAATGTCTTTAAGAACCAGCTTATTGAACCGAATGAAACACAATCTTACGAATTCCAAAGTGTTTTCCCAACATATCACAGGCATGTCATTTTGGGACCAGACCTCAAGGAGGAGGGGTTGGAGATAATCTACAGAAAATATCTAAACCCCTCGGTTACAAATTACATAAAAACAACAAAGGAGATACTAGGAAAATACCAGTACATTTACTCAACAGGTTTTGACAGCAATCGACATGCTGATTGAAATCAAGAGCTACGGAAGACATCAAACCACGATTAAGGAAATATTACGAACTGGTCGTGGTGGTCAACGAGAAATTTTATAACTCCAAGTCTATAATATTTATGCTCGAAAATCAATTTAACGTAAAGATATTGAGAATCCCACCATATGCCAGCACAGCCAATGAACAAATTCAGCGGTTCCATTCCACCCTTTCCGGAATTGTGAGGTGCATAAAGGCGTAGGGAACCTAAAGAGGTTTATCCGAACTTCTAGATAAATCTATGAATACAACATTACTGTCTATCCGTTCGAGGTATTTTTGGCAGGAAACTTTGCAGTGATCCTGTGGAATGGGAGCAGTATAGAGTTCAAATAGTGGAGAAATTTAAAGATCGACAGCGGTCTACATTGGAATATCATAATAGGGATAAAAGGGAGCCGAAAGACTACAAAGTAGGCAAACAAATTTTTGTAAGGGAGAATAGGAGATTAGGGACCAAATTGATTAAAAGGTATTGGAGGAAGTGAGGGAAAATAAGCTTACTACAGTATTGTCGGAAAGTGGGAGGGTTATCCACAGGGATAATATTCGTAACTAAGTGTTTGGTGTAATGGGGGAAGTGAAGGTATTGGACTACACCAATTTAAGGGTGGTGGCGATCGACACAGGAATAGCGAAACTCCATATGGGAACTGTAAAGTTAGTGCATGAAGTTGATGTGGATAATAACCTGAATTTTATTAATATGAGGAAGACAATGAACACGAGAGTAAGTGTATCCCATCCCTTGCGTCCACTCCTGATCCTAGAAATTTTCCAACTACAAGATATACTGAACCAATTAGAACCAAGATCTAAAGCATCTCTTAACTTCATAGGTTCGGCATGGAAATGGATCGCAGGCATTCCTGACCATGAAGATTTTGCAATAATGAAACAAAAAATTAATAATTTATTAGAGAACAAACAAAGCAAGTCATAATTAACGAATTATCGGTGAATAGAATAAACGAGTTAACATCCAAAATGAATCAAATTATAAATGGCGTGGGAGAAGAAGCACGAATATTTTAAAACTTAGATATCACTGAATTCAAATACAAACTAGAAATAATAAGGGAGGAAATAATAAACCTACAATATGCCATTCATTGGGCCAAAGTAGGAGTAATTAACTCTTGTATTATATCACAAGACGAAATGGAGACAATAGGAAAACTGTTTGAAAAAAAAAATAGAATTCCATATCTAAATGTGGAAGAAATATTAGAGTTTAGTAATCTAAGAATAGCCTCAAGTAAGAATTCCCTGATTTATATTGTCAATATTCCTAACACTTATAATGAAACCTGTAATAGGCTAAAAACTAAACAAATTGCCACCAAAATTGAGTTTAACGAGATTTTAAGTTGTAATAAGAAAATTTGCGGTATAAAAAATATATGTAAGAACTACAACATGTTGACAATGTGCAAAGACGAAGATATTGAGAATATCAGTGGTTCAGAATGCCTACCTAACCTAATCCACAGCAAACCCTCTAACTGCACTCTCATAAGTAACTTCCATATCCCCACTGTACAGGAAATACTACCTGGATGGATCAGGGAATAGACGAAAGGTATAAGGAAAACCTCATAGATTTGGACAAAGTCCCAGATATAGTCCGCAGTTTGAAAGAATTTTTTGGCAGCATTACGCTGATAAGCGCGATCTTGGTACGCTAGAGTATCAGATGACCACCAACATTCAGGGTAATAATTCAGTCCAGCATTTCTACCAGGACGTCTATTCACATTTATCTTTAATCATAAACAACATTTCGTGTATGACAACTGGCAAAGAGGCCATGGACACCTTGATTCAGACCTATAGGGACAAAGCTCTGGATGCATTTATCCGTGGATTAAGAGGCGACCTCTCCAAATTGTTGTGTATTCGGGAACCGACAACACTCCCATAAGCCCTCCATCTGTGTCTAAAGCTCCAGAACCAGAATTTCCGCACGAAACATACCTATAACAAGCAGGCCAGGAATCCACAAGTACCTCTGGGAAATAACCGAAATGCTAAACCCCAAACTTATAGACCTAATAATTTCATCCTTCGAATGGTACCCACGGTCCCGGAAACACAATATGTTACAAACCCGAACACGTTTCTCCAACCACCATATTATAACTATAGACAAGAACAACTTCATAACCAGAATGAATTTCCAAACCAAATATAGTTATTATTTATTTTCATTTTAAAGTTTAGCAATATATGTACATTTTTAATTTCAATATAGAAGTTTTTAAGAATTGACTCTATGTCGTCAGTCGGTATACCTTTTAATAATAAATTTATACATGAATAAATTTCTTTTTATACATTAAATTCAACTATTAAATAATTTCGATATATTACATGTTTTCATATAATTTGCCAATAACTTTCAAGAATGTGTTTTACCAATTAATAAATTTATTATTTCCTCTTCACTTAATACAGTTTTTCCAACATTTGAAGCCCTAAATTTCCAACGTCCTATAAACCAATATGAACAATAATTCAAACCCAAATAACCCACCGCCACGTCAACTTGCACCCAAACCATCGGCTAGACCGGAACCAATGGATATAGATGAATCCATACAGACTCGGGCGGTCAACTATATGAATAGACCCCAACAACTTCGCACGTAAAATACCATTGGAAAATTCGAACCAATATCCAATTTCTACGCCAAGTCTGTCGGAGGTAAAACTACTATAACCCAACACGCTTTTGTCGATCTTTTCGGGCTAAAAGGCAGAAATATTAAATTTTTTCGATTTCCTACGTTAAAATCGTTCCATTATCCATACTGCAAAAGATTACATGACTCTGAAAGGTAATGTCAGAGTAAAATTAAAACAACAAATTTCACAATCAGTTAACAATATGCAGATAGATCACTTGACAACTGAGCAAAAAGCCGAAATTGAAAATATGTAAAAAAAACATCCCAATCTATTCTCTTAACCGAACGAAACTCTCGCGTACACAACGTCTGTAAAGGGCGAAATTAGGACCACCACTGACAACCCCATTTATTTTAGATGATATCCATATCTATGCACTTAAAAGATGATGTTGAACATCAACTTAGGGAACTATTGGATCAGGGCATCATAAGACCCTCAAAATCCCCATAGAACTCACCGGTATGGGTAGTACCAAACAAAAAATGGATACAGGAATGGTCACAGTAGCGGACCATTACCCAATTCCCGAAATAAATGAAGTGCTTTCATAATTGGGAGACAACAGGTTCTTCTCGGTTTTGGATTTGAAAAGCGGCCTCCACCAAATTCCTTAAGGGGAAAAAGATATAGAAAAGACAGCATTTTCGGTAAATAATGGAAAGCACTAATTCACACGACTCCCCTTCGCCGTCAATCTTCCAATGAACCCTTGATGATATACTGCGTAAATATAAGGTTTGCTACATTTATATAGATGATATAATTGTGTTTGTGGAGGCGAAAGAACACATTTGGAAAGCATCGAAAAGGTTTTGCGCACACTGGAATCGGCAAACATGAAGGTTCAACTCGACAAATGCGAGCTTATGAAAACGGAAGTAGAATTCCTCGGTTTCTTGATATCGACAACGGCAATACGTTTAAATTCCAAAAAAGTGGAAACTATAAAAAACTTCCCAAAACCCTTAAAGACTTAAGGTCCTTTCTCGGCATGACCGGTTTTACCGCCGTTTTATTAAAGATTACTTTGGATGACAACGCCTTAGCAGAAAGAAATAAAAGGGACACTCGCATCAGAGGACGTAATGTTGGCTTACACCGATTTTTGAAAGGAATTCCGACTCACGACTGATGCCTCCAACTATGCGATTGCTGCCGTTTTGGAACATTAATATCACGAATACTTAGTAGAACCGAAGAGCACTACGCTACAAATGAAAAAGAAATGTTGGCGATCATATGGGCCCTAAAGAGTTTAAGAAAGTACTTGTGTTGGAGTAGCTATCAAAATATTTACGGATTATCTGTATCTAACACCTGCCTTGAACAATAGGACCTCTAATAGCAAACTAAGGAGATGGAAAGCAATATTGGAAAAATATAACTACGAATTACTGTACGCTCCCGGGAATACTAACATTGCGGATGCACTGTCTGGACCCCCACAACAAATATTCAAAATAAGCACAACGGACGCAACACAACATGGCTATCAAAGCTCGCCTCGGAACCTGACACCATACAAATGCACTTATAAATGTTTTTAAGAACCAGCTTATTGAACCGAATGAAACACAATCTTACGAATTCCAAAGTGTTTTCCCAACATATCACAGGCATATCATTTTGGGACCAGACCTCAATTAGGAGGGGTTGGAGAAAATCTTCAGGAAATATCTAAACCCCTCGGTTACAAATTACATAAAAACAACAAAGGAGATACTAGGAAAAGACCAGGAAATTTACTCCACAGGTTTTAACAAGGTCCTCATAGGAGTGGCAACGAGAACAAAATTCAACTTCTAGAAAGAAGCTACTTCCCAAAAAAGATGGAAAAATTTAAAAGTATAACAAAATTGTGTAAAATTTGTAAAGTAAACAAATACGACCGACGCCCCAATAATATTTCTCTACAGGAAACTCCTATCCCTCAGTACCCCGGTCAAATAGTGTCATAGACATTTACATAACGGAGAAAACGTTAATTTTGACAGCAAGTGACAAGCTGAACAAATACGCGCTGGCAAGGATACCGAAATCAAGAGCTATGGAAGACATCAAACCACCATTAAGGGAAATATTGCAAAATTTTGGTATGCTCGAACTGGTCTTGTCGGACAACGAGACATTTTTTAACTCCTAGTCGATAATATTTATGCTCGAAAATCAATTTAACGTAAAGATATTCAGAATCTCACCATATGCCAGCACAGCCAGTGGACAAATTTAGCGGTTGTGGAATGGAACCGGAATCATGAGGTGCATAAAGCTGGAGGGAACCCAAAGCGGTTTAGCCGAACTTTAGATAAATCTATGAATACAACAATACTGACTATCCGTTCGAGGTATTTTCCGGCAGGAAACTTTGCAATTATCCTGTGGAATGGGAGCAGAATAGAGTTCAAATAGTGGAGAAATTTAAAGATCGACAGCGGTCTACCTTGGAATATCATAATAGGGATAAAAGGGAGCCGAAAGACTACAAAGTAGGCGAACAAATTTTTGTAAGGGAGAATACGAGATAAGGCGCCAAGTTGCCTAAAAGGTATTGGAGGTAGTGAGGGAAAATAAGCTTACTACAGTATTGACGGAAAATGAGAGTTATCCACAGGGATAATATTCGTAACTAAGTGTTTGGTGTAATGGGGAAGTGAAGGTATTGGACTTCACCAATTTAAGGGTGGTGGCGATCGACACAGGAATAGCGAAACTCCATATGGGAACTGTAAAGTTAGTGCATGAAGTTGATGTGGATAATAACCCGAATTTTATTAATATGAGGAAGACAATGAGCACGAGAGTAAGTGTATCCCATCCCTTGCGTCCACTCCTGATCCTAGAAATTTTCCAACTACAAGATATACTGAACCAATTAGAACCAAGATCTAAAGCATCTCTTAACTTCATAGGTTCGGCATGGAAAGGGATCGCAGGCATTCCTGACCATGAAGATTTTGCAATAATGAAACAAAAAATTAATAATTTATTAGAGAACAAACAAAGCAAGTCATAATTAACGAATTATAGGTTAATAGAATAAACGAGTTAACCTCCAAAATGAGTCAAATTATAAAGGGCGTGGAGGAAGAAGCACGAATATTTCAAAATTTAGATATCACTGAATTCAAATACTAATTGGAACGCACTTAGTAGAGATTTAGATGCAGCCGCAGATGCCGCAGATTTTACCTCCCAATAATTGCAATTTGAATAATGATGAATTAGATGTGCTTATAAATCAGTGCTGTTCAAAAATAAATATGTCGTTGTGTTAGTGAGAAAATGAGAATTGCACTGCAAAAAATGTTCAATGGGTTAATAGCAGTGTTAGTATCTGTATGAATTTATTTTTTTATTGAAAATATGAAACTGTTATGTTTTGTGTAAAACAGTTTTAAAGAAATATTAATTAAACAAAAAGTAAATTTTTGAAAGGCGTGCCTTTTTTTCATTTTATAAAAAACAAAAAGTTGTAAATTTTTTCCATTAATATTAATGATTTCATTTTATTTACATATTAATAAAATATCTGTAATATGTATGGATTTATTATGATATTCTATTAAAAAAATGCTATTTTTGGAAGGAAAAAAAATACAATACATTCGATCGGAATAAATGAATGAACGATCGGACTCCAATTTTTAAAAATATTTCAACTTTTATATTAAAAAAATGCTTTTTTTTATAGATCTTGTATTATAAAATATTTTTCTTACATTGCTATTAATTTTTCTCAGTGCATTAAAGAAAAATCAGCATACATCCGCCACGCGTGTTCATTCGTCGCTGTTTCAGTGACGACTAAAGGCAAGAGCGTAAGAATACATGTTAGTTGAGCAGGGGACAATTGTCCCATGCAATGAACATCACTGTTATAAATACATTTAATAATACACTTACCTCAATACATGACAGCTACTCGAACAAACTGGAAATAAACGAAAAAACCTCAGTATCCTGATCAAGAAATTTTTTTAAGTTAAGTATGCATGGCAGAAAATATATCACAGAACTGTAAATAGAATTTAAAGCGAGTATAAAATTCTCACTAAATAAATGCAACTTTTCAAAATAATTATTAATGAGGTTATTAATATTGAAGATGCTAAAAATTTGAGACATATACTCTCAAAAATTACACCAGGTCCTACTGCCTTTAAAGACGTATTTCGGTTCGTTGGTAAAAAGAAGTCTCCATTTTGCCAGCAGCTCATACACAATGATAATATCACTTCCAATAGTTGTCAGATTTCAGAGATATTTAGAACTCGTCATACTTCTGTTTTTCAAGAGGTAAATCCTGAAAGGCCGGTTAAGAAATTAGAGAATCAAATCTCATCATGCGTTGATAGACTTCCGCAACACATTTACACATTTGATGACACGTTTCTGGCCGATGGGAATCTTGATAATTACCATTTTATAAACATGAATAATGTCAGAATGCACATAAGTATCATTAATAGCAAAAAGTCTTTTGGCCTTGATGGCGTTTTCAATTTTATAATTAAAAAATTTCCTGATACAACACTAAAATTATTAGCTGCTATTTTTAATAATTGCATTAATAACGGATATTCCCATCGGCTTGGAAAAGCGCAAAAATACTTCCAATTAGAAAAAAGTAGAACAGTACAAAACCTGAGGATTTTCGCCCATCATCCCTTTTTATTCAACAACGGTAAATTATTTGAACACGTAATTAAGGAAAAACTAGAAAATAAGATCATCATTGTGGAGCCAATTTCGAAATTTCAATTTGGTTTTAGAAGATCTCACTCAACACCACATGCATTATTGCACAATGATGCAACTTGCAACTTAAGGGATAAAATATGCACGGTGGCAATATCATTGGATAAAGAAAAGGTGTTTGATTCTGTTCATCAGAATGAAATCCTCTACAAACTGATAAATCTTGGCGTTGACCCGTTTCTGGTAAAAATATTTTGCAGCTTCTTTACTAATAGAAAATTTGACGTCCAAATCAACATAACCCCAGAACTATGACATGTGAAAAGTGGTACCTCAGGAAAGTGTCTTGGCTCCCTTCCAATGCAGCATTTTCCTGCATGATTTTCCTAACCAATCTAGAAATTCATAGGCTATTTTATACCAATACTAGCTCTGAAAACTGCTGCATTTCATCTTGGAGAAATAAGCGTCTATTACAAGAAATTGGACATTAAAATCAAATCTGCGTTTATCTTCATTAGGAACCCTTCGGGTAAATGTTCTAGATATGTGGTGCCGGAATTTAAATCCCTTTAACTTATACTAGACTGCGAAAATATTCCATTTAAAAATTCAATAAAATATCTCGGAAAGACGAAAAAATATCTGGGAAAGACGAAAGAGATTTCTGGAATGTTTGCATCACTAATGAACAACACATACTTACCTAAGAACACCAAGCTTTTACCTAACAAGGTCGCCATAAGATCGGTTCTGTTTTATGGATTCCCAATCTGGTTTACTATATCTCCTATAGTAGCCAAAAAATTGGATACTTGAACGGAAATTTCTGGAAAATGTATAGGAAAAAATTATAAAAATTTTATAAAACGATTTACCCTTCTGTAGGTACGCAATGTTGTTGCAAACCAGTAGGCAGTTCCTGTAACTTTTTGCGAAAATTTTTCGCATCGAAAAGTGTGAAACAAAAAATTCCACTGTTTCTCGATTTGTGAATTAAATGTGTTTCTGCATTTCAATGCGAAAAGAGGCAACACTGTTTACGTTTATATTACGTTTTTGTTGGAATATTCCAAGGCATCTGTCAAATACTAGTAAAAAAATATAAACAAACAAAAAACCGCGAACATCAACTGCGAAATAAAATATATTTTTTAAATAAAAAAAAGTTATATAATTAAAATAAAAGATTTAAAAACATATATGGTGTTGCATTGATAACTGCTGAAGTGTGCAATCGTCGAAATCTACTAAGAATTTATCGCCCTCTGGCAAATTCCAAATTAGAGCGCATTTGGTCCACTAATTTCGCTTTCTGCTCCTTGGAAATTCGTTCTGTTTTCTGAAAAAATAAATAAATTAAAAAATTGTTAACATAAATACCTTTTCTGTCTTACTTACCTTCTTACTATCCATTTTATTAAACAATTATTGTAATGTTTTATAAAAACATATTTTACGTAATGACTAGTTCATTTAAACAATTTACTTAATTGTTCTATATCAATACATAGTTCATCGTTCTTTGAAACAAGTATATTTTAGTGGGACATACCCGATTCCTCTCCCAACGCTCCCAGATATTACCCTTGCCGGGAGTCACTTCGGTGCAAAGTTAGAAAATGGACTTGCCTATATCTTCGTCATTTATGATCGGAATAGAACAATATGTACATCATAGCAAAGATCTTTTAACTTTTTTTAACCCACTACAGTCCGGTGAAGAAATTTTGATTGTCTGTTTAGTTTCTAAAAAGGGATTTTGTAAGGGGAAAATGCCAGACTTTAGGCTTTATTTAGTATAAAGTAAAAATTTCATTTTTATGAAAAAACATTTAAGAACTCCAAAAGATTGAAAATTTCTTCGGTAATGGGCTAACAAATAAAAATATCTAAAAGATTTTCAAACTAATTATATTAATTAATTTTCAAACTATCTTTTTGTTGATGTACATTGACCATCAATGGCGAAGATAGCCATTTTTTAACTTTTCTCCGAAATAATTGCTGATATACATCTTCCCCGAAAAAATTAAAACCCATGTACTCAATCGGTGACATGGCTTTAAATTGTACGTGAAACATAGGGATGTAGTTTTTCACACCAATATGAACGATAATGGCAAACTCAACTAAAATACAGAAAATTCGCACCGTTTTAAATTGTGAGTAAATTTGACAGTTAAAATGAAAAACTTTTCGCCTTAAATGTTTACAGAAACACTTTTTCACACATTTTTCCAATAATGGTGGAAAAAAACCTTACGTGACAGAAAGTTTTCACAAAAAAAAGTTATAGAAACGATCGTGTGAGAAATATGACATTTTGTGTCAATTCATTTCATTTTTGTTTCAATCCATGCGTTTCATGAGAAAACTTTCTCGATTCGAAAGTTACAGGAATTGCCTACTGGTCTCAAGCTCGTTTTATATTATACAATTTTAGTTTTCCCTGATAAATTTTTATTACAGAGAATTTTTGAGAAGGAACCTAATATTCTATTTGATTTTTCTATAACAAAGCGAAAATGTTTGTTAAATTTTAAGAGTTTATTAAAGGTCACTCCAAGGTGCCAAAAGCGGTGATTCATTATGAGAGTAAACAAGGGAGTCGTCTGCATATAACAAACTGATGGAATTCGAGCCATTGTGTGGAAAGTCATACATAAAAATGTTATAAAGATGAGGAGCCAAAATCGATCCCTGAGGAACACCACAACACACGTCGTCATAATCAGAAAACAGTTGATTAATTTGAACAGAAAATGTTCTATTGGAAAAATAACTTTTAAATAATTTTATGATAAAAGGATCAAATCCGATTTGAATCATTTTATACATAATTCCATTGTGGAAGGCGTGGTCAAAAGCTTTCTCAGCATCCAGAGATACAGCAACTGTGCAATGTTTACAACGTCATCTTGAAATTTAAGCATTGCATCAGTAGTAGAATGACCTTTCTTAAATCCAAATTGCAAATCTGGATTATAAGGTTCAATAATTCCAATATCCATTTTCTCACGTAAAATTCTTTCAAAGAGTTTCCCTACATTTGAAAGTACGGAATTGGCCATAGATTATTAATATCTGCATTATTAGGTTTTTTTTTATAATAGGAATTATTTCGGAAATCTTCCACGTATTTGGAAAATAAGAGTTATTAAAACATCGATTAAAAAGTCTCGTAAGGGATTCAAAATTTGAATTGTTGTTAAATCTACAAGAATGGTCTAACAACTCATCCAGATTGACAAGTTTATCACAATTTTGAATATTAAGTGCTGAAAATTCATTACTATAACCAAATAAATTATCCGGAACGCCAGTAACTATTTCACTAATGTTGTTTTCAATATGCCAGACATCTCTATTTGGTCCGGTTGCAGTGTAGATTCTTAAGTAATGTTCTTTTAATTTGTCCAATTTTTCAACATCACTGTCTATTGAAACTCCATCAACTGATAACTTACTAATAAAGCCATTTTTCCTGCAACACTTCTATGTGCATTTGGACCAGGGCGGATATTTCTTAGTTTTTCACTAAACAATTCAGTTTGTTCAATTTATATTTGTCTCTTAATAATAAGAGAGAGTAACTGAATTTGCTTTGATAACAAAACGTAGTCAGGATTCAAACGGTTACAGGTGCTACGATATATTTTCTTTTAATTGCTTTGCCAATTGTATTTAATTTTAAACGGGTGTTTTATATTATTATTTCAAAATGATTTTTTCAGAGTTCACATTCGTTATAAAATCAATTGTTGTAGCAAATTCGTCGACAAATTCATCAACTGCCAAATTGGACAAGTTTCTTGTGGAATTTGGAACTTTTTCCAGTTTGTATTTTTAAAAGAAACAAAAGTTGTAGGTGGTTTCATTATAAATTTGAAATTTTCAAGATTAATTTCTAACTTAAGAGGAAAGTGGTCAGAAAATGTGAAAAGACTATGAATTTTGAAATTTGGATTTATTGAATCAACTAAATTCGCGCTAAAAAGAAAGTGATTCAGAAACGAAGAGCCATTCGGAAAGGAAGGAAAAATGTTGCAAATTCGAACAAAATCTAAAGAAGAGTATTGAAGCCAATTGAAAAATGTAACACCATTTGTATTGTTACAAGAGTCGACCCAAACAATATTTTTCGCATTAAAATCTCCTCCAATAAAAGCGCCGACATAATTCTTACCAAGTCTTGCTAATATACATAGGCCATTGTAAATATTTGACTGATCAAAGTTGCAAGGAAGATAAATTGAACCGAATAAAAAATTTGTTGGGGAATTATTAACTAAATTTTTGAAATTAAGTAATACATTTGGATATTTAATGCTTGAAAGAAATATTCTCGAACAGTCAAATACATTCCTCATAGCAATTCCAACACCCTGAGAGCTATTGTCCCTAAAGAAAGAATATCCTTTCAAACTCAAATTTTGATTTTCCCTTAAATGGGTTTCTTGAATAAATGCAACATCAATACCATTGTATCTTAACATATTTAACAGAGCTAATCTACGATTCACCTCAATGAGGGATCTAACATTAAAAGTTACTAATTTATAATAACTATGGACCATAAGTTATACTAATTTCATGCATTAAACTTTTACACTGGTTTCTAGCTACTTATCTAGACATGAATTTATATCCTTACATGAACTGATCAATTTTTCCTTCCAACGTTAAAGGATCAGGTTGGCATAAAGATTGGGCAATCTTTAAGAACTCCTGAATATAAGATCGTATCTTCTTGGGCGCATCATTCTAGATTGGGACAACTTTTTGTAATAAACTTGCAAACGTTTTATCTTTCTGAATAAAGTTTGAAACATTTATTTCACCAGCGACATTATTCAAAACCATTTCCTTTTTTTCTCTTTCATTTTAATGTATCTCTTATATTCTACATATACAACCTTTAAAATTCGAGGGATGGCCATGTTCATTACAATTTACACAAAAAGGTAAATTTTCCCGAGAAGAGACATATTTACATTCTCCCGGAGCATGACTTTAAAAGGTCTCTTACAATTTCGGGACATATGTCCCCATTTTTGGCAACGCCAACATTGAATTTCTTTTAAATTTGCCTTTGGGGACTCCCAATAAACTCTTTGTTTCTGTAGATAACGCAAGCCAGTAATTTCATTTTGACTTTTACCGGATATTAAAGTGACTAAAAATAAACTTGTTTGTAAATTGTTTTTTCTAGTATAATTTGTTGAAAATCTTGTGACTGTGTCAACAGTGTTGGGAACTAATGAATCATTTTCGCTTTTGATTTCGATCAAATCAGTTTTATAATAAAGTCCAAGTAACACTACACTGGTACGTTTTAGTTCTTTAGACGTGTATGAATAAGATTCTATTTTCTTATCCCTCAAAAGATTGATCATCTCAGAATGAGCTGCATCATCTTTTAAATACTGTTTACTCTTTTGTTTGGTTTTGTTAACAATCTTAAAAATTACTTTTTTTGCATTAAGTTGTTCAATTAGTTGTTTTTTGTTTACGTTAAATAAAAAAAATAGGTGGCCGAAAACAATTATCTTTTACTGGAGCAGTCTTTCTATTTGTATTTTTGTTGTGTTCTTCTTTAATTTCTATTTCTCCCAAAATGGAAAATCTATTATGTGTGCTAACTATAGGTTTGTTGTTAGAATTAGGTTAGGTAGAAGTGGTAGCCTGCCAATCAGATTCACTTGGACTATAAACTCCCTTGTGATACCACGGAAGCTAGTAAAAATTATATCACTAGCTTTCCCCGTCGAACCATCCCGATTGCCTCAAAAAGCCCCTTAGTCGGCGGATATCGATATCAGCCAAATCACCCAGGTCCTCAAAGAAACATGAGTCTAAATGCACTCCCCTCCTGCGAGCCAGGGCAGGACAAGTGCAGAGAAGATGCTCCACAGGCTCCTCCTCCTCTTCGTCACCACAGCTTCTGCAAAAGCTGCAACCCTCAACCTAACTGCGTGCCTTCCAATCAGCCAGTGTCCCGTTATGACGGACACAAGTAGGGATATATCGGGCCTTGACAGTGACAGCAACCTGTGCGTGTGCTTCCCATCCAGACGGGGCCACATCTGTCTGGAACGAATACAACCACGGACAGAGGCCCACCTATCTCTTGCTAACCCATAAGCACTCTCCCGCAGCCGAAACTTGCAAGTGGCCAGAGGCATGCCCACAGATTCCATTTCGTGTGGAATGTGTAAGGTAATCCAAATAAATATATGTCTTGCAAGCTCGTCTGCCCTACAGTTCCCTGGTATGTCCCTGTGGCCCGGCACCCAAATAACATGAATGCTGAACTGTTGTTAGAATTACTTTGATATGACAATTTTGACAAGTCTACCTCAATGTCATTTGATCTTTTTCTTTTAATACCTTGAGTAAGACTTTCATCGATTGATAAAACTGAATCGTCGAATTCCATTAACTTACTGTCAATATCTTGAGAGATTTTTGAATCAAATTTATGGTAAAAAGAGGTATTTGATTGGAATTCCATTCCTTTACAGCTTACGTCTTGCGTTTTAATTAAAGAATCACTAACATCGTAATAAGAGTTACTTGATTGATAATCTTCTTGAACATTTAGTTTCACATCGCTTATTATATTTAATTTTTTGCTTTCATTTTTCACATGGCATGACGAACAGGGGAAATTATTGCCCTGTTCTTTGAATAGATGTTGTATTTTCGGATTTATCGGGTGGTAATTTTTCCTTCAACTTGGGATTGGTATTATTCATAACAGAAAACAAGGGTAATTAATGAGGAAAATAAATTGAAACCAACAAAGATTTAAATTGTATTCTTTTTATTAATTAAAATTTTGTATTTATTTTTTCAATAAATCATAATACAAATCAAAGCAGATCCAATTGATGAAAATTATTATTAAAGAACAAGTTCAGATAGAACAAGCGGAAATTTTTTGTAATCGTCTAAAGAATATGAAACCAGTAAGAAAATTTATAATATTTTAGGCAACGGAGTGGAAATCACGGAAAACACTCAAAAATTATCTCATCTTCAAAGCCATTTTAATCAATCTATTCTGGCTCATTGCCTAACAGAGATATTTCAGAAATAGAAAACACTATAAGCCTACATTTATCACAGATTCTAAATTATATGCATAATTTTGATGACCAATTCCCCTCAACAAATGTACAGAATAATACCAACTTAACTAATGCCGATCAACTTACGATAATTTCAAAATCATTAAATAATAAAAAATCTTCTGGTTTAGATGGCATTTCAAACTTCATCATTCATTCATTAAAAACTTCCCTTGAAGACTTGAGTTTTTAGCAATTATTTTCAAGAATTGTATAAACAATGGTTATTTCCCAGATGCTTGGAAATTGGCAAAAATTTGTCCAATCCCAAGTAATGTTAGACCTATATCTCTTTTATCAAATATAGGAAAGCTTTTTGAAAAAATAATTTAAACTAAGATGAATGAATATAAATTTAGAAAATACATATATTCCAGATCATCAGTTTGGTTTTAAAAAGTCCCATTCCACAAGTCACACCTTACTTCAGAATGATGTTATAAATAATTTACATCTCTTGGGACTTGGAAATTTTCGAACGTAAAGTACTGAGGCTTTGTATTAATAGACACTTTGAGGAAAATAATAAAAGATTTTCAAATAAATATATGAAAAATGCAAATTAAAATCTCTTGCCTGAAAATATACTACTCGAGGGCCACTGACATAGGTTTTCCAATAATATGCATATCAAACATAATTATTCTAAAAGTTTAAAAAGGGGACTTTAAGGTCACGCACACTTAAAATGGGACGTCCGCGGAAAAAATGAATTGTACTAATCGATTCAGCGTATGCATTTTAATTTATATACGAATTTTTGATCATGTGGAAATCATCCCCATCCAAATTGTTTGCTGGGCTGTGCTTCATAATTGTAAGCTCAAATTGAAAAATTGTTCAGTATTCATTTGAAAGTGGAAGTGTACGGTAAGAAAAAAATAAAAAATAATAAAAAATAATAAAAAATTTAAAAATTAAAAATTGTGTTTTTGTGAAAAAAATGTGTTTTGTGTAAAAAATATGTGTTTGAAAAATGTGTTTGCAAAAAAATGCAAAATTTTCTTGTATTATAAATGTCAAATGTAAAAAATATGAAAATTTTGTGAAAATTGTGGCTTTTTGGAAAAAATGTTAAATATGAAAAATGTGCAAAAAATAAAATAAAAAATTTACTTTGTGGAAAAATATGTGTTTTCAAAAATTTTCTTGTAAAATATTATAAATGTCAAATGTGAAAAATATGAACATTTTGTGAAAATTGTGAAATTTCGGAGAAAATATGAAAAAAAATTAATAAAAAATTTAAAAATTTTGGTTTTGTGAAAATAGTGTGTTTGTTAAATAATGAATTTGCAAAAAAACGCAAAATTTTTAAAAATTTTCTTGTAAAATATTACAAATGTCAGATGTGAAAAAATTAAATTTTTTGTGAAATTTGTGATATTTTGAATGAAATAAAATAAATGACAATTAATAAAAAAATAATTTGAAATTTTATGAAAATCATTTGACATTTATAATAGTGAAAATTTGTGAAAATTTTTAATAATAAATAATTAATAAATAAAATTGTGAAATTTATTTTAAATTAAAAAATGCATTTTTAATTATTTTTGTTGATAAATTATAAATATATTTTTAATATTTTTTTTTATTTTTGTCCTTCCAGATTAAAAGGCTACAAAGCAAGAAAAACAAAAGAAGCAAATTTAATAAAGAAGCAAATTTAAAGAATTTGAAAAAGAAAATGTAAGCAAAAACAATTAAAATATATTTTTAAAATATTAATTATGAAAATTTAATTGTTTAAAAAAATATTAATAATATATATATTTTTTTTAGACGAATTGAACGAAATTGAAGAAGATACATACGTATACATATAAATAAATAAATATAAATATATAAAAAAGCAGTAAGTTTATTAATATTTATTTACTTAAACATATTAATATAATTGTTTAAAATTTGGAATATAGAAAAATGAATTCTGTAAACAATTTTTATTACTGTAATGGAATTGATTTTTATTATAATGACAATTATTACACTACAATATATTATTGGTATGATACAACATATAATTTAAATATTTTACCATATCCTCCTCATATATATAATAATGCACAATATAGGTAGTTACTGATTTATTATTTCTTATAATTTAAATTATTATTTTTAATTTTTTAAATACTAATGTTTTCTTTTTTTTATAGTAATGAATTTAATGAATTCTGTTGTTGTATTGACTGCATACATAGTTTAATATCTGTGGGGCCAGATGACATCCATTTTTTGCAAGATGCGGAGATATGTAGCTGCACTAATTGTATAAATAAAATATTAAAGGTTGGACCCGATGATATTAAGTTTATTGAAGAGGATTTATGAACTTAAAATGTTTTTGTTTTAATTTGCATTGTTTTTTTAAAATATTAATTTGTATATATTATGGATTAATAATGTTTTTTGTTTATTTTTTAATAAAAAAAGAAAAATTAATTAAATATCTTTGATTTGAAACTGAAAAATAAATTGTTTAAATAAAATATGATACATGTGTGTGTTTCCAACCAGCAACTTCGGAGCGCTCATAATAAGATTTTTTCAATGATTTATTAACATGATTATTATTCCTTTACCCATCTAAAAATACAAAAGGCTGTTTTTAAATTTAAGACCCTAAAATTTTTCAAATTTCGATTACACTCTGATATGTTAGGAAAAAGTGAGAAAATATATCTGAGTCTAAACAAGTAAAAAAAGGCTAAATTCGGCTGTGCCGAATCTTTGAATACTCTCCACCAATATCCTAAAAAGATGTTCTCTACTGGTTTTGATACAAATAATATAAAAAAGCTTTTGAAGTAAAATTATGTAGCTGAAACAATTTTTGGAGGTCAAAAAGTTTTTTAGATGTGAAAACAACTTTTTTAGTGGAAAAAAATTTAGAGGTGAAAAAAATTGTAAGTTTTGTATATTATTTTATCCATGTGTTTTAATTATATATTTTTAAATTTGATCAGGCTCGAGATCATAATTTCAATGTTACTAACGAATAGTAAACACTAATTTTTTTATTAAATGGATAAAATTGTAAGAATCCTTACAATTTTTCCATTTAATAAAAAAATTAAAAATATAGAAGGTAAAATATATAAGGTGAAAAAATTTTTGTGGTGAAAAAAAATTTTAGTGGTGAAAAATACAAAATATTTACTGATAAGCGAGTGGTGAAAAAAATATGAGAAAATATGTTATGTACCAGTCGCTACTATGAAACTGTACTAAATTTCTATGGGCATTTTAGAGCAGTGATCGGCACTCATAGCACTCAGGGGCCGAACACAATCTGCAATTTACACGTACACAACACGAATGTCTACAAATCTCACAGCTAAGAGCACAAAAGTACAATTATTTCATTCAGTAGTACCAAAAAGTGTATAATCTCAAGAGTATGTTTCTCTCTCACGAACTTTTTAGTACTCTCTTAGAACACGAACATAGTTTGGCGGCAAAAAGGTGAGTTTTGGTCGGCAACTTTTAGTAGTGTTTAGCGGTGCTGCCATATGACCAATTTTAACTATTTTTTTTGCCGTTTTTTGTGATGCTAGAGATTTATTCATGTATTTTTTTCAAATTTTTCATACAAAAATATAGTATTTGTTTAATATACTATTTATTTTTACTCAAATTAGACATGTCTAATGAAGTAAAAAAATAAAAATTTGCAATTGTGTTAAAAATAGTTACGAATTCAAACATAACATTGTGACATGAAAAGTATTAAAGTGTGTACACACACATTGACCAACTATGTCTATTCATATCCATTATTTCCCATTTCTATGGTAAAAATATATAATAAAGAGAATAAATATGCTCTTAATTGTTCCAACATATAACTAAAAAACCTTTAAAAAATGCAATAAATTAAAAAAAAATTGTTTTTATGAAAAAACTGGTAAACAGTTAAGAATCCCAAAAACTGGGATAAAAAAATACACAGTTTATGCGGCAGCACTGCATACACCAAATTTAATGTTTTTCAACACTTTAGCAACTTTGAAAATGTTGCCCTCTCATTTAAAAATGTTGCGCTAAACTCTGTACCATTTTGAATTTCTGGTAGAGCGGGAAAAGTACTCTATAGTAAATTATATACTTTTTGGTAGTACGCTAACTATCAACAGAGCAAGTGTATGGCGCTTTGTTGAAGAAATAAAGTACACTCTAAAAATTTGTTTTTTTTTTTTATTATAGTTATTTTTTTTATTGTAGGTATTTTTTGTTTGTTTTTCGTTTACATTTTAAATTAAAAATGTGGAACGTTGAGTGGGAAGATTATTTTTGAAATATATTAAATGAGGCAAAGTGCCTTGTATGCAACCAAATATTGTTATTATCATTATTATGAATTATTTTAATTTTTTATATTAAAGAAAACAAAAACATGAACTATTTTAATTAAATGAATACGGATATTCTCTTATCGATTAATTCATTCATTTATTAATTCATCAATTTATTTATTTATCTAGAAAGATAAAATAATTTCTTACGGTGTAAAACACCAATACAAACATATTCTCTCTTTCTGCCGACCACTGATTTAGAGGCACATCTACATTTTCACTAGTTTTTTAACCATGGACTGCACAAAAACACAATTTAAAGCATAGTTTTTGGCAAATACTCAATTTTGTTACTGGCTAATGGGGACTAGCTCTGCAGCAGAATATGCCTAATGGAGAGAAAGCACTTTACGATGCCCCACGTATTGATAAATAGTTGCAACGAATGTTCTTTCTTTAAAAAATTAAAGTGTGTTTGCCTAATGAAGAGAATACAGCAAAGAAATTTAGTTGTAACTATTTGTCAATAGATGGCCCGTCAGAAGGTTCACTCTCCCTTAGGCATATTTTGCTGCAGAGCTAGTCTCCATTAGCCAGATTGTGCTACAATATGCAGTAGAGTATTATTGATTTTCTATTTTCTATTTTTTTCTATTTTTTTTTTTTTTTTGAATATTTGAATATTTGCCAAAAACTATGAAAAATATATGTTTTATGTGCATATAATACCTTAATTTTTTAAATCAATATTTATTTAGATGTTTAAGAGCACAATATTGCACTTTATTCATGTGTATTTTTTATGAGAGAAAAAATTAACATAAATATACATTTGCCAATCGCTCAATTCTCAATCATTATACAAATGTAATAAAAAATACCATTTTCCACTATGAAAATTTCTTTTTCGACATAAAAATGTCAAACAAATGCTTTTATTACGTCAAACATTTAAAAATTGACTTTAAGATTATGTAATAAGTCTACAAGTAACATCTTAATGCATTAGAGTTTGACGTATGTAGTTAATTTAATATTTTTGGTAAATAAATTATTTGAAAGCCTAATCCAAAGTTATATCGAACAAGCCATGGATCAGGCTATTGTTTTAATGTAATTCTGCGCCACCTATTCAAAAGTAGCGGCACTAAAGCAATTATGCATTTTGCTCTTTCTTTATATAAATATAAATGTATTTGGTTACAAAACAAAAAATACATTTTATGGGATGAAACGAAAAACCAACAAAACTTAACAGAAAAAATAGATACAGAAAAATTGTACCAATTTGTATGGAAAATTTAGAGGTACCTTCACATTTTCACTCATAACTTTTGAACCGCTTTCAATAACAAACTGCTCGGGAGGATGTTCAATAGTCTGGGTAAAAATAGGCATCCCCGCTTGCGTCTCCACGTCGTGATCGCCATTTCAACTGACAGACAGACGGACATGGCTAAATTGACTTAAAATTGCATAAGGATCACGAATATATATACTTTATGGTGCCTTAAACCTATATTTCGACATGTTACAAACGGAATCACAAGCTGATATATACCCTCACCATATATGGTGAAGGGTATAAAAATTGTCTTTGCTTGATGGGGTGTTTTTTCGATTTTTTTTTTTTTAGATAAAATGTAAATTGAAATTTTACATCCGCTTTTTAAAAAAAATACGCAAAACCAAAAACGGATTTTGTAAAATTTAACCTATTCCGAAAAATTCAAAAATTAATTTTTGAAAAATGTCGAATAATCGTTTACCTTATATTAATATCAAATTAATTAACCAATTTTAAACAAAATTTTCAACTTTGTTTACCAAAAAATTAATTTTTTTTTCAGCTGCAGCCCGTGTTATAGACGATTAGGAGGGTCCATTATCAGGAAAAATATTTAGGAAAAATTAATTCTAATCATCAGGGAAACCTCAAATATGCACTAAAAAAAAGTATTTTATGCTCATAAAATATGCACTAAAAACATAGAAATATGCCCTTAAAATTTAAAAAATATGCTCTAAAATTATATATTTTTTTTTAACCAAAAAAAAAATTTTTATTAAAAAATCAAAACAATTCAATTTAAGATACACAAAAAATTTGCGTAAGATAAACGTAACAACTAAAACGACTTTAGTTTTTAAAAGTTATTTCGAAAAACTGTACATTTTTCCATATTTTAGTCAATTCTACATTTAGTAAAAAAAATATATAAATAATTTGTTTTATTTCGTAGATGTCTCTTCTGGACTCTTCCGTGTCTGACTTTCGCATTTTTTATATTTTTATAAATCTTTTTTTAACGGTTTCTTCTTTTTAAAACAATAAGTAGAAAAAAGAACAGGAAAATGTTTGAAAAATGACATTATACCAGCTTTTATATTTTTGGACGATTTTCAATAAAGGTTGTTGTTGCAATAAACCAGAAAATTTTGACTTAAATTTTGAAATAAAAAACTGTTACATCTAAGCATATTTTTGTACATTTAAAAAGTTCTTTCAACATCAACTGATGTAAAGGGGACGAATTTAAAAGCTAGTACTTCTTTAACATCATATGGCAACACCGATTTTTTTGAAGATCCAGTCAGTTGTTTGCTTATTCTTTTTATTACTTGAAGACCATCGTTTTTTGTTACAATCTGTTCAAGTTTGTTCTTAATATCTTTTTTGGTATAGCATTCTGGAACCTTGTCAACATTTTTGATTGTTTCTGCTACTAACCCACATTGGTCAACAAATGGGGGTTTGAGTGCGGGAGGGGAGCGCTAACAAATATTAGTTAATCGTATATTAAAATAAAAATAACAGAATGCATAAAGAAGTCAAGATATACCCTAAAATACACAAATATGCTATAAAAATGTAGAAATATGTCCTAAAAATATGATTTTACTTTAAAATATGCTCTTAATGCTGAAATATGCTCTTAAGGATTAAATATGCCAAAATATTACCTTAAAAATCGATGCCAGAATTCTTATCGACTTCATTTTGCCAAATACTGTGAATAAGGTTTCAAAATTCCAAACGCTGCACTGAAGAAAATTTGATATTGACACTGGTTAATTTTTAATTACATTGCTCCCGGTAAAAGTTATGATGATTTTACACACATAAGATATTTATTAAGTCAGGCAGTTTCTTGGGAATCACCTAAGGCAAATGCTAGAGAGGTTCAATGTTGGCGTTGTCAACAATGGGGACATTTTTCTAGCAACTGTAATAGGACACGGGCATGTGTTAAATGTTCTGAAGAGCATGGTGCAGGTGAGTGTAAGTTAGTGATGGATGAAAATACAAAACCTTATTGCGTTAATTGAAAGGAACTGATCGTAAAAAGGAAATGCAAATGTTACCAAGGAAAGGAATCCGTTGGTAAAACCTTTGTTTTAACAATTCTCCAAGAGTAGATAATGAGACGAAGAAACCGCCTTTAATAGAAGAATTTTTAAATATTGCCAGAGAGTTATGAAAGGAAGAAACTTTGTCTTAAGAAGATAACTTTTAACGTTCATTCCATTAGTAATTCAAGTAAAAGTATAGATTTAGATAATACTTTAAAAGCTAATAAGATTAATGTATGTAGCCTTTTTACAGGAAACACGTCGTACTTCATACCACAGAACTGTATTGGAGAATTACTCATAAGAGATGACAGGTATGTAGGTGTTGCCAATGTTTTGAGAGAAAATTATTGTTTACGTCGTATTAGTATAAATAATATCTTTTTTTAAATATATTGATTGAAATTTTTTGTAATCGTCTAAGGAATATTAAGCCAGGACCGAGAGCATATAAGAAAATTTATAATAATTTAGGCAACTCGAGGAAAACTACATATTAGAAACTTTTAGTAAACGGAGTGGAAATCATGGAAAACACTCAAAAATTATCCCATCTTCAAAGCCATTTTTTATCAATCTATTCTGTCCCATTGACAAACAAAGATATTTCAGAAATAGAAAACACTATAAGCCTACATTTATCACAGATTCTAAATTATATACATAATTTTGATGACCAATTCAATGTTCAGAATAATACCAACTTAACTAATACTGATCAACTTACGATAATTTCAAAATCATTAAATAATAAAATATAAATCATTAAATAATAATAAATAATTCAAACTAAGATAAATATAAATTTAGAGAATACATATATTGCAGATTATCAGTTTGGTTTTAAAAAGTCCCATTCCACAAGTAACTCCTTACTGAAATTTCAGAATGATGTCTCTTGACAAAGAAAAAACCTTCGATCATGCATATCATAATGTAATTATTTTTAAAATGATTAATATTGGCTTTGAACCCTTCATAATAAAATTAATTAAAAATTTCTTGATGGGCATAAGATTCCTTTCGTAGATAATAAACATTTGTCGAAGAGAACAAAATTATTGATTTACAAAATGAGTATAGGACCAGTTCTTCTTTATGCATTTTCAATTTAGTTTTCATTTTCACCAACGGTAATGAGGGACTTGGAAATTTTCAAACGTAAAGTACTGAGGCTTTGCATTAATAGACACTTTCAGGAAAATAATAAAAGATTTTCAAATAAATATATTTATGGTGTGGCAAAAATTAAACCTTTAGCATTTTACGCTTTCGGTTTAATGAAAAGTTTTTTTGACTTATTGCAATATATGGATTCAGAGTATTAGGAACGAACAAATCGGTTTTAATTGGTTAAATACCATCTACTACTCTCCTTTGGGTTATGTGAAACAGGAAGTTTCATATATTAATAGTTCAATGCCAAAATTGTATGTGTCTAAAATTGAGGGAGCCCACAGACGATAATTTTATTTAATTTTTTTTTATAATTTTATTATTATTCTTTTTTTATAATTTAATTTTTTATTTAGCTTTAATATTAGTCTGCAAGTTTAATTTTTAAGTACACTATTAATTTGATTTTCAATATACACTAAAAAAATTAACTAGAATTTAGAAAAATTAACTTATTTAAAGAAAAATTGAAATGAAAATGGCGCCAAAGACACTTTTTACCAATATTTAATAAAATTTTCAATGATATTAAGAAACAAATTTTACTTAAAATTTGGTCAAAATTTCTAAATTATAGAAAAATTTTACTACTGAGAAGTAAATTTTCCTCCTAATTTGTTTATACATCATCTAAAATTTTACTGTTAGTTAGGAAATGTTTCCTTGGTTTTAAGAAAAATTTTATTTTATTTAACTTCATTAGATAATTTTTTTAATTAAAAACTAGGACTTAACTCCCTAAAAATAAGAAATTATTTTCTAACATTAAGTTAAATAACACTTCTTTTAAGTGAAAATTATCCTTATCCTGCTTCTATGGTACAGGTAATATATTTTACCATTTATTTTAAAGTACTTTACACTACCACTTTCGGAGGACTTCCGCTTTGTGAGGACACTGCTCTTAACAAGCTTTTTGCTATACAATTTTGTCTTAAAACTAAATTGAATTATACTTAATTCATGTATTTAAAATATAAATTAAATTTCATTACCAAAAAGGTAAACAAATTAAAAAAATGTACTGCAGGATATCCTGAAACGTAATAAATTGTGACAAAGTCATATCCTTTTCGTAGTTAATTAACGGTTCTGCTTGAGAGAATACAAAAAGGGACGCCCTACGTGACACACGGCATATATGGCTAAGGAACACTGGGGTCCTTTGTCTTCTTAAATTAACTAATTTAAGGAAATTGTTGCAAAAATACAAAATATTACAGTTACATTTCTTTGTATTATAGGAAAATGTAAAAGTCATAAGTTTATTTTGTGGGATTTTTAGCTTAAACTTTATTTGACATATACATTTTTAAACTTTTTTATTATTAAGTGAAAAAAATAGTTCAATAAACCCAAGAAACATTTTTACGGACTCTCCGACACGTACGGTTCTACTGCACGTTTACGGACCGTAAATACGTATCCGTCAAAGCATGTACGTATAATTGAATTTTCGAAAACAGTACGTTTTGACTCCGTTTTAATGCATCAGTTTCTGTTTATGAAGTCCGTAAGACTTCCTCGAATTTCATTAGTTTTTCTTTCGTTGCTTTTGAATTCGTTTTGGTGTCAAAAACGAATAATTGAAACATGTCTATGATCATTACTCGGGTCGCGCGCTAAAGTATAGAAAAACAGATACACGGAAAATAAATTTAATAAATTTATTTTGAGGTAAATATATATGGAATTCAAAACAAGTTTTACGGTGATGTGCGCAAATTTATGCAATTTTGCAAATAAAAATATTGTCTGCCATAGATTTTGTAAAAAATGTGCAAATTTGCGTTGTATGCTGCATCATTTCGTAAACGCCACTAATTAAACCAAAATTAAAATTTTATTTTTTCATGATATTCAATGGGCCATAACCGCAGTAATGGATAGAGATGCCTGTTACGCTGGAGATGAATATTTCATTTAAACAAATTTGTAAAAGTTTTCTTTTGTTATTTTATTTTATTACATATCTATATAAATAAATTTAAGGAAAAAAAAAAACTATAATTTGTTATTCCAAATTAAAAAATTTAGGCATTAACATAAATTCACTTTTTGTTGAAAACGAACCAAAAATAACAATCATGCACGATAGTTTAACATTAGGAAAACTAACTGGTTTGTTTTTAATTGATTGTTTTTTTGGAATAGAATATTAAAAATAATTTAAACGTTTTCCAACAAAAAAAATCCTATACCAAATTTTATTATTTTTTTAATCTTTTACTTGAACAAAAGAATATTTTATTAAAATTTTTAAAATTCATCTCAACTAAGTTGCATGAAAATTTTTATTATTACGTAGAAAAAAATTTATTACTTTTTGTTTTTAATTGTCTGAACTAATTTTTAGAAAACAATTCTTCAAAATTAAAAAGTTGTATACTTAAAAACTGAATTTGGAAATGGCTTTCTAAAATTTAGTTAATTTTACTACTCGGGACCAAAAATAAACACATATTAAGTTCAAGTAATTTCTCGATTTAAGTTAGACAGATTTTTTGAACTAAATGGGAGTAAATTATGTCCTTATTTTTTTTTTTTTTTGAACTAAACTTAATTTTATTACATTTGGGTATGCAATTTTCTTAAAACTAAGATGTTTTTTCTTAAAATTAATAAATTTTTATTTAATTGACTTGTTTTTTCCTAAAATCAAGAAATATTACTTAGGAAAAATATAAACTATTTCTGAGTATAAAAACTATTTCGTTTTTCCTCAAACTTAGGAATAGTTTATTGCTCTTTAACAACAATTTCATTAAAATAAAACATTATAATTTTAAGTATTCAATTTTAACAAATTTTATATTCTCTATTAATTGTATGCTTGTTATAAAGTCTCAAATAAACTTAAACTTTAACTTATTAAGTTTAAGATGATCAAGCAATCTTATATGAAAAATGCAAATTAAAATCTCTTGCCTGAAAATTTACTACTCAAGGGCCACTGACATAAGTTTTCCAATAATATGCATATCAAACGTATTAATTGTAAAAGTTTAAAAAGGGGACAAAAAATGCTCCTGTGACTTTAAGGTCACGCACACTTAAAATGGGACGTCAGCGAAAAAAATTAATTGTACTAATCGATTCAGCGTATGCATTTTAGTTTATATACGAATTTTTGATCATGTGGAAATCATCCCCATCCAAATTGTTTGCTGGGCTGTGCTTCATAATTGAAAGCTCAAATTGAAAAATTATTCAGTATTCATTTGAAAGTGGAAGTGTATGGTAAGAAAAAAATAAAAAATAATAAAAAATGAAAAAATTGTGTTTTTGTGAAAAAAAATGTGTTTTTGTGAAAAAAAAAAATGTGTTTTGTGTAAAAATATGTGTTTTTAAAATTTATTTGCAAAAAAATGCAAAATTTTCTTGTATTATAAATGTCAAATGAAAAAGAATTAAAATTTTGTGAAAATTGTGGCATTTTGGAAAAAATGTTAAATATGAAAAATGTGCAAAAAAAAATAATAAAAAAATTTAGTTTTTGTGAAAAAATATGTGTTTTTAAAAATTTTCTTGTAAAATATTATAATTGTCAAATGTTAAAAATATGAAAATTTTGTGAAAATTGTGACATTTTGGAGAAAATATGAAATATATAAAATAAATTTAATAAAAAATTTAAAAATTGTGGTTTTGTGAAAATAGTGAGTTTGCTAAATAATGTATTTAAAAAAAATGCAAAATTTTTAAAAATTTTTTTGTAAAATATTACAAATGTGAAAAAATTAAATTTTTGTGAAATTTGTGATATTTTGAATAAAATAAAATAAAATAATGTCAATTAATAAAAAAATATTTTGAAATTTTATGAAAATCATTTGACATTTATAATAGTGAAAATTTGTGAAAATTTTTAATAATAAATAATTAATAATAAATAATTAATAAATAAAATTGTGAAATTTATTTTAAATTAAAAAATATATTTTTAATTATTTTTGTTGATAAATTATAAATATATTTTTAATATTTTTTTTATTTTTGTACTTGCAGATTAAAAGCCTACAAAGCAAGAAAAACTAAATAAGCAAATTTAATAAAAAAGCAAATTTAGAGAATTTGAAAAATAAAATGTAAGAAAAAACAATAAAAATATATTTTTAAAATGTTTATTATAAAAATTAAATTGAATAAAAAAATATAAATAGTATATATTTTCTTTTTAGACGAATTGAACGAAATTGAAGAAGATACATACGTATACATATAAATAAATAAATATAAATATATAAAAAAGCAGTAAGTTTATTAATATTTATTTACTTAAACATATTAATATAATTGTTTAAAATTTGGAATATAGAAAAATGAATTCTGTAAACAATTTTTATTACTGTAATGGAATTGATTTTTATTATAATGACAATTATTACACTACAATATATTATTGGTATGATACAACATATAATTTAAATATTTTACCATATCCTCCTCATATATATAATAATGCACAATATAGGTAGTTAATGATTTATTATTTCTTATAATTTAAATTATTATTTTTAATTTTTTAAATACTAATGTTTTCTTTTTTTTATAGTAATGAATTTAATGAATTCTGTTGTTGTATTGACTGCATACATAGTTTAATATCTGTGGGGCCAGATGACATCCATTTTTTGCAAGATGCGGAGATATGTAGCTGCACTAATTGTTTAAATAAAATATTAATGGTTGGACCCGATGATATTAAGTTTATTGAAGAGGATTTATGGACTTAAAATGTTTTTGTTTTAATTTGCATTGTTTTTATAAAATGTTAATTTTTATATATTATTGTTAATTTTTATATTTTATGTATAAATAATGTTTTGTTGTTTATTTTTTAATAAAAAAAGAAAAATTAATTAAAAATGTTTAATTTAAAAAATAATAATGTCGGTCAAGTCCGATCTGTTTAATGAGAGAGGTATATAAAAGTATCTTTTATGAAAAGTACCGTTTATATTAAAAGTATCTTTTATAAAAAGTACATTTTCGACTCATAAAATAATACTACGATCATACTGATCTTTGAAATTTGTATTGAACTGAAAAATAAATGGTTTAAATAAAATATCATACATGTGTATGTTTCCAACCAGCAACTTCAGAGCGCTCATAATAAGATTTTTCAATGATTTATTAACATGATTATTATTCCTTTACCCATCTAAAAATACAAAAGGCTGTTTTTAAGTTTAATACCCTAAAATTATTCAAATTTCGATTACACTATAATATGTTAGGAAAAAGGGAGAAAATATATCTGAGTCTAAATAAATGTCTGCTTGATGGGGTGTTTTTTCGATTTTTTTTTTTGTTTTAGATAAAATGTAAATTAAAATTTTACATCCGGTTAAAAAAAAAAATACGTAAAACCAAAAACGGATTTTGTAAAATTTAACCTTTTCCGAAAAATTCAAAAATTAATTTTGGAAATATGTCGTATAATCGTTCACCTTATATTAATATCAAATTAATTAATCAAGGTTTAAGGTTAAGGTTTAATTTATTGAGCCTTTGTATAAATCTTGACAGTTATTAAAGAACTGTGTAAAAATTAGAACTAAGGACTTAAATATAATATCCTAATTAAAGTGATTCCAAACAATAACTGACATACAATATATTGTTAAATTTAATTGAATAATTAATAAAAATATAACTAATTTACGCCCTTGCTCCTGAGGCTTGGTATAATTTGAGAGTAAATTAACTTATAACTAATAGAAAAAAATACAATAAATAATTAAAAAATAAATACAAATTGTTCGAATAAGTTCAACTTACCCCTGCCTGGTTCACTATTTGAGTAAAAACTGGGTCTCAAAGAGATTAATATATCAAAAGATGGTGCAGTTTCATTTATGTAACCAATGGGGGATAAATAGTTAACATTTGTCCAACTAAAGGGCTTCTGCTGTTCGAAAATATCAGAGATAAATCTGTTTTCGTGAAAGCTAGTTCTTGTTATAAATCTCCTAATTATGTCATAAACATTAAGTCCAACGGGAGTTACTTTAGACTCTTTATATATAAACGTATTTAAATATCGCCTACAAAAGGATTCAAAGTGTTTCCCTATTCAGTTTCGCAGTACTTTTCTTTCAAAGATTTCTATTTCCTTTATAACAATCGGTGAAATATTGAACCAAGTTGGAAATGCATAAAGAATTACTGTAGGCAGTTCCTGTAACTTTTTGCGAGAATTTTTCGCATCGAAAAGTGTGAAACAAAAAATTCCACTGTTTCTCGATTTGTGAATTAAATGTGTTTCTGCATTTCAATGCGAAAAGAGGCAACACTGTTTACGTTTATATTACGTTTTTGTTGGAATATTCCAAGGCATCTGTCAAATACTAGTAAAAAAATATAAACAAACAAAAAACCGCGAACATCAACTGCGAAAAAAAATATATTTTTTAAATAAAAAAAAGTTATATAATTAAAATAAAAGATTTAAAAACATATATGGTGTTGCATTGATAACTGCTGAAGTGTGCAATCGTCGAAATCTACTAAGAATTTATCGCCCTCTGGCAAATTCCAAATTAGAGCGCATTTGGTCCACTAATTTCGCTTTCTGCTCCTTGGAAATTCGTTCTGTTTTCTGAAAAAATAAATAAATTAAAAAATTGTTAACATAAATACCTTTTCTGTCTTACTTACCTTCTTACTATCCATTTTATTAAACAATTATTGTAATGTTTTATAAAAACATATTTTACGTAATGACTAGTTCATTTAAACAATTTACTTAATTGTTCTATATCAATACATAGTTCATCGTTCTTTGAAACAAGTATATTTTAGTGGGACATACTCGATTCCTCTCCCAACGCTCCCAGATATTACCCTTGCCGGGAGTCACTTCGGTGCAAAGTTAGAAAATGGACTTGCCTATATCTTCGTCATTTATGATCGGAATAGAACAATATGTACATCATAGCAAAGATCTTTTAACTTTTTTTAACCCACTACAGTCCGGTGAAGAAATTTTGATTTTCTGTTTAGTTTCTAAAAAGGGATTTTGTAAGGGGAAAATGCCAGACTTTAGGCTTTATTTAGTATAAAGTAAAAATTTCATTTTTATGAAAAAACATTTAAGAACTCCAAAAGATTGAAAATTTCTTCGGTAATGGGCTAACAAATAAAAATATCTAAAAGATTTTCAAACTAATTATATTAATTTTCAAACTATCTTTTTGTTGATGTACATTGACCATCAATGGCGAAGATAGCCATTTTTTAACTTTTCTCCGAAATAATTGCTGATATACATCTTCCCCGAAAAAATTAAAACCCATGTACTCAATCGGTGACATGGCTTTAAATTGTACGTGAAACATAGGTATGTAGTTTTTCACACCAATATGAACGATAATGGCAAACTCAACTAAAATACAGAAAATTCGCACCGTTTTAAATTGTGAGTAAATTTGACAGTTAAAATGAAAAACTTTTCGCCTTAAATGTTTACAGAAACACTTTTTCACACATTTTTCCAATAATGGTGGAAAAAACCTTACGTGACAGAAAGTTTTCACAAAAAAAAGTTATAGAAACGATCGTGTGAGAAATATGACATTTTGTGTCAATTCATTTCATTTTTGTTTCAATCCATGCGTTTCATGAGAAAACTTTCTCGATTCGAAAGTTACAGGAATTGCCTACAGATTTGTTGAAAAACCTTTTGTCAATCTATGTAACAGAACTTTTGTTATTTAGTTTTAGTAATGTTATTTATTTAGTTTTAGGAATCTTGTTTACAGATGTTTGCTCTGTTAGCAACTTTAAAGACCGAATGCAAGCCTTGTCAAACTTTTCAGTTTGTACTTTTTTACATATTCTATCTCACTTTAGCAATGTTGCTTTTTGCGTTAACTTAGTTATTAGAGTAGGACACATATAGCTCTAAGAATGCTATTATTCTCATAGTATGTTAGACAATCAATGTAATCGGAAAAGAAGACAATAAAATTTTTACTTACTTTTGTTGCTCGCTCTTGTGCTCGAGCAAAATATTACTTTCGTTAATTAAAATGTTGCCAGAAAAACAATCTCATATTCCCACTTTTTACTGAAATACCCATAAGTCCCCAAATAGCTCTTGGGGAGACCTATAATATGGACCTATTTCTTACTTCCATGGGGTCCTTTAACTCAAAAAATAACATTTCTTTCATGTACCTTCTCGTACAGTATTTTTTGCTCTCACAGGAACAGTTCTGAAGGGATTATCGTGAACTTATTTATATAATTATAACTCTCGATAAACCCACTTTCCTAGGGGTCCTGTACACAGTTCTGCAGAGATTCTTGAGAACTATGGACAGTGTATATGATCCCAGTTTCCATGGGTGTACTAGATGGGATTTTGTTCTATATACCTATAACATGGACTATTAAGGTGGTAAAAAAGTTCCAATTCATGAGTTCCACAACCCTAAAAATATGCCATTATGGAAAAAATACGGTTTGCCAAAGGGGTGGCACATCGCCATTGAAGTTTTAAAGTTGTACTTGTTCTATTATTTTAAATAAATTAAAAATTGAGAAATATTAAATATAATTATTAGGATCGCGACTTATAAAATCTAATATATTTTTGGATGTACATTGCGAATATAAAATCAAAGTTAAATTCGAAGTCGCGAATTTCGCAAAAATTTCATACAAAAAATGTTTGATTTTCATCAAGAAATTTTCTTATGTTTACCTCTGAAAGATTATGTATTTGCCTAAGGAATGCTTTCTTATGTGAGACAGGATTTTGGTTAACAATTAAATTTTAATACGCTAAATCAACGGTTCCCAAATGGGTGGTAGCGACCCCCTGGGGGTCAGTAGCTGAATTCAAATACACATTCAGTTTAAGAATCAATTTTTCCTATTAAAAAATCGCAGATACTTTTTTTATAGGAATCACCTCAAAATCCTAAAGTTTTTAAGTTTTTCTAGGGTTATTTAATTGAAAGATTCTTCCAAAAATTTTATTTAGTAAAATCTTCGGATTTAAATGTTTTTATTTATATATAAAAAAGTGAAGTGAAAGTGAGTGGAAACCACTGCGCTAAATAATAGTGAAAAACTAAAGGATAACTTATATTCTTTCAAAAATTCAAAAAAATCATGTTTAATTCAGCCTTTGGAAAATAGATTGTAAAATAACAACAACAAGTTGGATTTTTCGATGACGATCTTTTTAAATCGTTGGGAAAGTATCACAAAAAATCTGTTGAATTTTCAAAATCCGCGCATAATTTAAAAAGCACAAGTTTGTTTTCGATTTTGTTTGCAGATTCGTAATCTTCATAAAAATTAAAATTAGATATAAGAAATGTGTTTATAAAAGCCGTTAGCAAGTTGAATTTTTTCTTACACCTTTTCAGATAATTTTTGATATTTTGACTAAAATATGTATTTTTATGTATAAATTTTTTAAAAATCACAAACTAATTAAAATTTACAGAATTTTTTAAAATTTTGATCTCCTATTCTTTTTATGAACATGAAATTTTGTTGATTTATAGCTATAGCTTAAAAATTAATTCAGTTCAAATCAACCCCTCATTTTCTATAAATTACTCTAACGACAAATTACTAATACGTAAAAAATAACTTTTTGTGCTACCTCTAAATAACTCTAATGGATTTTTTCTACAATATAATAATTCTCCCTACAGCCGAAAAATAAATGTTTTTTCCATTTGAAGGACACTCATGAGACAAAAGTCTGTCCGTCTTAGGTCTCTTCGAGGGCTATAATAATGTACAAATTTTTCGGTAATCTCATCTTTTTTTATGTGTTCCCAGAAGAGCAAACAATCTATAAGGAGCAAAAATAGGTTTTTCCCCTATAAACGTACATTCTTGAAAAATTGGTTCATTTTCTCTTGAGAATCCCTTTAAACTGTTCCAAGGGGTGCACAAAACGCCATAAGTTTCCGTACAGTCGGCAAATAAGTTTTTTTTTTATTTGAGGGACCCCCATGAGAGTCCGTCCTTGAGAAGTGTGCCCATCTTATAGTTTCCCCGAGATTTATAAAGATATCCAGAGTTCTCGGGAATCTCTTTAGAACTGTTTCCAGGAGACTAAAAAGGCAGCACGCGTACGTATACCCGAAATGCTTCCGTTTCCATTGAAATTTTAACAAGATCGGTGGATAACTTTTTTTTAAATCATGACTACCGACTTCAAATAATGTTGTGAGAAAAACACAATTAGTTTTGAAAAAAATTCAAAGCCACTTAGCCCCATAAAGAGATGGTGCAGGTCATTCAAGGGGCACTTTTCCCATTTTTGGCCTAATTTTTAAGAAGCTTTTATTGCAAATTCCAAGAAGTATGTATTCAATAAATCAGCCCATGTGTTTCCTGCGGACACATATTTTAAATTACAGATTTATAGCCAAAGATTTTTTGAAAGACACTAACGGGAACAATTTTCCACAAACATTTACAAATAACCCGTTAATGATTGTTGGAGGAGGAACCTTCATGTCGGCTATTAACACGGCTATAAAGTACACTTTTCCCCATTTTACCACCACAAAGAACCCTATCAGTGAATAAGATTATATATTATTTTTAGCAAAAGTTCTTTGGGAAGGACGGAGTAACAGCCTACATGTTAATTTTTAAAATCCTCCAGAGAGATATAAAAAGTATCTAATGACCATACTTTACTGAACACATATTTTACGTTAAAGGGGTGACCTTTCCCGTTTTTTTCCTGTATATAAAAATTTCATAAATCCTGTCTTGGTGGATGACTACGCAGTGCTACTTTTTTCTTTTGAATCTCATTTTTTCCACGTTTTTATTGGAAATTCCAAAGAGTTTTATTCTTATTTTTTTATTTATTATTTATTGATTAGAAATTTTACATATATATACATATTAATTGCAAAAAATTCAAAAACTAAAGTTTATTGAATTTATATATTAGTTTAAATTGAGCTTAAGATGTTTTTTTATTTTTAAAAATAAATCTATTGATTGTACAAAAAAATGTCCCCAGAAGAAGTCACCCAATGTGGTGACGAAATATTGGGATAAATAAATATTTTTAATTAATTTTTATAAATAAAAAAAGATCTTAAACTCAATTTAAACTAATATACAAATCAAGAAAATAAACAGAATTTGTTATTGAATTTATATTAAAAGTTTTATTTATTGATTAAAAATTTTCTATATTTCAAAGCATTTCTAATTTAATTATATAATGGATTATTTGGCGAATTATCTGGCAATTTTAATATACGTTTGGTAAAGAACCTCTGTAATTTATAAACGTATTCAAACATCGAAGACCCCACACCTGCGCACCATTTGATTGAATTGACCTGCAAAGAGCCTGAAATAATTTCCATTAGCTTGAAATGATACATCCCTTTTTCCAATAAAATTTTTCCATGTAATATTTACACAAATCTTTGCAGCATAATTTTTCGAACGATTTGCGAAAGACATTCTAGGAGTCAGCAATTTTTACTTCCTCTCCCATAAATTTCCAACTTTCACTTGACACTATAATACCGTCTACATATCATTATCTCCGATTTAATTTAGTTAAGTTTAATTAAGTCTGAGTTATTAATTATTTGTTGTATCACATTGACATTTTCTACAAAAATCACAATATCATTCGAATACATTAAAACACGAATCTTTAGATTATTTACCACCACCTTTCAGGTAATAATGCAAATTATTAAGAAACAATGAAAACAAAAGTGGTGATAAACTTCTTTGTTTTATGCTGATATTTAATCCCTTTCGAAGCAGCAGAAATTAGAAGCTTCATTGGTTTTAAAGTCCACGAAAAGCGTATAAACTTTTATATTATAAATGTCAATAATAGCATATCTTTTGCGAAAACCAGATCCATTAATAATATTACATTTTGTTGCTCATTTCGGTAACCTATCATTTACTGCTCCCATCATGATTTTTCCAATACAGTTCATAAAAAATATTTCTCTATTGTTGCATGCTTGATTAACATCTCCCTTTTTATGTATTGGAAAAACTATACTACGTTAAAAAACTTACATTGAGTCATTTCCATTTAATTTTTGTTTTTATAAATTTCAGCCAGTCTTCAGAAAATCGTTATGAGCATTCATAAAAAACCCATAGGGTAACCTTTCTTCGCCCGGAGAACTTGCCGTATTTCCTGTACCGTAAAGTTTTTATCAAGATCTGTATCAATATTTATATTTGCAGCATACTGAATCTCCAACGATCGTCTAATAGGATTTATCAATGTTTTAAAGTATTCGCGAAAATTTTCTGCATTTATATGTGTACCAATATTACTTTTTTCATTTCTATTTTTGTTTGCTAGGCTCCACAACTTTTTACTAAAGGTTTGTTTTCGAATTTTATATAAATATTCTGTACAAATTTAAGTAGATATAGATTTGCTAAGTAGTTATAGATATAGCAACTTAAAAATTAAGAATGTATAAAAATGCTGCCAAGTGTTAGAAATTATTGTAAACAAAAATATTTGAAATTTTTGTAAAATAAGCTAACAAATGAATTATGCGTTTGTAAGTAAAGATAGAGCGGGGCAAACAATATAATTGCTCTATTTCGTGTTCCCACGAAGTCCATGTACGAAAACAGCTTTCGTACAAAGGCGGCCTTAAATGTTTAAATTGTATTTGTTTACATTAGGTTGTTTTTTAAAAGTAGTTATAGATATAAAATTCGAAAAACAGACCTTTTATTTAATAGAGCTTGAACTTGCTTCTTTCTATTGTTAATAGTAGACTTTTTCTTTTGACAGATTTGTTGACATTGTTTTTCGTTATATATTCGTTTATCATCAGTGCATTTGGATTTTCTAAACGATTTTAAAGCTCCGAGGGGGTTTTTTTTTTTGCTAACTTACACTGTGTGTCAAACCAATTAGCTTTACATATTATGTTAAACATTACATTAAGGTCCAAATTAAGTTTAATGCAATAGTTTCAATTTTTTCTTGGATTATGTTTATTTTTCTTATATAATTTTGTATACTAGAATTCTTCAACATACTTAAGCATATTAAGTGACAGACATGTATCCTGCTGAACCAACGAAGTATATATTCCTTCTTTATTACCTAACGTTCTTCCGTTTAAAACCACTAGTCCATAATAATTAGAAAACTCTATTGACTTTTTCCATTTGGTTGCAGAACTTCATCCATTGAATTTCATTTTTTAACACAACTTGAGGATCACATCCAAAGGTGTACATCAAATCTTGTTGCCCTACGTCAATTCTAGCATTCAAATCCCCAATTTATTTACCCAGTTTGACCCATGTAAGTACGTTGGGATATTAATGAATTCTATAGAATCTGTTTTAATAATAATCTAATCAGTACTGCCATTCGAACTAAAGCTATACTTGACATTAAGTTTCGCTATATCTTTTCTAATTCCACAAAAATATAACCCCCGATAAGTCTTCCATAACGGCTATTAAAAAGTAAAAACTCTTATTATTTTTATTGTTATTCTCAATACAATTTGCCTTAATAACTTAATTTTGGTTTACATTCCAAAGAGTATTCTTCAGTAAATTATCTTAATTATATTACAATAAATTATATCCAAAAGAACACACATTTGAAATTTTACTTATATAGGTAAAGTGGTTTTCTTTTTCTTTGGACCAAAAATTTACAGAAACTATCGTCAAAACAATTCGGTTTCAAAGAATTAAAAAAAAATCATGCTATTTATTTTTATGTATTTCCTTCAAACCCTACTTGAAAACCGCAAAAAAACAGTGGTCACATTTAAACCCTTTTTAAAGTAAAAACACAATCACAATAAACCCAAATTTTCATATTTTGACTAGCAAAATAACAGTCGAGTATATTTATTTTGCATGAAAACAAATTTTTCTAAAATTTCACGTGAAATTCACTATCTTTAAAAATAATTTTTTTAAATGAAAAGTTTTTTCATGTGAAACCCAAACAACTTATTTTGCTTTTAATTGAAAACCGTTCATTTAATATTAAGCACACTTCACTTTGCTAGTGTGTAATTATCTTGTATACTTTGCGTAATATTTTCTAATATTGTATATTTTACAGCTGAACCTTTGCCATTAATGGATTTGTGTAGGCGAACAATACGTCAGGAACTTGGGCGTATTAACCTGGAAGAACGAGTTCAACAGCTACATCTTCCACAATCAATGAAGACATATTTATTGTATAAGAATCGTAGATAATACTTTAATAATATTTTTTATTTTATTTTTAAGAGTTTGTTAGTAGCATTCTTTTGATTGCATCTTATGTAAGTTAATACTCCTAGCTTATTATGGTGTAGTATAGAAATTAAGGGCCAATATTATAGTGAGCATTTAGTAGGCATTTGACTATAACACTTTCCCTAAAGCTGGTCATAGACGATTGATTTGTGGGTGTGATTTTTTCGTATACCATTTCTCCACACACGAGAAATAAATCACAATAACCTTAACCGTCAAAGAGAAAACATCTTTTTAACAAAAAAAAAAAATTAAAAAAAAGAATCAAAAATGGACGAATCTTTTAAGAACAAATAAGTGTTACAACTCCAAAACAGTATAAATTATTCTTGATTGCTACCCATTTCCGCAATACATACACTTTGACGTTTCGTGTTGTAAAACAAAATCAAAA
This sequence comes from Eustalomyia histrio, assembly GCA_949748255.1. Taxonomy (NCBI): domain Eukaryota; kingdom Metazoa; phylum Arthropoda; class Insecta; order Diptera; family Anthomyiidae; genus Eustalomyia; species Eustalomyia histrio. The sequence goes on from OX456526.1 coordinate 97,287,189, forward strand.
AATTATAAAATGTTTGCGCACAAACCTACTAACACGTCGAACAAATCATAAGAAATTTAAATTTTTTGTCGGCGATCGCGAGCAAATCACAAAAATCTATCGTCTGAGGGCATCTTAACATACTAGATTTAAGTTTTAAGGGTTTAGTTTTGTAAATTGACAAAAATGTATACATTTTAAGATAAATTTTATGTATGAATACTATAAGTTTTCAATGTTTATATTAAAGGCTGGATAAAAATATGTCAATAAATTCCTAAAATTATTAAATTTGTTAATGGGGTTCACGGCAAAATCATACGGATAGAACTATTAGAAAAAGGTGAAATTTTTTAATTTCTGAACATTCGAAACCAAAATAAACAAATGAAAAACCATATAAAAATATAGGGTTTCGTTACCGTATATGCTCATATATGGACATATATGAATGTTTATATATGGTCATATATAAGTATTTTTCCTAAAAATATTTTTTTATTTAATTATGTGTAAATATACATTTTGAAGAAACTAAGAAATTTTTAACATATTTGAAGGTATTTCCTTATAAATTCCTTATATAACAAACTACTTTTCTTTTAAATCTACGGCTTAATATATAAAGGTTTATTTAAAAAAGACTTTTCCAAAATATGAGCAGTTTTTCTAAAAAAAATTAATAAAGAAACTCACGTCTTCTAAAGTTTTATTATGAAAATTCTTTGTTAAATCTGATGGGTTATCGAAATGAAAATACCTTAGAATCTTATGTTTTTGTGTAGGCTCAAACTTGTTTTTTTTTTAGAAAACCGTATGACTTTTCATTAAAACCTTAAGATTCTACATCACTTTCTATAGGCAATTTTTTGCTCTCCTTTAGAATCTGGGGGCTTATATTAAGGGAAATAATCCAAAAGGTGTGGGGCTTTACAACAATTTTTAAAATTTCAGGAACGACATCATTTGGCACCAGCAGGGAAATAACATTTATTTAATACTAATTTTTAGGGAAATAAGGCTATCTTAAGTTTACAAAGAAAACTCCTTTAAATAATATATTTTATTATTCTTCGAGTACCATTATTTATAAATTATACCTTTTTGAAATGTCCTTAAAGATAGTTATCACAGTGTGAAGTATTAAAAAAACTAAGTTTAATTAAGGTTAGTTAACAAAAACACACTTTTAGTTAGCAATCGGGCATGGTCAAAGTTTCATTTTCGGTTACGTGTTACTCCGATAGAGGCGTAGAATAGAAAAGATTGAAAATTACTAAAAGTCTTATGTTTACACCAGTTTTCACTTAAGAATTCGAACTGGATGTTAATTCAGAAGAACAAGGATATAAATTGAAAAATAAAAGAAAACACATTGCCCATATATGGAACAATATATGTATTCATATATGGCATATACGAATCAATATATTAACCAATATATGTAATATATTATCATATATTGCCATAAATGGAATCATATATTACCATATATAAACTTTTTCTTTGAATGTATTTGCCCATATATGAAAACAGACATGACATATATGTTCATATATGCTCATACATGAAACCATATATGCTCATACATGACACCATATATGACGATATATGAACATAGATGAACATTTTCACCTGGGGCAGTTAAAAATTCATAATTAGGCGAAAATTACTACTTTATAATGGAATTAATTGCGGTTGGCGTTGTCGATATAGACAGTTTAGATGTTTTTCCTAAAAATTCGTTATAAAAACAGTTCTTTCAAATATTACAATCGAGTTCACCTTATATGTCCTCTTAATTGCAATAGATTTGTCGGGAGAGTTGTATTTATTTGTAAGTTTTAGAATAAAAATATCGTTTTATATGCAGACGTGTTTTTCGACATCGACTCCGCCAAACGCAATCAGGCTGAATATTTTAAAGTATTGATGTATTCTAAACTAAAAATATTCGTTACCCTTGTTGGGATGACACAATATATGAAAAATTCTAAATCCTACAATTATTTTTAAATTTAAATTTTCTCTTGTTTCATTGTGCAGGAATTGTTTATTTGGAAACGGAATTTTCTAATAATTCTACCTGGTATCGTTGCGTCATTTTGGGGTGTAATGTGAAACATTTTTACAAAATGAAAAGCGAATTTAAAAATACAGAAAATAAGTTTATTTGATTTTAAGCAATTGTTCGTAAATTCGTACTCGGTTAACCGAATTCACAGGGTACACGATCTTAGCGCCCCTTATTTATTTACGGACTTTTTAGAAAACTACGTTTAAAGTACTATTTCAGCAACTCTGATGTACTATAAAAAAGCAACTAACCTGCGAACTATAGTGCGAGAGAAGCAAATGCATGCTAAATAATTCCGTCTCTTTTTTGCGTCTAATTTTTCACTTCGTCAGCTTATTTTTAGTTTCCCCTGGCCCACTAACTATTTTTGTAATAATAGAGGCGAATGGCTTATATATAATATAAATATCCTCTTTCTGGTTCTGAAGCCCGTTTATCGATATCTCGCATCATATCTGAGATACGTATCTAATATCGACTTTGATACAAGCTTAAGAATGAAAACCATTTTCATTGTTTTTCTTTTGAACATTTGGGCAAACTTTGTGAGTGTGTTACTTCATGTTTTTATAAAAAGAATGTAATTACACACGAACAAATTCTCTGTAGACGAATACGCAAGAAAATGGATTTTTATGAGGCACACGAATTCATTCATTGGCACATTTCATTTTTGGGCATTAGTTAAACATACTTATAGTTTAGGTAGATACCTGCATTTCCCGGTAGCTGCCTAAAATTGTTTGCTTTCTATCTGTAAAAAAAAATCAAAAATATCGTTCCAACGACGAAAACTGCAAAAAAAAGTCCTCGAACAAACACATATGCCTGTCCCATGCCAGACCCATATACAATTTGTATGAAATTAATTATTATTATACATATTTTGTGTTATTTTTCTGCAAATTCAATGCAGATTGTTGTTTCCAGGTATTTTGTTGCCAACCTTGTTTTTTTTTATATTTTGGGTTGTTTTTTTGTGCATTCAATCAGAGCATTTTTATAAATGAGATTTGCTTTTTGTACCAGCTCTCTCTATACTTATTCTCTATACTTATTCTTATTATTATTCTTTCTCTATGATTTAATACAGATGTTTACTTTCATGTTGCTTTTTGTTAATTTTTCTCTTATTTCTTTCTTTCGTTTCTGATTTTGGTTTTGAGTTCAGTTACTTTATTATCATGGTTGGCAAGCAATACCTTTTCATTATAACGGTAGTTGTCTTATCACGCTCTGATTAATACCCATACGAAAATTGTTAAACTGCGATTGCAATAGTAATATGTGATATTATTCATAATAATACCTGTTAAATTTTGTTATATCTGCAAAATACATTTATAAATCGGCTTTTCGATAGTTTAGCGTTATTATAACGGTAGTTTAAAGATATTTCAAAATTGAATCGGTTAAATAGCGGAATAAACCCGGTCATACAAAAAGACACTTGCCTTTAATGGAATCGCCATTTTAAAATTTTCATATCGGTCTTAAAGGAGCTGTGGTAGCCAACTACCGTTATTATGAAAAGGTATTGGATGCCAACCATTTTTATTATTGAATGCTGAACTTAAAACATCGACAGTCCGAAATATAATTTTTTTGTGCGGAAACTTTTTTTTTCCATATTTCATATTATTTATTGGATCTTCACTTTTAAAAACTGTGAACTAACAATAATTATCCAAATCTTAAAACTAAATATTAATTTGACCAGGGGTACATTCAGATCTTTATGTATGTTGTAATTCCTAACATACCAGGGTGCGTTCGTGATCGTCCTCTAGAATTTATTTACATTCTCTGAATTTTCCCTATATTGGACGCAGAGGCAGTACCCCAGAGCTGAATTCCGTAGCCCATATGGGTTTCATGATCGAATTGTAAATGAGTAATTTGCAGTCCAGGCCTAGTTTAGAGTTTTTGCCAGTAAGCCAAGCGAGTTGAGCAGTTTTTAGCCTCATCTGAGTTATTTTCGCATCTATATGATTCTTCCACGTGAGTCGACGGTCAAAGTGAATACCGAGATATTGGAGCATATTCAGATTATTAATTTTAATGGGTGGACACGTCTCTTTTCTCAGAGTGAAAGTAATGTGGATACATTTCTGTTCATTCACCTTAATTTTCCACTTATCCAACCAAGCTTCCAATTGTGAAATGTGAGTCTGTAACATTCTAGACGCTATTTTTGAGTCATCGTGGACGCTTAAGATTGCAGTATCGTCAGCGAAAGTCGATGTGTGGGTATTAATATCTAATGGCATGTCTGAAGTAAAAATGATATATGTATAACAGAGGACCCAAAATGCTACCTTGTGGAACTCCGGCTTGTATATCTTGAGGAGAGCTGACAAAACTTTTTTCAGCAAGAGTGAATTTTCGATTTGTTATATAGCTTTCGAGTAGCTTGTTGGTAACAAAAGTTTTATTTTAAATAGTAGACCTTCATGCCAAACCTTATCGAAAGCCTGTGAAACATCGATAAAAAGGGCAGAGCAGTATTTGTTCTCCTCGAACGTTTTTCTGACAACAGTAACTAGCCTGTGGGCTTGCTCAATGGTGCTGTGTTTTCTCCTGAAACCAAATTGGTGTGCTGGAATACAGTTGTTTTGTTCCACATAAACAGTTATCTTCTCCATTAGGATTTTCTCGAACAGCTTTGACAAATTGGATAATAGGCCTATACGATTCCACTTTTGTGTGATCTTTGCCTGGCTTGGGTATCATTTTAACGAGTGAAACTTTCCATTCTGGGGGATAGTATTCAAGGCATATAATAGCATTAAAAATAAAGAGAATTATCTTTAATGCTATACGGGGTAACTCCAAGAGCATCTTGTTACCGATTCCATCGATACCAGGAGCTTTTTTGGGGTTTAGTTCAAAAATAGCCATTTCGACCTCTCTCATCTCAAACGTTAATCGGGTAGCTGCTCGGTGCTGGGGTAAAATCGGTGGCAACTCTGTGACAGAACTTGTTATATTTGGCGTGAATACTTTTCTTAAATATTCTACAAACAGATCTCCTTTTTCAGTATCATTTCTAGCCCAACCCCCGTCTGATTTTCTCAAAGGAGGCTTACATAAGACAGGTCTTTTTAAATTTTTCGTTGCACGCCATAATGAGTAATCAATTTTCAAGATATCTGTTTAATGAAGCAGTTCTCTTATGTTCAAGTAGCTTTCTGAACTAAAGTTTAGTTTTTTGATGTGTTTAATTTCGTCAATTTTAAAATGCAATTAATTATTGGTTTAATCATTTATAATGATAATAAATATTGCATTTATAAAAACTAAATTTGAAATAGTGAATATAGTGAAGAATGCCTGGAGCAGGTCGTAGAAGTCTAAAAAATAAAAAAATAATTTGCGATCAATGTAAAATGCAAATAAAAGAAGAAGATGATTTTATTGAGTGCGACAAGTGCGCCAAAAAATTACACTCTCAATGTACTCGCTTAGATAAAAGAGAGTTTGAGTTTTTTCTTAACAATGAGAGTGAGACTTTTACTTGTCATTTATGTGAAGGTGGAGAAGAAGGAATAAGAAGTGAACTGCATGCAATAAAAACAAAACTAAATAAGTTGGATCAGCTGACTGAGATACAAGAAACAATACATTTCATGTCAAAGCAGTATGATGATATTTTAAAGGGTGTAGCCGAAAACAAAAGGAGATTGAATGATGTTGAAAAAGAAAATCGCTCATTAAAAAAAGAAATAAAAGATTTAAAACCATCAGTAAAGCTTTTAAACGAAGTTCGTGTAAAGAATGATTGTATCGTTAGTGGATTAAAAGTTGCTGATAGTGTAACAGCTGTTGATTCAGTTCTGGAGCTAGCCAAGAGTGTTGGTGTCAATATGGTACCTGAAAATATTAATGATGCATACTTTCTTAGCAAAAAAAGGGCACAGATGATAAGAAAAGTGTTGTTGTGAAGTTTTCTAACAAATCGTCAAAAGACAAACTCATGTCCGCTAAACCTAAGTTGAAAGGAAACAAAGATTCAAGAGAAGTATTTGTCAACGACTTTTTGAGTAAGGAAACCTTGAGTATGTGAAATGCAAATTAAATGAAATTAATACAAGTTCTAATTCATCAGACTTAACTGAGGATCTAATACGTTTTATTAGTGATGCTGTTACTAATTCAACAAGTTATTCTAAAATTAAAAAAACTTCGATTTGAGCTTTGTCCATGGATAAGCAAAAACTTACAAAATTTAATATTATATAAACGTAAGCTGTTAATTAAGAGACGAAAATCCAAAGAGTTCAAATATGAAGATTTGCTTAAAAGAATAAGTAAAATCATAAAGATTGCCTGTAAACTGGCAAGAAATAATTATTATTATGATAATTTGTGTAGAGTTGATGGAGATCCGAAAAAATGCTGGGCGTTTTTGAATAACATACTGGGCAGAGAGCCAAAAAGAACCGTTAATCTAACAACATCTGAAGGTGTACCTATTTTTGATGACTTAGTAAAGGCTAATAAAATAAATCAGTATTTTGTACAGTCAGTTAAACAATTGAGGGCACAGATGCAAACATATTCTGGTGATAATTGTAATCAACTTAGAACATTATCTCGAAGTACTGATCGTTTTTCTTTTCAACCAGTTACTAATTTAGATTTAGAAGTTATTATAGATGATTTGAATATAAAAAAGTCAACTGGATATGATGGAATTCCGCCTTAATTAATGGTTAACTGTAAAGAAGTTATTTTGCCAATATTAGTTCATATTTTTTATAAAATGATAAGCTCGTCTGTTTTCCCAGATTGCTTGAAAATCAGCAAAGTTATACCTATTCCAAAGGTTTCAAATGCTTCTGCGGTAAATAAATTTCGTCCAGTCGCAGTTCTTTCCACTATTGACAAAATTTTTGAAAAATTAATCCATCAAAAGCTTTTGTTGTACGTTGAAAACAATAATTACCTTTACAAATACCAGTTTGGTTTTAAAAAAGGTTGTGGAACAGAAGAAGCAGTTATAAATGTTGTTAATTATATATGTAATGGTTTGGATACAGGTTCAAATGGAGTTGCTGGGCTTTTTCTAGACTTTAGTAAAGCTTTTGATTTAGTTGATCATGATATAATGCTAGAAAAATTGAAATACTATGGTGTGGATGGAAGAGAGTTGATGATGTTTGAGAGTTATTTTAAAAATCGGAAGCAATATGTGCAAATTAATAACATTAAAAGCGATATGTTAAATGTTGAGTGTGGCGTGCCACAGGGTAGTTGTTTAGGTCCTCTACTATTCTCCATTTATTTAAATGATATATGTAATTTGAACTTGACTGGCCGTTTGTATATGTTTGCAGATGATGTTTGCCTCTTTTATCCATATAAATATGATTTGGCTTTAAAAACAAATATGGAACGAGATGTATCTCTGATTTTTGAGTTTGCTCGTCTAAATAAATTAGTATTAAATGCTGATAAAACAAAATTAGTTAGATTTAGACCGCATGCTGTAAGCGAAAATTTTAACATTTATGTTGATGGTAATATGATTTATGAGACAATTCAGTAAAGTATTTAGGTATAACACTCCAAAATAATCTTGCTTGGGATTTGCATATACGAGAAATAAAATCAAAAATAGCTCCAGCTATTGGTATATTGTATAAAATGAAATATAAACTTAATGAAAAAACCAAGCTTTTGTTATATCATGCACTAATACAAAGCCATTTAAATTATATGGCTATAATATACGGCTTTAAAAATACAACAACTTTAAAAACTCTACAAGGTATGCAAAATAAGTCGTTAAAAGTAATTTATAATCTGCCTGTTTTATTCCCAACCCTAATTCTTTACCGTGATATTTGTAACCCGATTTTGCCAATTCATGGTTTGTATAAATATAAAGTTCTGTTGTACATATTTAAATCATTGAACAATATTGGTTATCATACTGTCAAATTTGTTCAAAACCAATCACTTTTTAACACACGCAATCAGCAGAATCTTAGAGCACCGAGATGCAGATTAGAAACTACGAAGCAGTGTGTTGAATATATGGGTGTTGTTGAATACAATAATATGCCTGTAACTTTGAAAACACCCAACAAAATTTCAGTTTTTAAATCAAATCTTAAAGACTATTTGTCACAAAATCTTGGAACGCTTCTACTGTAAATATATCTTTCCAATATTAATATGATTATTAATGTAAATATGTATATAAATTATTATGTAAATCATTTTGTACACGAATCTATTTTTGCCAACTTGTCTCAATAATGCCTATATGGTGCTGAGACCAACATAATTTCGAAATTATTTGTACATGAAATGTAAATAAAATTAAAAAAAAAAAAAATTTTGAGTGCATTCTTTCAACCGTTCCTTAAGTTGAGGAGATCTGTGTTGTGCGGAAACTAAAGTGAAATTATTACTATTATTATGGCAGAGGATTTAGAATTTGAGAATAATACGCGCTTGCGTACAGGCATCCTTACTGATAATTTCCAAGAACAACAACTATCATCAGCGTTACAGCGTGATTTCGCACTTCACAAAGAAGCAGACGAAAAACAAGATTTATTTGAAGACCAAAGCGGTGAAAACACAGATTTTGTGTCCGAAGATGACGCCTCGGAGATTTAATATGAATTGGAAATTGAAGCAAATGAAATATTCGACAGCGATAAAGAATCGAAAGAAGAAAGTGAAAATGCACCAACTCAAGCTGCAGACGGTTTTTTGCTTGGAAAAGATGGTACCAAGTGGAGTACAGCTGAAGTGAGATTCCGCCAGCACAACACCATGCGTTTCAGAGGTGAACCAAAAACAAACCTGACCACTTCGCTTGAGGTGTTCAAGCTTTTCTTTTCATCGAATATTACGTTCATCATCGTAACATAAACAAATCTATATGGAGAAAAAGTTACACGCAAATGAAACTCAGAACATGCAAACTGCACACCATGAGTATGGGTTGATATGACAAGTGTTGAGCTTGACGCTTTTATTGGGATACCACTGGCTTTTAGTGTCAGTCATAATACTATGGAGCTCTCAAGATTGATGTGGCAAACTGATGCACTTTTAATATTCCGTGCAGCCATGTCATATAGACGATTTGTTACTTTGATGCGCGCGCTGTATTCGATTTGAAGATAGTCGTACGCGCGCATTTCGTCAGCAAACTGACAAAGCTGCTCCCATTCGCGACATATGGAATTTCTTGAATAACAATCATGTCAGTAATTTTGAACCATACGAAAGTGTAACCATCGATGAGCAGCTATTTCCGTACCGTAAGCGCACAAAGTTCACGCAATACATCCCATCTAAGCCCGCAGAGTATGGCATAAAAGTATGGTGGGCATGCGATGCGAAAACCAAATATCCGTTGCAAGGAAAACTGTACACTGGTAAAGAGGCAAAACAACGAGAGACAAACCAAGGAGAAAATGTGCACATGAGTTTGGCTAATCGATACACCAACAGCGGCAGAACTATTATTGCTGATAAATTTTTTACAACATTAGGCGCAGCTAAACGTATTTCGTCGATTGGATTAGCATACGTTGGCACCATTAGATCCAACAAAAGGTGTCTTCCCAAAGAAGTGAAAAAAGACAGCAAACTGCCAGTGCTTTCATCTGTGTTCGGTTTCTATGACAACCTTATATCAGCTACGTTCCAAAGAAGAACAAAGCAGTAAATCTACTATCCACTGTGCACTACACCAAGAAAGTTGAAGGCTTAGCAAAAAACCGGAAGCTATATTATTTTACAATTCAACAAAGGCCGGCGTTAATACAATTGACCAAATGCTAACGCATTACTCCACAAAACGGTCAACCAGACGTTGTCCATTAGCATTTTGTTGCAACATGATAGACGTCATGGAATTAGCCGCTTACATCATATGCAATGAAAATATAGAAGAAACCAGAAAAGAGAAGCGACGATTGTTCTTGAACACGCTGAGTAAACAATTGGTGCTTTCTAGTACTGAAAATCGCATGAACAACAACCATATTTTGGGACAACATTCAACTTGTTTGGCCATTGAATATTTCTTTGGAAGGCCGTTGAATATTCCCAGCAACATGCTGCCTAACCAACAAAGCGGCCCTAGTACACTGAATTCCAGAAAAGATTGTGGAATTTGTGTCACGCAAGACGAAAAACTGAAGACACGTTTTTACTGCACCAAATGCACTAATCCTGTGTGCCAACAACATTCTAAAGTTGATTATAATTTTTTTTCATGCATTACACAAAATGTATAAATTTTTTTTACATTTAGTCTAAAGACCAAAATAATATACGAGCATACTTAGACATTCAAAGTTACGGTACCCTTTTTGCCATACAAATGCATGAAAACGTATAGGGGTCTGGCCAGGCATATGTGTTTGCCCGAAGGTTTCAGAATATGTGTTTGACGGGGGGTTAAGACTTACATCTATAACAGTTAATGAAATAAAGATTTATTTTTCGTTGGGTTAATTTGCTTTAATTTCCTTTCAATTTTACGTTGCACGCGTCACATATTGAAGTTAATTTTACTTGTTCTCATTATAACTTTATTAATACCATAACTGCTTACGGTATGTCTGGTGTTTTGTAATTGTAAGTATTTCTAAATAAAAAATATCGACTCTTTTGTTCTTATGAAATTTACCTTTTTCCCAAACTAAGCAGAATTGTAAACTATAAATTTATTTTTGTGACAATAAAACTTCAGTTGGAGTCAAGTACTCAAAACATCATGTTGTTTTATTTAAACTTCTATTAAAATAACTGGCGCCCAACACAATATTGGCAAAGTAAAAAAAAAAAAAAAAAAAAAAAACAATAGGCTAGTGCTGTAGAAACAAATTAAATGAATAAACAGAACTCAATGTATTAAGCAAAGATTGGAGTGACGTGAAAAATAAAGAACATTAAATTATATTAAATTAATAACCAAAAAAGCTATCATTAAAATAAGAACTTAGCAAATCTTTTAATTATTTCACGGTATTAAACAAAAATTGAAGTGACGTGAAAAATAAAGAACATTAAATTATATTAAATAAGAAACCAGAAAACTAAGCAAAGTTTTAGTTATCTACCAAGAAAAAAAGAAACAAAACATATTTTTATAAAGAAAAAAAAAAATAAATTCATTGATTGAAGAAAAGAAAAATACAGCAACAACTAATTATCATCCAAACAAGAACAACAAAATGTTCCCTTTGAATTAATTGCTGCAAAATATAAGTTACGAACAGACTCTTCCGAGATAAAACTAGCATAACACAAAATCAAAGAAATTACCATAATTTGCCATCTATTACAATTTTTATCCGGAGACCATCTCTATTCAACACCAACAAATCTACAAACCATCTATCAACTTCAACAACAGAATGAAATCACTGCTAATGTATTTGTAAGTTATTTTATATCTATCTTTACTCTTTTAAATTAGAATTAATTTAACTTTATCTATTCAAACCTAAAATTTAAGTGTAAAATACATTTATATCACTTGTATCCTTCATAAATTCTTTTAATTTGGAAAATGTCTAATCCAGATAATTTAATCAGACCCCCAATACTAAATCCACCTCCTCCCAACTATTCTATGAACCCAAATGCACAACTCGAGGCTCATATTAGTAATCTAGTTAATAGAATATGTAGGGAACAATGCAGAACTTTGATAGAAAACTTATTGAACCCCAACGCTGAGATTGCGGGGATGGATCAGGGACTAGACGAAAGGTATAGGGAAAACCTCATAGATTTAGTCCGCTGTTTGACAGAATTCTCGGGCAGCATTACGCTGATAAGCGCGATCTTGGTACGCTAGAGTATCAGATGACTACCCTCGTTCAGGGTAATAATTCAGTCCAGGATTTCTACCAGGGCGTCTATTTACATTTATATTTACTCATAAACAACATTTCGTGTATGACAATTGGCAAAGAGGCCATGGACACCTTGATTCAGACCTATAGGGACAAAGCTCTGGATACATTCATCCGTGGATTAAGAGGCGACCTCTCCAAATTGTTGTGTATTCGGGAACCGACAACACTCCCATAAGCCCTCCATCTGTGTCTTAAACTCCACAACCAAAATTTCCGCACGAAACATGCCTATAACAAGTAGGCCAGGAATCCACAAGTACCTCTGGGAAATAACCGAAATGCCAAACCCCAAACTTATAGACCTAAAAATTTCATTCCTCGAATGGTACCCACGGTCCCAAAGGCGTTTCTCCAACCATAATTATAGACCACAACAACTTCATAACCAGAATCAATTTCCAAATCAATTCCAAACCAATAATAGTTATTATTTATTTTCGTTTTAAAGTTTAGCAATATATGTATATTTTTAATTTCAATATAGAAGTTTTTAAGAATAGTTGTAAATCCAACTTTGACTCTATGTCGTCAGTCGGTATACTTTTTGATAATAACTTTGTACGTGAATAAATTTCTCTTTATACATTAAATTCAGCTCTTAAATAATTTTGATATATTACCCATGTTTTCATATAATTTGCCAATAACTTCCAAGAATGTGTTTTACCATTTAATAAATTCATTATTTCCTCTTCACTTAATATAGTTTTTCCAACTTTTGAAGCCCTAAGTTCCCTTAAAGTGTAACAACGCCCTATAAACCAATTTGAACAATAATTCAAACCCCAATAACCCACCGCCACGTCAACTTGCACCCAAACCATCGGAAAAACCGGAACCAATGAATATAGATGAATCCATACAGACTCGGGCGGTCAACTATATCAATAGACCCCGAATTAACAACTTGACAACTGAGCAAAAAGCCGAAATCGAATATATGTGAAAAAACATCCCAATCTATTCTCTGAACCGTACGAAGCTCTCGCGTACACAACGTCTGTAAAGGGCGAAATTAGGACCACCACTGACAACCCCATTTATTCTAGATGATATCCATATCCTATGCACTTAAAAGATCATGTCGATCATCAACTTAGGGAACTATTGGATCAGGGCATCATAAAACCCTCAAAATCTCCATACAATTCACCGGTATGGTGAAAAAAAAATGGATGCATCAGGTAAAAGAAAATGTCGACTACAGTCATCGACTACAGGAATGGTCACAATAGCGGACCGTTACCCAATTCCCGAAATAAATGAAGTGCTTTTACAATTGGGAGACAACAGGTACTTCTCGGTTTTGGATTTGAAAAGCGGCTTCCACCAAATTCCTTTAGGGGAAAAAGATATAAAAAAATACAGTTGGCAACCCTGTTGTGTAAACTTATAATTTTGGCAGTATTAAAATAAAATAATTAAAAATATATATTGTTGCTGTTATAGCACTTTTTCATAAACATAAGCTCTATAAAACAATAAAAGAACTTAAATTTCATCGTCAAATAGAGAAGAATGGCTGGAAAAAATAGAAGAAGCAATATTATTAAAAAGAAAATAATATGTGAGCAATGCAAAATGCAGATAAAAGAAGAGGAGGAAGATTTTATAGATTGCGACAAATGCGCCAAAAAAATACCACTTTCAATGTACAAAGTTAGATAAACGTCAGTTTGAGTACTTGTTTAATAACGAGAGTGAAATATTCACATGTCATCTATGCGAAGGAGGGGAAGAAGACATAAAATGTGAACTAGCTGCAAAACAAAATTTGATAAGTTGGATCAGGTGGCAAATATACAAGATGCAATACAGTTCATGTCAAAGCAATATGACGAGATTTTAAAGGGAGTTGGAGAAAATAAAAAAAAAATTTAGAGGTGGAAAAAGAAAATAAATCTTTTAAAAAAGAAAGTATAAATTTTAAATCTTCAATAAAATTGTTAAATGATGTTCGTGTTCAAAATGACTGTATTGTCAATGGTTTAAAAATAACAGAAGGCGCTGCAGCTCTTGATTCAGTTATTAAATTATCAAAAAGTGTTGGTGTCGATATGGTTGCTGAGAATATTGATACAGCTTATTTCCTACGCAACAAAAAGGTGTCAAGTAAAAATGAAAAGGATGAAAAAAAAATGTGTTGTTTAATGGCTGCAAAAACCAAGCTTAAGGAAAATGAAAATACAAACGATGTTTTTGTGAATGATTTTCTAAGTAAAGAAACCTTAAGTCATCTTAACTATGCAAGAGCTCTAAAGGAAGTTGGGTATAGATACATTTATGCCAGAGATGGTAGAGTATTTTATAAGAGGAGTGAAATTTCAAAACCCCAGATAATAAGAAGTGAAGAAGATGTAGATGTATTGCTATTGAATGCCACAACGGATAAACCTTGGAAGCGTCGATTGATGGCCAACAATAATCCTACTAATGTTTAAGATACATGTATTAGCGATGATGATGGTGAAAATGTAACGTATGTTTTTCCTTAAATTATATGAATGTTTTGTTGTTACTATGTATTATTCTCTTTTTTTTTATCGAATTTAATGATTAAAAATCAATACTTTAAAAAAATTTCTATATTTAATGATTATATTAGTAATATAGAGAGTTCCTTTTTTAGCACAATTTCTGTAAACATTAGAAGCGTATCGTCTGTTGCAAAATTTAATAAATTTAAATCCTTAATTGCAAATCTGTCTAAGCTACCAGATATTATTTCCAAGAGACTTGGTTTGCATCAAACTTAACACAGTTATATTTTATTCCTGAATATTCTGCTGTTCATTGTTGTAGGAGTGATGGATATGGTGGTACTTCACTGTACGTTACCAATGATATCAAATTTGTTGCAGAGGATTGTAAAAGTGAACATTTTGTAAATTATATTTCAATTTTGTTGGAAAATGTGTGTATTAATGCCAAAGCTTTTAGACTAATTTCTTTTTATCGTTCCCAAAAATGCATTATAAATGACTTTTTAAATTGTATGGAGATATTAATGATTACGTGTGCACACAATCCAGTTATTGTTGTTGGGGACTCGAATATTGACTTATTGCAAAGTTCAAGTTTTTCAGATTTAACTTATTTCAAAATTATGATTGCTGCAATTGTCATAACTTAATAACAAGACCTTGTAGTGGAACCTGTAATGATAACGTATTTAGCAATATTTTCGAGAAAGTTTTTGTTGATTCAGTGGAATGTAAGTTGACGGATCACAACATAATATGTTGTAAATTGCAAAGTAATCATGTTTCTAACCAGTATAGGGTAATAAGTCAAAACCACTGTGATTACACTAAAGTTAAAGAATATTTAGTAAGTAACTTATCACAAGGAAATGCTGGTGATAATATAATTAATATAACAGAAAATCTCATTAGTTGTATTAGTAATGCCATTGTCACTTCAACTACAACTAGGAAACACAAAAGGCTATTGAAATACGAACTTACGCCTTGGATTAATTAAAATCTGCAAAATTTAATATCGTTCAAGCATAAAATATTAAATAAGCGCCGAAAGACTAGAGATCTTAAATATGAAAGTTTGTTAAAAAGAATTTGAAAAGTTATAAAATTAGCTTGCAAATTATCACGAGACAATTTTTATTATAACAGCATAAATAAAATGAATGGCGATCCAAAAAAGTCTTGGCATTTTTTAAACAATATTCTTGAAAGAGTGCCAAAAAAAGATGTTGATATTATAACTTCAGCAGGTGTAAGGGTGTCTGATGACAAAATCAAAGCAAATGTGCTTAATCATTATTTTATAGATTCCGTTCGAGAATTGAATCAACAAATACAAATACTTCCTAATGATCATTGCAATCAGCTTAGAACATTATGTCAAATTTTACCTCGTTTTTCTTTTCTCTTCAGCTTATTACAACTGATGATTTAGATTTGATAATTACCAATTTAAATATGAAAAAGTCTGCTGGATATGATAATATAACAACAAAGTCAATTTTAGAATGTAAAGAAATTATATCATATCCAGACTGTTTAAAGATCAGTAAAGTGGTTCCGATTCCAAAAGTAGTTAACTCGTCTTCGGTTAATAATCAATTTGGATTAAAAAATAATCAATTTGTATTAAAAAAAGGTTGCGGTACTGAGGAATCTGTTTGAATATTGTAAATTTTATTTGTCATGGCATAGATCAAGGTTCTCGAGGAGTAGCTGATCTATTTTTGGATTTTACAAAAGTTTTTGATCTAGTTGATCATGAGATAATGTTAAAAAAGTTAAAGTACTATGGTATAGTAGGAAGAGAGTGGAAACTGTTTAAATGCTACTTTGAAAATCGTAAGCAATATGTACAAATAAATAATATTAAAAGTGATATTATGGATGTTAAATTTGGTGTTCCGCAAGGCAGTGGCTTGGGACCCTTATTATTTTCTCTGTATATAAATGATCTTAATAATGTAAATCTAACTGGTCGTTTGCACATGCTTGCAGATGATGTATGTCTTTTTTATCCCTACGCTGAAAGTGAGCATGGAACGAGATGTTTCGCTTATATTTGAGTTTGCACGATTAAACAAATTAATTTTAAATACAAACAAAACCAAACCTGTTCGATTTAGGCCAAATTCTCATGCAATTAACAATAACTTTAATATTTATGTTGATGGTAATTTAATATGTATATGAAACCCATTCTGTGAAATATTTGGGAATAACATTACAGAGTAATTTGTCTTGGGATGTGCATATTAGTGAGATTAAAAATAAAATAGCTCCAGCAATTGGTATTCTGTATAAAATGAAATACAAGCTAAATATAGGGTCCGCCAAATAACTTTTTTTTTTTTTAAAAGGCTATAAAAAAAACTACTGAATATTTTCTCAAATTTATTTTTTTATTTGAAAGTACAATCCTTCCGGTTAATAATGGAAAATAATTTCATTCAAATGGCTGCCTGGGCTGGCCATACAGTAGCCTACACGATCGGTCCAATTTTTAAGCACATTATCGATTGTGTGCAGCTGTATTTCACCAACGGCTTCACGAATATTGTCCTTTAAAGCGTCATTTGTCTCTGGCTTGTCGGCTTATCTTTGACGGCACCCCACAAATAATAGTCCAACGGTGTCAAATCGCAGCTCCGAGGTGGCCAAACGACATCAGCTCTGCGGCTAATAATGCGATCTTCAAAACCAGGGCGCAAAACATCGAGTGTAGCTTCGGCTGTGTAGCACGTTGCACCGTCCTGTTGAAACCCAATGTTGCCAATATTCTCCTCTTCAACTTTTGTGAACAAAAATTCGTTCAACATGGCCCGATAACGATCGCCATTGACTTAAACGGCCACTCCTTGCTCATTTTTGAAGAAAAATGGCCCAATTATGCCTCTGGACCAAAATCCGCACCAAATAGTTACTCGTTTTAGGTGCATCGGCTTTTCAATGTATGCGTGTGGGTTTTCTGTGCCCCAAATGCGACAATTTTGCTTGTTTACATACCCGCCAAAATCAAAATGAGCTTCATCTGAAAAGATGACATTGAAGAGATGACATTCTGCAACATTACCATGATTTTCAAAGTAATGCCGCAATATTTCCCAGCGTTGTTCAAGCGTATACACAACCATATTCGTTCAGCGGAAGGATAAAACTAATTATCTGTCAAATCGGACATAAGCTTAGTGTTACCATTCACGAAATAAGCACTAGTTGAAAAAAAAAACGTTAGATGGCGGACCCTATATTAAAACTAAACTATTATTGTATCAAGCGTTGATACAAAGCCATTTAAATAATATGGCTTTAATATATGGGTACAATACAAATATTTTAGATACATTGCAAAATATGCAAAATAACCTTTAAAGGTAATATTCAGATTACCAATAACATACTCAACGTTATCTCTTTATGGCAAGGTCTG
Organism: Eustalomyia histrio; assembly: GCA_949748255.1. Classification (NCBI taxonomy): domain Eukaryota; kingdom Metazoa; phylum Arthropoda; class Insecta; order Diptera; family Anthomyiidae; genus Eustalomyia; species Eustalomyia histrio. The sequence continues at coordinate 97,305,060 of OX456526.1, forward strand.
CATCCCAATTATGCCTGTTCATGGCTTGTATCAATATAAAATCATAATGTATGTTTATAAATCCCTAAATAATATTGGATATCATACTATTAATTTAATCCAAAATCAAACAATAATAAAAACCAGAAATCAAGAAAACCTTAGATCAGTAAGATGCAGGTTAGAGAAAACCAAACAACGTATTGAATATGTTGGTGCCTTAAAATATAATCAATTACCAATTTCATTAAAAAGACAGAATATAATATCAAGATTCAAAATCTGAAAATCTTTAAATGCTTCTATTGTAGTGTAATGAATTTTATCTTATTATTTGTAATAAGTTTTAATACAATTTTTTATAGTTATTTTTTCTACAAATTTTAAATAATCATGTAAATTAATTATTATAATTGTACGAGTTAGTTTGCCAACTTGGCTCTATTATTTCTTAATGGTGCTGAGGCAAATATTAACTTTGAATTATTTTGTACATGAAATGTAAATAATAAATATATATAAAAAAAGACAGCATTTTCGGTAAATAATGGAAAGCACTAATTCACACGACTCCCGTTCGCCGTCAATCTTCCAATGAACTCTTGATGATATACTGCGTAAATATAAGGTTTGCTATATTTATATAGATGATATTATTGTGTTTGCAGAGGCGAATGACCACATTTGGAAAGCATCGAAAAGGTTTTGCGCACACTGGAATCGGCAAACATGAAGGTTCAACTCGACAAATGCGAGCTTATGAAAACGGAAGTAGAATTCCTCGGTTTCTTGATATCGACAACGGGAATACGAACAAATTCCAAAAAAGTGGAAACTATAAAACTTCCCAAAACCCTTAAGGACTTAAGGTCCTTTCTCGGCATAACCCGGTCATACCGCCGTTTTATTAAAGATTACTTTGGATGACAACGCCTTAGTAGAAAGAAATAAAAGGGACACTCGCATCAGGGGACGTTATGTTGGCTTACCCCGATTTTTGAAAGGAATTCCGACTCACGACTGATGCCTCCAACTATGCGATTGCTGCCGTTTTGGAACATTAATGTCACGAACACTTAGTAGATTCGAAGAGCACTACACTATAAATGAAAAAGAAATGCTGGCGATCATATGGGCCCTAAAGAGTTTAAGAAACTACTTGTGTTGGAGCAGCTATCAAAATATTAACGGATTATCTGTATCTAACACCTGCCTTGAACAATAGGACCTCTAATAGCAAACTAAGGAGATGGAAAGCAATATTGGAAAAATATAACTACGAATTACTGTACGCTCCCGGGAATACTAACATTGCGGATGCACTGTCTGGACCCCCACAACAAATATTCAAAATAAGCTCAACGGACGCAACACAACATGGCTATCAAAGCTCGCCTCAGAACCTGACAACATACAAATGCACCTATAAATGTTTTTAAGAACCAGCTTATTGAACCGAATGAAATACAATCTTACGAATTCCAAAGTGTTTTCCCAACATATCACAGGCATATCATTTTGGGACCAGACCTCAATGAGGAGGGGTTGGAGAAAATCTTCAGGAAATATCTAAACCCCTCGGTTACAAATTACATAAAAACAACAAAGAAGATACTAGGAAAAGACCAGGAAATTTACTCCACAGGTTTTAACAAGGTCCTCATAGGAGTGGCAACGAGAACAAAATTCAACTTCTAGAAAGAAGCTACTTCCCGAAAAAGATGGAAAAAGTTCAAAGTATAACAAAATTGTGTAAAATTTGTAAAGAAAACAAATACGACCGACGCCCCAATAATATTTATCTTCAAGAAGAAACTCCTTAAAAAGAGACTGTACAAAATAATTCATCATTATATGATGATTTCATATATATTGGTAAATGCCACAAAAGAACTGAAAAGTTGGAAAATTTATATAATTGTCTTTTGACTATTGGTCCAATATCTACTATTAGTGAAAGAGTATTTTCCACTTCTAGCTTTATCAAAAGCAAACAAGAAAATCGTCTGAAAACGAAACATTTAAATTGCATATTATTTCTAAAATATTATTTTACATATTAAAAATGCAATATTAAAAAAACGTATTTAATGCCAAACTTTTAAAACGTTCAAATTACTAACGTAACTAATTTTACCAATTTACAAACTTAATGATCTCTAATCATTTGATATGAAAATAGTTTTATAATATTAATTTTTAAGATATTATATTAAAAAATATTGGTTTTAAGTTAATTTTTTGTTGAAATGAAATACCATAAAAAATTTAATTTAAATGAATATATATGTACATATATATATATATTTTTTTTTTCAAAGAATGTAGTTTTTTATTTTTATTACTTTATATATTAAATTTGTTTTTTTTTTTGTAATAAAAGCAATCAACAAATTATATAAGCTTTTTATTCAAATTTAAAAAAAAACCGAAAAAACCGGTTGACCGGTTTTTCCTGCAAAAACCGAAACCGAAACGGTTTTTTTTTAAATTCTATTTTTCGAAGAAACCCGAAACCGTTTTTTTTTCAAAAAGCCGGTTTTTTGAATACTCTAGTGCGCATAGACATTTACTGAAATCAAGAGCTACGGAAGACATCAAACCACTATTAAGGGAAATATTGTAAAATTTTGGTATGCCCGAACTGGTCGTGGTGGACAACGAGAAATTTTTTAACTCTAGTCGATAATATTTATGCTCGAAAATCAATTTAACGTAAAGATATTCAGAATTCCATCATATGCCAGTCTCTTTCCGGAATCATGAGGTGCATAAAGGCGGAGGGAACCCAAAGCGGTTTATCCGAAATATATGAATACAACAATACTGTCTATCCGTTCGAGGTATTTTTCGGCAGGAAACTTTGCAATGATGCTGTGGAGTGGGATAGTGGGGAAATTTAAAGATCGACAGCGGTCTACCTTGGAATATCATAATAGGGATAAAAGGGAGCCGAAAGACTACAATGTATGCGAACAAATTTTTGTAAGGGAGAATAGGAGATTAGGGACCAAATTGTCTAAAAGGTATTGGAGGTAGTGAGGGAAAATAAGCTTACTGCAGTATTGACGGTAAGCGGGAGAGTTATCCACAGGGATAATATTCGTAACTAAGGGTCGTATGCAAGAAAATAAATTACTTTAACTTTGACATTAGTTAACAAACACATTAAGGCTAACAAAGGTTTGTTAAAAATCGTATGTAAAAACCCCACTTTAAGAAATATAAGTTTTAATTTATTTTGTTGTTTGATTCTGGCAATACCATCATATTTAGTTGTCACTTTTGGTTAGCGATGCATTAAAACGAATATTAATTGAGCCAGGTAATCAAATCTATTTAAAGGTTCTTATTATTTTAACATAAAATAATATATTTTTTACGCAATCTTCTTCGATTTACTTATTCATTAAAATAAAAACACAAAATGATCTAAAGTAAGGAAATTGGGAATAACTATCTGGTTAGTTCTTAGAAATGTTTTAAGTATTCGAATAACGAGCTGTATTGATTTGTTTTTGTTGTAAGTACATCACTAAAACATTTCTTACATTTACATTGTTTTGTGATGTGTTTTTTTAATACTTGACTATACTTTTCTTCGTCCCCAAAAATGCAATGCTACTAGCACTTTCAGTTCTGGTGATGTTCCACATCCTCTGCGGTCTACTGCAATGATTATCTGTCATTTTTTTGCTGTTTGTTAAAACGATATTTTTTAAATTGATCATCAGGTTGTAAATTCTTGGCCGATAATAATTTCCGATTTGGATAATAGAATCTACTTATGAAAACAATTCACAATTGACACTAATTTTTCAACAACACGATTAATTTTACCAATTTTTATGAAATTTAAAGTACCAATTTGACAATTTATTATTTTTATTAAAAATTTTCACAAAATTTTAATTTACAAACACGAATAACGAAAACAGAAAATTTCACTAACACACGTTTTAAGTACGTTGCTTTCTACTTTAAAATGTTTAAAGTTACCAAACGTTTACCAAAGGTATGTTAAGCTAATAATTGTTTTTGGATACAACTTTAAGCAATTTTGCTTAACAATAGTTTACCAAACTTTGTTAATTTTTTTTTTTGCATACGGCCCTAAGTGTTTGGTGTAATGGGGGAAATGAAGGCATGGGACTACACCAATTTAAGGGTGGTGGCGATCGACACAGGAATAGCGAAACTCCATATGGGAACTGTAAAGTTAGTGCATGAAGTTGAGAATTCCCAGATTAATATTACCAATATTCCTACCACTTATAATGAAACCTGTCATAGGCTATTGATAAGATCTGTAAAAACTAAATATGCATAGACGAAGATATTGAGAATATCAGTGTTTCAGAATGCCTACCTAACCTAATCCAGAGCAAACCCTCTAACTGCACTCTCATAAGTAACTTCCATATCCCCACTGTACAGGAAATACTACCTGGATGGATCAGGGAATAGACGAAAGGTATAGGGAAAACCTCATAGATTTAGACAACGTCCCAGATATAGTCCTTGGTTTGAGAGAATTCTCGGGCAGCATTACGCTGATAAGCGCGATCTTGGTACGCTAGAATATCAGATGACCACCATCATTCAGGGTAATAATTTAGTCCAGGATTTCTACCAGGACATCTATTCACATTTATCTTTAATCATAAACAACATTTTGTGTATGACAATTGGCAAAGAGACCATGGACACCTTGATTCAGACCTATAGGGACAAAGCTCTGGATTCATTTATCCGTGGATTAAGAGACGACCTCTCCAAATTGTTGTGTATTCGGGAACCGACAACACTCCCATAAGCCCTGCATCTGTGTCTAAAGCTCCAGAACCAGAATTTCCGCACGGAAGATGCCTATAACAAGCAGGCCAGGAATCCACAAGTACTTTTGGGAAATAACCGAAATGCTAAACCCAAAACATATACCTAATAATTTCATCCTTCGAATTGTACCCACAGTTCCGGAAACACAATATGTTACCAACCCGAACACGTTTCTCCAACCACCATATTATAACTATAGCCAACAACAACTTCATAACCAGAATCAATTTCCAAATCAATTCCAAACCAATAATAGTTATTATTTATTTTCATTTTAAAATTTAGCAATATACTATGTACATTTTTAATTTCAATATAGAAGTTTTTAAGAATAGTTGTAAATCCAACTTTGACTCTATGTCGTCAGTCGGTATATAAATTCCCTTGAAGTGTAACAACGTCCTATAAACCAATATGAAGAATAAATCGAACCCCAATAACCCACCCCCACGTCAACTTGCACCCAAACCTTTGGCAAGACCGGAACCAATGGATAAAGATGAATCCATACAGACTTGGGCAATCAACTATATGAATAGACCCCGAATAAAAAACTTCGCAAGTAAAAGACCATTGTAAAATACGAAAGACCATTGGAAACATCCAACTTTTACGCCAACTCTGTCGGAGGTAAAACTACTATAACCCAACACGCTTTTGTCGATCTTTTCGGGATAAACGACAAAAACATTACATTTTTTCGACTTCCTACATTAAAATCGTTCCATGTAATATTGGGGAACGACACCCTTAAAGAACTATCAGCAATTATCCATACTTCAAAAGATTACATGACTCTGAAAGGTAATATCAGAATAAATTAAAACAACAAATTTCACAATCAGTTAACAATATGCAAATAGGAAATATGTAAAAAAAAAACATCCAAATCTATTCTCTGAATCGAACGAAGCTCTCGCGTACACAACGTCTGTAAAGGGCGAAATTAGGACCACCACTGACAACCCCATTTATTCTAGATGATATCCATATCCTATGCACTTAAAAGATGATGTTGAACATCAACATAGGGAACAGGTACTTCCCGGTTTTGGATTTGAAAAGCGGCTTCCACAAAATTCCTTTAGGGGAAAAAGATATAGAAAAGACAGCATTTTCGGTAAATAATGGAAAGCACTAATTCACACGACTCTCGTTTGGGTTAAGAAACGCGTCGTCAATCTTCCAATGAACTCTTGATGATATATGGGGTAAATATAAGGTTTGCGAAAGGCGAAAGAATACATTTGGAAAGCATCGAAAAGGTTTTGCGTACACTGGAATTGGCAAACATGAAGGTTCAACTCGACAAATGCGAGCTTATGAAAACGGAAGTAGAATTCTTCGGTTTCTTGATATCGACAACGGGAATACGATGAAATCCCAAAAAAGTGGAGACTATAAACAACTTCCCGAAACCCTTAAGAACTTAAGGTCCTATCTCGGCATGACCGGGTTTTACCGCCGTTTTATTAGAGATTACTTTGGATGACAACGCCTTAGCAGAAAGAAATAAAAGGGACACTCCCATCAGAGGACGTAATGTTGGCTTACCCCGATTTTTGAAAGGAATTCCGACTCACGACTAATGCCTCCAACTATGCGATTGCTGCCGTTTTGGAACATTAATATCACGAACACTTAGTAGAACCGAAGAGCACTACGCTACAAATGAAAAAGAAATGTTGGCGATCATATGGGCCCTAAAGAGTTTAAGAAACTACTTGTGTTGGATCAGCTATCAAAATATTTACGGATCATCAGTATCTAACACCTCCCTTGAACAATGGGACTTGTAATAGCAAACTAAGAAGATGGAAAACAATTACTGTACGTACCCGGGAATATCAACATTGCGGATGCACTGTCTAGACCCCCTCAACAAATATTCAAAATAAGCTCAACGGATGAAACACAACATGGCGGTCGAAGCTCGCCTCGGAACCTGACACAACATATAAATACACCTATAAATGTTTTTAAGAACCAGCTTATTATTGGACCGAATGAAACACAATCTTACGAATCCCAAATTGTTTTCGCAACATATCACAGGCATATCATTTTGGGACCAGACCTCAATGAGAAGGGCTTGGAGAAAGTCTTCAGGAAATATCTAAACCCCTGGTTACAAATTATATAAAAAAAAACAAACGAGCTACTAGAAAAAGCCCAGAAAATTTACTCCACAGGTTTTCATAAATACAAAGTTCTAATAGGAGTGGCAACGAGAACAAAATTCAACTTCTAGAAGATGGAAAAAGTAAAAAGTATAACAAAATTTGTAAAGAAAAAAAATACGCCCGACGCTCCAATAATATTTCTCTACAGTACCCCGATCACATAGTGCGCATAGACATTTACATAACGGAGAAAACGTAAATTTTGATAGCAATTGATAAGCTGGCAAAATACGCACAGGCAAGGATACTGAAATCAAGAGCTACGGAAGACATCAAACCACCATTAAGGAAAATATTGCAAAATTTTGGTATGCCCGAGCTGGTCGTGGTGGACAACGAGAAATTTTTTAACGCCAAGTCGATAATATTTATGCTCGAAAATTAATTTAACGTAAAGATATTCAGAATTCCACTATATGCCAGCACAGTCAATGGACAAATTGAGCGGTTCCATTCCACCCTTTCCGGAATCATGAGGTACATAAAGGCGGAGGGAACCCAAAGCGGTTTATCCGAACTTCTATATTAATCTATGAATAAAACAGTACTGTCTATCTGTTCGAGGTATTTTTCGGAAGGAAACTTTGCAATGATCCTGTGGAATGGGAGCAGAATAGAGTTCAAATAGTGGAGAAATTTAAAGATCGACAGCGGTCTACCTTGGAATATCATAATAGGGATAAAAGGGAGCTGAAAGACTACAAAGTAGGATAACAAATTTTTGTAAGAGAGAATAGGAGATTAGGGACCAAATTATCTAAAAGGTATTGGAGATAGTGAGGGAAAATAAGCTTACTACGCTATTGACGGAAAATGGGAGAGTTATCCACAGGGATAATATTCGTCACTAAGTGTTTGGTGTAATGGGGGAAGTGAAGGTATTGGACTACACCAATTTAAGGGTGGTGGCGATCGACACAGGAATAGCGAAACTCCATATGGGAACTGTAAAGTTAGTGCATGAAGTTGATGTGGATAATAACCAGAATTCTATAAATATGAGGAAGACAATGAGCACGAGAGTAAATGTATCCTATCCCTTGCGTCCACTCCTGATCATAGAAATTTTCCAACTACAAGATAAACTGAACCAATTAGAACCAATATCTAAAGCACAGGGTGCACAGTGGAGACACGATGATTAGAGCGCTTTGTTTCTTTACGGTATTTTAGAAAACTACGACAACTCTAATATACTGTTACAAGAAATTTCTACACTTAAAAATTTCTTCACACGAATTTCGACAGCTGGAAAATTCTAGTGTGGTAATAAACTGGAAATAACTAGAATACCTGAATACTCATATAAATACTGGTACTCGGTGACGCAAAGTGTGAAGAACTAAAGTGTGGCTAACGTTTAGTCTATCTATATCGTGTAAATAAAGTGTGCTATTAAAGTGTTTTTCTGTAATTTTTAGTGGATGCTATAAATAAATAGAGCTATAAATAATTTCAAACAGTGTTTATTATTTGCGATATAGAACGAACACGATTTATTTAAAAGGTAAATAAATTACCGATTTTATAAAGGATAACATCGTAACAATTGGTGTGAGAAGTGGGATTGCAAAATAATAAGCAGTCATGAAATTGGAGGAACTTAAAATGGAGCAACTCAATAAGAAATTGAGTAAGTTGGAGCTACCGACAGCAGGTAATAAGACAGAATTACAAAAGCGGCTGATAGAGGAATTCGAGCGGCGTAAGATTGACATAGCGACTTACGAATTTGATGAAAAAGAAGCAATGGAGGTTAGTACCCGTAAAACAGAAGGTAATATGGAGTTAAGCGCGATGTTTACTGCTATGATGGAAAAAAATTAGAAACTGCTAGAAACTTTTAGATCAGACAACCTGAAACTTTTAGAAACTTCTAGAGCAGACAACCAGAAGCTTTTAGAAACTTCTAGAGCAGAAAACCAGAAACTTAGAAACTTCCAGAGCAGACAACGAAAAACTGTTAGCTAAGATGAAAACGGAACTGCTGGAAACATCGAGAGCAGACAACGAGAAATTGAGCTACTAATGAGAAAATCTCTGAGGTCTCGAAAAGAGTTTCCGACCTAGAGATCGGCGCATATAGATTCGAGGTACAAGCCAAAGATGTTGAAAGAAAACTACTAGGTCTAGAAAATAAAGTAGTTAATTCATTCTTCAACAGTCAAAAAGGATAGACGTGTTATTTATTCGGTCCGTGAATTTATTAAAATATCGTCTTTTTAGTGTTTAAAAAAAATTATAAAAAAAACAACAGCGCTTGGACGCTTAAAAAATAATATATTTATTACAAAAAACAAATAAACAGTGTTCAATTTATAATTTAAATAAAAAAAAAACATATATAAAAACCCTTAACAAACAGGGATTTGTCTTGTTTGTTTTGTTTATTTTTTTTCTTTCAAGAGGAGAGAAGGCTCAGTGCAAATTGCAGAAATGCCTACGGTTTTCTTAAGGGAGATAACATCAATGTTAATAAAAACATTAGTGATCCCAACAATTACAACAAAAATTATTTAACCGCTAAAACAATTGAGAGATCCCGTTCATGTTCTCCTTTACTCTTATGTGAAAAAATTAAAACCAATGTGCCAACAAAAACTACGTACAGTTTAGAATATAACACAAAGGAACATGAAAATATAAAAGTACCAACAAATACAGTGCCTAGTTTAACAACAACACAAAACACTGTCTGCTTTGACTTCACCAAAACCGACAGCTACAACATCAACAAATAGTGAGATTATTAAAACACCAACAACATCTTCTGCTACGTTAAACAGTGATAACAACATTATGGCTCAATAACTTAAAACAGCCCCAAAGTATGCTTCAGTTTCCGTCAGTAAGTAGTTTAACTATTAACCCCTCAACTGGCGCAATACCTAATGTTGACCTGCCAGTCATCATAACCCTCAAACCATTGGTACAGACTGGATTAGACAGGTATGTTAAAATAGTTAAGAGGAAAAGAAGCCCAAAATCAGCTAAATCAGCTCCCTATCCTAAGCTTAGCAAAACCGTTTTGCCATACTGGAAAGCGAAGATAATGATGCCCCGGTGATACCTAAACCACAAAGACCTCCCCCTATCTATCTAAGAGAGCAAAATTCAAATGAATTTGTTAAAACCCTTTTTACATTGTGCCAATAAAAAATGGCAAAATTGTTGAAACTAAGATTCAAGTTCAATGTGAATCCAATTTCAGAAAATTAGTATCATATCTTGAATCCAAAAAAAAAAAAATTTATACTTACCAGTTGAAGAGCAGCAAAGGTCTTCAGATAGTGATTAAGGGTATTGAATTATACAATGACCCACTAGAAGTAAAGAAGGCACTCGAAATCAACGGCTTTAAAGTTAAGTCCGTTGTTAATATTAGAAACCGGGATAAGCTCCCCCAACCCCTTTTCCAAGTTGAATTAGAGCCTGGCGATATCAAGTTGAAGAAAAATGAAACACACCCTATTTATCAACTTAGGTAATTGCCACACTATAGAGTTACAGTTGAAGCACCACATAAGCGACGAGGACCTGCCCAGTGTACGAACTGCCAGGAGTATGGTCAAACTAGGTCTTATTGTAGGCTACATCCAGTTTGCGTAGTTTGCGGTGAGCTGCATAGCACAGCTGACTGCACCAAACCAAAGACAGTAAATACTGAAAAGAAATGTAGCAATTGTGGTAACCCCCATACTGCTAATTACAGAGATTGTGAGGTATATTTAAAATTAAAAAAACTCAAATTTGAACAGAACCCGAAACCCCCGAATGAAATCACAGTTAGAACCGGAATTTTATATTCCACAATACCCACAAATTATCACCAACAGTGCTTCATACTATGAAGTTCTAAGAGGACAACCACAGCCCCCAAAAACTCCACAAGCCTCACAAGTCAATCCAAATGCTCCACTTTCTCAATCTGAACCCCAGATACAAAATTTCAGCAGACTTGAAGCATCCATTGAATCCCTGATTCAAACTGTTACTAACTTTACAAACTCAATGAGTAATATGATGCAAGAGATGATGAGAAATCAGTCTATTTTGATGCAAGCTTTGTTAACTATACCATGAACAGTTTGAAAATATGTTACTGGAATGCTAACGGCATATGCCAACATAAAGAAGAGCTCGAGTATTTTCTCAGAAATCAGCAAATTGACTTAATGCTTATTTCTGAGACCCATTTAACCCTAAGAAGTTCATTTTCAATTCGCGGATACACAATGTATGATACTAAGGACCCAAGAGGCAGGTTATGTGGAGGATCAGCTATTCTCATTAAATCTAGATTTAAACATTTTCTTATGTGTGATCTTTGCGAAAATTATCTTCAGGCCACTACTATATGTTTTGAAGAATTCGATAAGGACTTAGTGATTTCGTCAATTTATTCTCCCCCCAGATTCTCCATAACGGAGGATCAGTACACAGGCTTTTTCGAATCATTAAGACCGCGTTTTCTGGCAGCTGGAGACTATAATGCCGAGAATACATTCTGGGGGTCACGGCTTGTTACCCCTAAGGGCCGTGTTTTGTTTAATACAATTTCTTAGCTGGGTATGGATGTGATCTCTAGTGGAGAACCCACGTACTGGCCAACAGATCGTCGGAAAATACCCGATCTGATAGACTTTGGAATAACAATGTCTTTGCAAGAGAATTGGTCCATTTAGAACCATTATTGGATCTCTCATCTGATCACACACCTACGGTTGTTACTATTTTGAACCCCCGAGGAATTGTACCCCCCTCTGGTGACTTAGCACTGACAGGCAAAACAACAGATTGGTTGAAGTATAAAAAATTTATCAGTACACATTGCATCACGAACGCACCCTGGTATGTTAGGAAAACATACCGCTAAGAACACCGGAAGATATCGACCTCTCGATTCAAAATTTTGAACTAAATCTCAAACTTGCTGCTCAACTTGCTACCAAACCCCCCCGACACAACAGACAAAATATTATTTTGTCTGCCGATGTCGAACGACTCTTAAATGCAAAAAGAAAAGCTCGAAGAGAGTGGCAACAGCACAGATCTCCTCAACTTAAGGAACGGTTGAAAGAATGCACTAAAAAATTAAGAAAGCTACTTGAACATAAGAGAACTGCTTCATTAAACAGATATCTTGAAAATTTAGATCCAACATCAAGAATTGATTACTCATTATGGCGTGCAACGAAAAATTTAAAAAGACCTGTCTTATGTAAGCCTCCTTTGAGAAAATCAGACGGAGGTTGGGCTGGAAATGATACTGAAAAAGGAGATCTGTTTGTAGAACATTTAAGAAAAGTATTCACGCCAAATATAACAAGTTCTGTAACAGAGTTGCCACCGATTTTACCCCAGCACCGAGCAGCTACCCGATTAACGTTTGAGATGAGAGAGGTCGAAAAGGCTATTTTTGAACTAAATCCCAAAAAAGCTCCTGGTATCGATGGAATCGGTAACAAGATGCTTTTGGAGTTACACCGTATAGCATTAAAGATAATTCTCTTTATTTTTAATGCTCTTATACGCCTTGAATACTATCCCCCAGAATGGAAAGTTTCACTCGTTAAAATGATACCCAAGCCAGGCAAAGATCACACAAAAGTGGAATCGTATAGGCCTTTTAGCCTATTATCCAATTTGTCAAAGCTGTTCGAGAAAATCCTAATGGAAAAGATAACTGTTTATGTGGAACAGCCTCTGCGTCCAAAATAGGGAAAATTCAGAGAATGCAAAATAAATTCTTGAGGACGATCACGAACGCACCCTGGTATGTTAGGAATTACAACATACCTAAAGATCTGAATGTACCCCTGGTCAAAGATGAAATTATTAGACACTGTCAACGCTATTTAACAAAACTGGAAACACACCCCAATATACTAGCCCGTAACTTAACTAATAATCACGGCCACCAGCGTTTTAGAAGGAGGGACACTGCGGATCTGGTCCGCTAATAATAAGGAGAAATAATGGTCTCAGTTAAACCACATAACATCAGTCTGGCACTGGCTGGACTTAATAATTAATATTTAGTTTTAAGATTTGGATAATTATTGTTAGTTCACAGTTTTTAGAAGTGAAGATCCAATAAATAATAAAAAATATGGAAAAAAATCTCCAATTTCAAGAGCGTCCAATACGAATTATTCAGGAAAGTTCTAGTAGAGCAAAGGCCCCTACTTTTGATGGTAGCATACCGTTCAATGTTTTTAAGTTCCAGTTCGAGACAGTTCCCGCCAGAAATATGTGGAACATCGAATAAAAAGCTATAGAGTTGATTCTGGCCTTACAAGGAAACGCTGCAGAAACTATAGAGTGTGCCAATCACCTGCAGAAATAATTATGACGACATAATGGTGGCACTTCAGCGAAAGTATGGTGGCGAACACAAAAAAAAAATATACAGAATGGAACTAAGAGGTAGACTTCAGAAAGCAAATGAGACATTGCAAGATTTTGCGACAGAGATTGAGCAACTAACTTATCCAGGTGAAAATCATCCATTCTTAGATCAGTTAAAAATTGAAGCATTTGTGAATGGAATTCGGTATTCTGATGTGAGACATGCGGGGTGTGATACGCTGAAATCGACTTTTGCTGAAACTGTGTCATTCGCGCTGGCCCAAGAGATTGCGAAGGTGATTCCCAAGCCACAAATATTAAAGGTACGTAACGTCATCAGGCCTGATATAATTAGAAAGCCAGTTGAACTGTTGCACTGGGTAAGTTTGCGAACAGCTACTGGAGAGCAGGCTTCTGTCTATGGTTAGGTAAATGTGAAACTAACGATTGCCAACATAAGCGTCAATCACGTATTTATTGTTGCCGATATTGTGGACGAAGTAATCATTGGTGCAGATTTCATGATTAGTCACGTCAACGTCAAGGAAGAACGGCGATTGTGAAACACCGAAATGGAGTAAAGGAGTTAGTCAACGAAATGGCGCGTAGTGGAGCAATCGCACCATCTTCTAGCCCATGGAGCTCGCCTATAGTTTAGTTAAAAAAAAGATGGCAGCACCTGATTTTGTGTTGATTGCAGAAAACTAAACGATATCACCAAGAGGGACAGCTATCCACTACCGAGAATTGAAGACACTCTAGACACGCTAGCAGGAACCAAACGGTTCTTCACATTGGACTTGCAAAGTGGTTATTGACAAGTAGAAATTTGTGACAAGGACAAGGAGAAAACTGCATTTAGCACAGGTGACGGATTATGGCAGTTTAATGTGATGCCCTTTGGACTCTGCAATGCTCCAGCAACATTCGAGCGTATATTGGAAAATGTGCTGAAAGGACTCGACTGGAAAACTTGCCTGGACTCAAGCTTAGCGCAAAGAAATGTACACTATTTCAGAGGGAAGTCAAGTATTTGGGGCACCGCGTAACTGCAGAGGGTATATCAACCGATGAAGATAATATTCGGGCTGTTAAAGATTGGCCTCGCCCAAAAAATCTGCACGAGTTGTGCAGCTTTCTAGGTCTCTGCACATATTACCGACGATTTGTACTAAATTTTGACAGTGTGGCTGCGAGTTTACATGAGCTGACTAAGAAGGCGCGACCATTTCATTGGGGTAAAGCTCAAGAACAAGCATTCCTAAGGCTCAAGGAGTTATTATGTACGGCACCGATTCTTGGATATCCTGTGGACGGGGAAAAATTTGTGCTGGATAGCGATGCAACGGATACGAAATAGGAGGTGTGCTCTCGCAGGTTATCAGTGGAACCGAAAAAGTCATAGGCTATTACAGTCAAGTACTTCCGAAGCCCCTTTAATTTAGAGTGCAAACATTGTTTGAGGGCTGAAGGAAAAGAGTGCATTGTTGATATAAGACTAACGCATATTGAGTCAAATGAAGCCTGGTTGGCGGCGCAACAGAATGACCCCATACTGTCAAAAATTATGTCAGCCAAAGCAGAAGTCCTACCCGTGAACAAATATCAGCTGAAAGTCCGCTAATGAAAGCGTATTGGGCCCAGTGGAACAGTCTACGGGTTATTTATCACTGCTTATACCGTAATTGTGGTGCCGTCAAGCAAATATACGAAGTGTTAAAAGAGTTCCATGACGGTCCCAGTGGTGATCATCTCGGTGTCACGAAAACCTAGAGAAGTTAAAACAACGATTCTACTAGGTCGGCTGCCAGCAAGCTGTAAGCAACTGGATAGGAAATTGCGCGCAATGCATCGCAGCTAAAGGACCAGTAAGGAGAAGTCGTGGGCAACTTCAACAATACAACTCGGGTGCCCCATTTGAGCGGATAGCAATTGATGTAGCAGGCCCTTTCCCTATCAGTGATTCCGGAAACCGTTACGTTCTTTTGGTGATCGACTATTTCAGTAAATGACCTGAGGTATGCGCTATACCGAACCAGGAAGCCAGAACGGTAATAAGCGCATTTGTGAATAACTAAATGTGCCGCTACGGTGTTCCATTAGAATTACACTCTGACCAGGGAAGGAATTTTTAATCTGCTATCTTCAAGGAAATGTGTGAGTTGTATGGAATAAGAAAAACAAGAACCACACCGCTGCATCCGCAATCTGATGGTATGATCGAAAGATTTAATCGCACTTTAGAAGAATACTTAAGAAAAGCGGTCAGTACTCACCAGAAGGACTGGGACGAACACATCCCCAAATTCCTGCTGGCATATAGATCGGCTGTTCACGATTCCACTTCCCGGACACCTGCAAAAATTATTTTGAGAACGGAATTTAAATTGCCAGGCGATTTAGAATTTGGTGTTAAGCCCGCCGTTGTAGATAAAGACAACGACAACGCTTCCCGGGAACAAGAAGACATTAACGAGCTTCATGAGTTTGGTCGCCATCGAATTGAAATAGTCAGCGATAAAATAAAGGCGAGGTACGATAGGGCAGCAAATTCTGAAGGATTTAATGAGGGTCAGCTGGTTCTGCTATTTAACCCGCAACGAAAGAAAGGATTATCTCCCAAACTACAAACGCATTGGGACGGATCCTATAGAGTAATTAAAAGGTTGAATGATGTGGTATACAGAATGCAGATGAATCAGAGTCCAAGGTCCAAAATGAAAGTTGTTCATCTAGAACGACTAGCCAACTATGGAAAAGGAATAGCTCTGTCTGTTCGGGACGAACAGGCTTAAGTGGGCAGCAGTGTTACAAGAAATTTCTTCACACGAATTTCGACAGCTGGAAAATTCTAGTGTTGTAATAAACTGGAAATAACTAGAATACCTGACTATTCATATAAATACTAGAACTCGGTGACGCAGCAGTTCAATTCATAAGTAAAACGCAAAGTGTGAAGAACTTAAGTGTGGCTAACGTTTAGTCTATCTATATCGTGTAAATAAAGTGTGCTATTAAAGTGTATAGAGCTATAAATAATTTCAAACAGTGTTTATTATTTGCAATATAGAAAGAACTTGATTTTTTTAAAAGGTAAATAAATCAACGATTTTATAAAGGATAAAATCATAACAATACTATAAAAGCAAGTAAGATATGACTTACTGTAGGTTAAACAACTGTATGATAAATTATTCTGTCTCTGTTTCTTGCGTCTGATTTTCCCCTTCGTCAGCTTATTATTGGTTTGGCCCACTCAGCATTTTTGTAATAATAGAGGCGAATGGAATATATATAATATGAATATCCTCTTTCTTATTCTCAAACCCGTTATTCGATATCTGGCAACATAACTGAGATAACTAATATCAACTTTGATATACAATTAGGAATGAAAACCATTTTCATTGTATTTCTTTCAAATGATTGGCCAAACTAATAATAAGCTGACGATTAATTAAATTTGTTTTGTGAGTGTTTTTACTTGCTTATACATTTTACAGATCATATAAATGTGAAACTTTGTTGTATGTTTTGTTCTTTTGAATACTGAGATAAAATTAAAAAAATACATTAATTATGTGCAAAAATGTTATAAAAACATAAAACAGTTTTTGTTATTACAATATGTAACCCAAATATAAAATTTGTTGTGAGTTTGTACTAAGTTTATGAAACAACAAGCTGGTTAAAATTTTAGAAAATACAGTCATGTTGCACTTCTATGTATCTTTTTGATACTTTTGGCGATCATATGTTTTAAAACATGCTCTGTAGTTGTTCACTTTTACACATTATTTTTTGTATACATTGTTTTTAAATCTCTTTTTCGCCTAGGATATGAATTACAGCAACAACCCTCACCATACGCTTTTTGTTCACTCGTTTGACAGCTGTCATTTCTGACATCACTGGTATACCCTGTGATCCAAAGCATCTCTTAACTTCAAAGGCTTAGCATGGAAATAGATAGCAGGCGATCCTGACCATGAAAATTTTTAAATAATGAAACAAAAAATTAATAATGTATTAGAGAACAAACAAAGCCAGTTATAATTAACGAATTATCGGTGAATAGAAAAACGAGTTGACCTCCAAAATGAATCAAATTATAAAGAGCGTGGAGGAAGAAGCACGAATATTCAAAATTTAGATATCACTTAATTTAAATAGAAACTAGAAATAATAAGGGAGGAAATAATAAACCTACAATATGCCATTCATTGGGCCAAAGTAGGAGTAATCAACTCTTGTATTCTATCACAGGACGAAATGGAGACAATAGGAAAACTGTATAGAATTCCATATCCAAATGTAAAAGAAATAGAGTTTAATAAAATAAGAATAGCCTCAAGTAAGAATTCCCTGATTTATATTGTCAATATTCCTACCACTTATAATGAAACCTATTGATAAGACCTGTAAAAACTTAACAAATAGCCACCAAAATTGAATTTAACGAGATTTCAAGTTGTAATAAGAAAATGTTCGGTATAAAAAATATATGTAAGAACTACAACATGTTGACAATGTGCAAAGACGAAGATATTGAGAATATCAGTGGTTCAGAATGCCTCCCTAACCTAATCCACAGCAAACCCTCTAACTGCACTCTCATAAGTAACTCCCATATCCCCACTGTACAGGAAATACTACCTGGATGGATCAGGGAATAGACCAAAGGTATAGGGCAAACCTCATATATTTAGACAAAGTCCCAGATATAGTCCGCAGTTTGAGAGAATTCTCGGGAAGCATTACGCTGATAAGCGCGATCTTGGTAAGCTAGAGTATCAGATGGCCACCATCATTCAGGGTAATAATTCAGTCCTGGATTTCTACCAGGACGTCTATTCACATTTATCTCTAATCATAAACAACATTTCGTGTATGACAATTGGCAAAGAGGCCATGGACACCTTGATTCAGACCTATAGGGACAAAGCTCTGGATACATTTATCCGTGGATTAAGAGGTGACCTCTCCAAATTGTTGTGTATTCATGAACCGACAACACTCCAATAAGCCTCCCATCTGTGTCTAAAGCTCCTGAACCTGAATTTCCGCACGGAACAGCCTATAACAAGCAGGCCAGGAATCCACAAGTACCTCTGGGAAATAACCGAAATGCTAAACCCCAAACTTATAGACCTAAAAATTTCATCCCTCGAATGGTACCCACGGTCCCAAACACGTTTCTTCAACCACCATATTATAACTATAGACCACAACAACTTCATAACCAGAATCAATTTCCAAATCAATTCCAAACCAATAATAGTTATTATTTATTTTCATTTTAAAGTTTAGCAATATATGTATATTTTTAATTTCAATATAGTAATTTCAAGTTTTTAAGAATAGTTGTAAATCCAAATTTGACTCTATGTCATCAGTCGGTATATAAATTCCCTGAAAGTGTAACAACGTCCTATAAACCAATATGAACAATAATTTAAACCCCAATAACCCACCGCCACATCAACTTGCACCCAAACCTTTGGCAAGACCGGAACCAATGGATAACGATGAATCCATGCAGACTCGGCGGTCAACTATATGAATAGACCCCGAATAAACAACTTCGCAAGTAAAAGACCATTGGAAAATACGAACCAAGATCCTACTTCTACGCCAACTCTATCGGAGGTAAAACTACTATAACCTAACACGCTCTTGTCGATCTTTTCGGGATAAACGACAAAAATATTACATTTTTTCGACTTCCTACATTAAAATCGTTTCATGTAATATTGGAGAACGACACCCTTAAAGAACTATCAGCAATTATCCATACTTCAAAAGATTACATGACTCTGAAAGGTAATATCAGAATAAATTAAAACAACAAATTTCACAATCAGTTAACAATATGCAGATAGGAAATATGTAAAAAAAACATCCCAATCTATTCTCTGAACCGAACGAAGCTCTCGCGTACACAACGTCTGTAAAGGGCGAAATTAGGACCACCACTGACAACCCCATTTATTCTAGATGATATCCATATCCTATGCACTTAAAAGATGATGTTGAACATCAACATAGGGAACTATTGGATCAGGGCATCATAAAACCCTCAAAATCTCCATACAATTCACCGGTATGGTGAAAAAAAATGGATGCATCAGGTAAAAGAAAATGTCGACTACAGTCATCGACTACAGTAATGGTCACAATAGCGGACCGTTACCCAATTCCCGAAATAAATGAAGTGCTTTTACAATTGGGAGACAACAGGTACTTCCCGGTTTTGGATTTGAAAAGCGGCTTCCACAAAATTCCTTTAGGGGAAAAAGATATAGAAAAGACAGCATTTTCGGTAAATAATGGAAAGCACTAATTCACACGACTCACGTTCGGGTTAAGAAAAGCGTCCTCAATCTTCCAATGAACTCTTGATGATATACGGGGTAAATATAAGGTTTGCGAAAGGCGAAAGAACACATTTGGAAAGCATCGAAAAGGTTTTGCGTACACTGGAATTGGCAAACGTGAAGGTACAACTCGACAAATGCGAGCTTATGAAAACGGAAGTAGAATTCTTCGGTTTCTTGATATCGACAACGGGAATACGATGAAAACCCAAAAAAGTGGAGACTATAAACAACTTCCCGAAACCCTTAAGAACTTAAGGTCCTATCTCGGCATGACCGGGTTTTACCGCCGTTTTATTAAAGATTACTTTGGATGACAACGCCTTAGCAGAAAGAAATAAAAGGGACACTCCCATCAGAGGACGTAATGTTGGCTTACCCCAATTTTTGAAAGGAATTCCGACTCACGACTAATGCCTCCAACTATGCGATTGCTGCCGTTTTGGAACATTAATATCACGAACACTTAGTAGAACCGAAGAGCACTACGCTACAAATGAAAAAGAAATGTTGGCGATCATATGGGCCCTAAAGAGTTTAAGACACTATTTGTGTTGGATCAGCTATCAAAATATTTACGGATTATCAGTATCTAACACCTGCCTTGAACAATGGGACTTGTAATAGCAAACTAAGGAAATGGAAAACAATATTGGAATAATATAACTACGAACTACTGTACGTACCCGGGAATATCAACATTGCGGATGCACTGTCTAGACCCCCTCAACAAATATTCAAAATAAGCTCAACGGATGCAACACAACATGACGGTCGAAGCTCGCCTCGGAACCTGACACAACATATAAATGCACCTATAAATGTTTTTAAGAACCAGCTTATTATTGGACCGAATGAAACACAATCTTACGAATCCCAAATTGTTTTCGCAACATATCACAGGCATATCATTTTGGGACCAGACCTCAATGAGAAGGGGTTGGAGAAAGTCTTCAGGAAATATCTAAACCCCTCGGTTACAAATTATATAAAAAAAAACAAACGAGCTACTAGAAAAAGCCCAGAAAATTTACTCCACAGGTTTTAACAAGGTCCTCACAGGAGTGGCAACGAGAACAAAATTCAACTTCTAGAAAGAAGCTACTTCCCGAAAAAGATGGAAAAAGTAAAAAGTATAACTAAATTGTGTAAAATTTGGAAAGACAAATACGACCGACGCCCCAATTATATTTCTCTACAGGAAACTCCTATCCCTCAGTACCCCGGTCAAATAGTGCGCATAGACATTTAAATAACGGAGAAAACGTCAATTTGACAGCAATTGACAAGCTGACAAAATACGCGCAGGCAAAGATACTAAAATCAAGAGCTACGGAAGACATCAAACCACCATTTAGAGAAATATTGCAAAATTTTGGTATGCCCGAATTGGTCGTGGTGGACAACGAGAAATGTTTTAACTCGCAAGCCGATAATATTTATGCTCGAAAATCAATTTAACGTGAAGATATCCAGAATTCCACCATATGCCAGCACAGTTAATGAACAAATTGAGCGGTTCCATTCAACCCTTTCCGGAATCATGAGGTGCATAAAAGCGGAGGGAATCCAAAGCGGTTTTTTTTCCGAACTTCTAGATAAATCTATGAATACAACAGTACTGTCTATCCGTTCGAGGTATTTTTCGGCAGGAAACTTTGCAATGATCCTGTGGAATGGGAGCAGAATAGGGTTCAAATAGTGGAGAAATTTAAAGATCGACAGCGGTCTACCTTGAAATATCATAATAAGGAACAAATTTTTTAAGGGAGAATAGAAGATTAGGGACCAGACTGTCTAAAAGGTATTGGAGGTAGTGAGGGAAAATAAGCTTACTACAGTATTGACGTAAAGTGGGAGAGTTATCCACAGGGATAATATTCGTAACTAAGTGTTTGGTGTAATGACGGAAGTGAAGGTATTGGACTACACCAATTTAAGGGTGGTGGCGATCGACACAGGAATAGCGAAACTCCATATGGGAACTGTAAAGTTAGTGCATGAAGTTGATCTGGATAATAACCAGAATTTTATTAAAATGAGTAAGACAATGAGCACGAGAGTAAGTGTCTTGCGTCCACTCCCGATCCTAGAAATATTCCAACTACAAGATAAACTGAACCAAGATATAAAGCATCTCTTAACTTCATAGGCTCGGCATGGAAATGGATGGCAGGCAATCCATCCTGACCATGAAGATTTTGAAATAATGAAACAAAAAATGAATAATGTATTAGAAAAGAAAAAAAGCCAGTATTAATTAACGAACTTTCGGTGAATAGAATTAACGAGTTGACCTCCAAAATGAATCAAATTATAAAGGGCGTGTAGGAAGAAGCACGAATATTTCAAAATATAGATATCACTGAATTCAAATACAAACTTGAAATAATAAGGGAGGAAATAATAAACTTACAATATGCCATTCATTGGGCCAAAGTAGGAGTAATTAACTCTTGTATTATATCACAAGACGAAATGGAGACAATAGGAAAATGGAAGAAATATTAGAGTTTAGTAAACTAAGAATAGCCTCATGTAAGAATTCCCTGATTTATATTGTTAATATTCCTACCTCTTATAATGAAACCTATTGATACAGGTCTTATCAACTAAACAAATGGCCGCCATAATTGAATTTAACCAGATTTTAAGTTGGAATAAGAAAATTTTCGGTATAAAAAATATATGTAAGAACTACAACATGTTTACAATGTGCAAAGCCGAAGATATTGAGAAGATCAGTGGTTGAATGCCTACCTAACCTAATCCACAGCAAACCCTCTAACTGCACTCTCATAAGTAACTCCCATATCCCCACAGTACAGGAAATACTACCTTGATGGATCAGGAAATAGACGAAAGGTATAGGGAAAACCTCATAGATTTAGACAAAGTCCCAGATATAGTCCGCAGTTTGAGAGAATTCTCGGGCAGCATTACGCTGATAAGCGCGATCTTGGTACGCTAGAGTATCAGATGACCACCATCATTCAGGGTAATAATTCAGTCCAGGATTTCTACCAGGACGTCTATTCACATTTATCTTTAATCATTATCGTGTATGACTATTGGCAAAGAGGCCATGGACACTTTGATTCAGACCTATAGGGACAAAGCTCTGGATACATTTATCCGTGGATTAAGAGGCGACCTCTCCAAATTGTTTTGTATTCGGGAAACGACAACACTCCCAAAAGCCCTCCATCTGTGTCTAAAGCTCCAGAACCAGAATTTCCGCTCGGAACATGCCTATAACAAGCAGGCCAGGGATCCACAAGTACCTCTGGGAAATAACCGAAATGCTAAACCCCAAACTTATAGAACTAATAATTTCATCCTTCGAATGGTACTCACGGTCCCGGAAACACAATATGTTAACAACCCGAACACGTTTCTCCAACCACCATATTATAACTATAGACTACAACAACTTCATAACAATAATCAATTTCCAAATCAATTCCAAACCAATAAAAGTTATTATTTATTTTCGTTTTAAAGTTTAGCAATATATGTATATTTTTTAATTCAATATAGAAGTTTTTAAGAATAGTTGTAAATCCAACTTTGACTCCATGTCATCAGTCGGTATACAAATTCCCTGAAAGTGTAACAACGTCTTATAAACCAATATGAACAATAATTCAAACCCCAATAACCCACCGCCACATCAACTTGCACCCAAACCTTTGGCAAGACCGGAACCAATGGATAAAGATGAATCCATACACACTCGGCGGTCAACTATATGAATAGACCCCGAATGAACAACTTCGCAAGTAAAAGACCATTGGAGGATACGAACCAATATCAAACTTCTACGCCAACTCTGTCGGAGGTAAAACTACTATAACCCAAAACGCTTTTGTCAATCTTTTCGGGATAAACGACAAAAATATTACATTTTTTCGACTACCTACGTTAAAATCGTTCCATGTAATATTGGGGAACGACACCCTTCAAAAGATTACATGACGGTGAAAGATAATATAAGAGTAAAATTAAATAAACAAAATTCACAATGAGTTAACAATATGCAGATAGCAAATATGTAATAAAAAACATCCCAATCTATTCTCTTAACCGAACGAAGCTCTCGCGTACACAACGTCTGTAAAGGGCGAAATTAGGACTACCTCTGACAACCCCATTTATTCTAGATGATATCCATGCACTTAAAAGATGATGTTGAACATCAACTTAGGGAACCATTGGATCAGGGCATCATAAGACCCTCAAAATCCCCATACAACTCACCGGTATGGGTAGTACCAAAAAAAAAATGGATGTATCAGGTGAAAGGAAATGTCGACTACAGTCATCGACTACAGGAATGTTCACAGTAGCGGACCGTTACCCAATTCCCGAAATAAATGAAGTGCTTTCACAATTGGGAGACAACAGGTACTTCTCGATTTTGGATTTGAAAAGCGGCTTCCACCAAATTCCTTTAGGGGAAAAAGATATAGAAAAGATAGCATTTTCGGTAAATAATGGAAATCACTAATTCACACGACTCTCGTTCGGGTTAAGAAATGCTTCGTCAATCTTCCAATGAGCTCTTGATGATATACTGCGTAAATATAAGGTTTGCTACATTTATATAGATGATATAATTGTGTTTGCAGAGGCGAAAGAACACATTTGGAAAGCATCGAAAAGGTTTTGCGTGCACTGGAATCGGCAAACATTAAGGTTCAACTCGACAAATGTGAGTTTATGAAAACGGAAGTAGAATTTCTCGGTTTCTTGATATCGACAACGGGAATACGTCCAAATCCCAAAAAAGTGGAAACTATAAACAACTTCCCAATTCCCAAAACCATTAAGGACTTAAGGTCCTTTCTCGGCATGACCGGGGTTTACCGCCGTTTTATTAAAGATTACTTTGGGTGACAACGCCTTAGCAGAAAGAAATAAAAGGGACACTCCCATCAGAGTAAGTAATGTTGGCTTACCCCGATTTTTGAAAGGAATTCCGACTCACGACTGATGCCTCCAACTATGCGATTGCTGCCGTTTTGGAACATTTATATCACGAACACTTAGTAGAACCGAAGAGCACTACGCTACAAATGAAAAAGAAAGAGTTTAAGAAACTACTTGTGTTGGAGCAGCTATCAAAATATTTACGGATTACCTGTATCTAACACCTGCCTTGAAAAATAGGACTTCTAATAGCAAACTAAGGAGATGGAAAGCAATATTGGAAAAATATAACTACGAATAACTGTACGAATCCGGGAATACCAACATTGCGGATGCATTGTCTAGACCCCCACAACAAATATTCAAAATAAGCTTAACGGACGCAACACAACATGGCGATCAAGGCTCGCCTCGGAACCTGACACAACATACAAATGCACCTATAAATGTTTTGATGGACCAGCTTTTTATTGAACCGAATAAAGCACAACCTTAAGAATCCCAAATTGTTTTCCCAACATATCACAGACATATAATTTTGGGACCAGAGCTCAATGAGAAGGGGTTGGAGAAAATCTTCAGGAAATATATAAACCCCTTGGTTACAAATTGCATGAAAACAACAAACGAAATACTAGGAAAAGCCCAAGAAATTTACTCCTAGAAAGAAGCTACTTCCCGAAAAAGATGGAAAAAGTTAAAAGTATAACAAAATTGTGTAAAATTTGTAAAGAAAACAAATACGATCGACGCCCCAATAATATTTCTCTACAGGAAATTCCTATCCCTCAGTACCCCATCAAATAGTGCACATATACATTTACATAACGGAGACAATTTTGACAGCAATTGACAAGCTGACAAAATACGCGCAGGCAAAGATACTGAAATCAAGAGCTACGGAAGACATCAAACCACGATTAAGGGAAATATTGCAGAATTTTGGTATGCCCGAACAGGTTGTGGGCGACAACGAGAAATTTTTTAACGCCAAGTCGATAATATTTATGCTCGAAAATTAATTTAACGTAAAGATATTCAGAATTCCACTATATGCCAGCACAGTCAATGGACAAATTGAGCGGTTCCATTCCACCCTTTCCGGAATCATGAGGTGCATAAAGGCGGAGGGAACCCAAAGCGGTTTATCCGAACTTCTATATTAATCTATGAATAAAACTGTACTGTCTATCTGTTCGAGGTATTTTTCGGTTGGAAACTTTGCAATTATCCTGTGGAATGGGAGCAGAATAGAGCTCAAATAGTGGAGAAATTTAAAGATCGACAGCGGTCTACCTTGGAATATCATAATAGGGATAAAAGGGAGCCGAAAGACTACAAAGTAGGCGAACAAATTTTTGTAAGGGAGAATAGGAGATTAGGGACCAAATTGTCTAAAAGGTATTGGAGGTAGTGAGGGGAAATAAGCTTACTACAGTATTGACGGAGATTGGAGAGTTATCCACAGGGATAATATTTGTAAATAAGTGTGGTGTAATGGGGGAAGTGAAGGTATTGGACTACACCAATTTAAGGGTGGTGGCGATCGACACAGGAATAGCGAAACTCCATATGGGAACTTTAAAGTTAGTGCATGAAGTTTATCTGGATAATAACCAGAATTTGATTAATATGAGGAAGACAATGAGCACGAGAGTAAGTGTATCCCATCACTTGCGTCCACTCCTGATCCTAGAAATTTTCCAACTGCAAGGTAAACTGAACCAATTAGAACCAATATCTAAAGCATCTCTTAACTTCATAGGCTCGGCATGAAAATGGATAGCAGTCAATCCTGACCATGAAGATTTTGAAATAATGAAACCAAAAATGAATGTATTAGAGAACAGAAAAAGCAAGTCATAATTGACGAATTATCGGTGAATAGAATAAACGAGTTGACCTCCAAAATTAATCAAATTATAAAGGGCGTGGAGGAAGAAGCACGAATATTTCTAAATTTAGATATCACTGAATTCAAATACAAACTAGAAATAATAAGGGAGGAAATAATAAACCTACAATATGCCATTCCTTGGGCCAAAGTAGGAGTAATTAACTCTTGTATTCTATCACAGGACGAAATGGAGACAATAGGAAAAATAGAATTCCATATCTAAATGTGGAAGAAATATTAGAATTTAGTAAAATAAGAATAGCCTCAAGTAAAAATTCCCTGATTTATATTGTCAATATTCCTACCACTTATAATGAAACCTGTAAAAGGCTATTGATAAGACCTGTAAAAACTAAACAAATTGCCACCAAAATTGAGTTTAACGAGATTTTAAGTTGTAATAAGAAAATGTTCGGTATACAAAATATATGTAAGAACTATAACATGTAGACAATGTGCAAATACGAAGATATTGAGAATATCAGTGGTTTAGAATCCACAGCAAACCCTCTAACTGCACTCTCATAAGTAACTTACATATCCCCACTGTACAGTAAATACTACCTGGAACTTTACTATTACCAATATAACGGCACGATTTTCATAAGCCAATAACCTTGTGACTTGACTGGTACCTTCATTATTAAATTTCATAATGAAACAATTTCGGTGAACGGGACGACCTTTTCATCCTCAGAGATTAACCTCTCTAATCCACTACCAGCCATAGTACAATCAATAACTGAAAACCTACATGTGGAGGAAATCCTTTCGTTGGAGTTGATTAAACAACTGCACACCAATAGTACTGCAGTTGGGTGATGCTATTGCGTACGTCCTAGCGATCTCCACAATAATCATAATGCTGTCCGTTTGTCTGCAGCAAAACTTCGACAAAAAGAAATTACAGTCCCTGAAAACTATTAATATTAATACTTCAAGTATTACAACACCACCTAAGACTATTACTATGGGTGCAAACGAGCCTGCGGAGCACGCCATAGAAAGAATTGGTCAGATACCTTATTTTTGATTGATGACAATCAATCTAAGGGGGGAAGAGTTAACAAAATAAACATTTATTTCTCCCTGGGTTAATTTGCTTTACTTACCTTCACATATTGAAGTTCATTTTACTTGTTCTCAATATAACTTTATTAATACCAAAACTGCTGACGGTATGTCTGCTGTTTTGTAATTGTAAGTATTTCTAAATAAATAATACCAATTCTTTGGTTCTTAAAAACATATTAAAATAACTTACCTAAACAAGAGTGGAAGGCGGAACGCCATACATAAAGAAGAGCGGCAACGCTACGTCAAAACGATAAAAACAAATAAAGCAACCCTGATTTTTTTTTACAAAAAAGTACATTAAAATATTGGTGTTTGTGATTTGTAAATTAAAATTTAATAAAAAAATAACAAAATATTAAAGTTCAAAACCTGAGTTATATTCTTCATATTTGCCATCTCTTATGTCCTGATGAACTAGATCTATAACTTCATCGTTTAAATTCTAAATTAAAAAAAGAAAGACAAAATAAAAAATATATTTCATAATTAACACAGAACAAAATATTTAATTTAAAAGATAAGGTCCATTCCATAATTATAACGTCACTTTTATTTTTAATATAACTGTTTCAATATATATTGATTCCCTTAGGTCTCTTCGGATGAATTAGGGTACGTTCGTAAATGCAGTAGTTGCGCATCACTGCAGCATAATAAAAGTAAAACGTTCAAAAAAGCATCACTTGACAGCACTGATTTACGTCAAACGTTTTTTTATGCAAACAATTGACAGTGCTGCCGCAAAATTTTGCAACTATGGCATCATTAAAGTTTCTGATGCAATATTGCGAAATCAGTCTTCATTTTCATTTTAATTGATTTATAATAATTAAAAGTCGTTTCATCTTTCTATTAATTCTTTTTTTTTATTATAAGTTAACAAAAAGTTTTCATTTTACCATCAAGATTTTCAATAATATTTGTTAATTTTATTGTGGTGAACATATTTTTGTCTTTTGCAAAACGTTCTAAAAAGTAAACTGTGCAGTTGTTGAGCAGTAGCAAAGCATCTGCAGCAGATGATCACGCATCAGCAACATAAATTGGCATAACTGCCGCAATGATGCGCAAGTTTTCTGCATTTACGAACGTACCCTTACTCTTCTTTGAATATGCTGTAGTGTATGCATGACGTCATGTGTCATGCATAACTGTATGCCTAGTTGCATTGTACATGTATGTAATAGTAATAAAATAACAATAAAACAAGTATAAGAAAGCAAACGAAACCAATGCATAATTGTTTGAATATCTTAGTAATTACTTTTGTATAAATAAACACTTTTGAAAGAGGAGAACTCAGTTCATCGATATATGTTACAGTTTTATAACAGGTATATTTAATATAGGATGAGTGTCTTGGATTTCGTCTGAAATCAAAACAAAGCTTAAGTTATAAATAACTTTGGATATTTGAATTGCACTCAATACTTCAGAGTTTACTCAATACCAAATGAAGAAGTTATTTCAACTTACTGAAATTTATGGGATATTGATACAATTGCATATAAACATATGGTTTCAAAACCATATGTATTCGTTTCATTAAATTTAAGTTATCGAGTGACTAGAAAGTAACTCAATTCTAGATTCTAATGTTAGCTATATAAGCAGAGGAAATTTAAAATAAAGGAGGAATTATCAACCATTGATCAAACTCGCTTATAAATTTATTTTTAAGTGGCGAGGCGCTTATAACAAAACTGCTACATGGCGTAGGAGTCTGATATCAAGAAAACGATATCAGACAACATTACATGGCGATCCTGCAAAATTCGATCCTGCCAAAATCGATCCTACAATCGCTCCAAGATTGAGCAAGAAGAGGCACCTAATCCACGCCTGGGATTAGAAGGGCTGTTCGGCCGAAGAACAAGCCAAGAAGGAAACAACCACCAAATTCCTAGAAGAGGACAACAAAAAATAATTTAAAATATAACTTAATAGAAATGGAGTGCTCTTTATGAGAACCCATTAGGTACGGAGGCGACTTCGCCCATGTACCGAAATTTAAAAAAAAAAGTGCAAGAAAAATAAATCAAAAAAGAGTAAACCTACGATGAAATAAAGCATAGTTGGACCAAAACCACTAAAGGCCGAAGATTACATCAAGAGAACCAAGCCAACGAAGAAGGAAGAACCAAAAATACCGAGGGTAAAGCCACCTAAACGTCGCGGGGGCTACTTGGCCAATAAAAGAAGAGAAATAGCAAATTTGAAACGGGTCAAAAATTCATCACCACCTTGGAAGCTGGCAACGAGATATTGGCTGCAAATATATGAGCTGGAAAAACTACATTATAAAATAAATAAAAATATGAAATAGGAAAATAAAATAAAATAAAAAAAAAATTCTAAGATTTAAATTTTATATGAACATTTGTAAAAAAAAAAAATTAAATAAAATATAATAACTATAAAACTTTATTTAATATCGTATGGCCGATGATAAGAAAGAAAAAGAAAACATAACAGGAATATGAAAATCTCAACAATAATATTGATAGCTTCAATTATTTCTGGTATTATAGGATTAATAGTCATATTTAGAAACAAACTGAGGAGCTAAACAAGAAAAAGGAGAATTATACAGAAACAAAGATCATTTAGAATTTTGAGAAGAGTAATACTAAAGAACTTTCAGATGGGAAAAACTAGAATTTTGTAAATTTAATAGAACATTTTAATCAGTATAAGGTACATGAACATTCTATTAATAACGGTCTATGGGAACATATACAATTAGGATGTCTATGCGATTATTTAGAGAATCGGCAAAACACTTGTTGAAAAATTTATTTGTCTGTCTAGAGATGACTGAGGATGAAGTCAAGCGTATTTATGAATTTAATGTACGATCCACTTTAATGGTTCGTCAATCCTCTTTTCCTTGAACAATCCAGAATGGGTGACAAGTCAACTACTGAACAATGGTTGGAAGTTTATGAGCAGTGTGCAAAATATATGTTAACCAATGATTCCATAAAAACACTCGGAGAATTGAATGAACTCTGCGAAATGGGTTTGCCCTATAATTTGGAAAGGGCACTGAGTGAACAAATAAAAACTAGTAATTGTAATAATATTACACATTGCCTACTACGTATTCAAGACGATCTACGTAATGATATAGCAATGAGTATGGAATACAAGACCTACAAGGATGCTATACTGAAGAAACTTAACTAAAAAATATGGATATTTGGAGTGATATACAATCATGAAATAGTACTAAGAATATTTTAGAAGATCTGCTTGTGAATAATGTAAATAATAAACATTTGGTTTAATATTTGTAAATAAAAGTTTGTTTTATTTATTTAATTTATAAAAAACTTTGTCTTAGGCTGAAAGGTACTAAAACCTTTGAAAATTTAAAAATTATGTCATCATCGTTAACCGAAAGTTCTTCTCTAAAATGCCAATATTGTTGAATTTCAAGTGGCAAATTATCTTTTGATTTTGGCCATCCATTTTGAATAAATTTGGTAAGTATTTGAAAGGACTTATCAGTTTTTGTAAGATTTTTTAAATTTTCGAATTCTTTGTCAGACATTAACAGAATCATTTGCACTTTAAAGTTTTCTTCTTCTTCTTTACTGACCTTATTTTCACAATCACGACTTAGAGGATCAGCTAAATACATTTTTTCACCTGGTTTATAGATGACTGTTGGATTATACGTAAGTAAGCTAAGTCTGATTTTTTGTAATCTAGTAGGTAATGAGTGTATCGGCTTTTTGAATATTGAATTTGGGGTAATTGCTTACCCCAAATGTATTGATGAAAATTTTCGCAGCCAAATTTAACAGCTAATACCTCTTTTTCCAATTGGGAATATCGAGATTGGCAATCTGTCAAAGATTTGGAAGCATATGCCACTGGGTGACCATCTTTTAGCAAAACTGCTCCCATTGCGTATGAACTGGCATCAACTTGAAGCTTAACATCTTTTTTGACATCATAAAGTTTGAGTACTGGTGGTTCGCTAATGATTTCTTTAAGTTTATCGAATGATTGTTGTTCAATTGAGTCCCAACGAATTAGATTTTTTAAGCAAAGCTCGCAACGGCGCAGTAATGTAAGAACAATTTTTAATAAATTTACTAAGATATGTGAATTTGCCAAGAACTCTTTGTAGTTCTTTTCGATTTTTTTAGTGGTTTAAGCCTGTTGACTGCGTCAATTTTTTCTGGATCTGGATCCATACCGCGGTCGCTTATTATGTGTCCCAGAAACTTTACTTGTTTACGATCAAATTTACATTTTTGTTTATTTAATTTCATACCACTTTTTTCAATAATATTAATTACCTCAGCTGTTGTTTTATGTAAATCTTCTAGAGTGTTTGAATGTATTAAAATATCATGAATCGCCACTTTCACATTAGACATATTGGAAAAAAGTTGTTGCATTACACTTTAAAAAAATTCAGGTGCTGATGATATGCCGAACGGCAATCTTTTACAGGAATATCTTCCCCGCACGTAAGTATTTTTTTGTGCGATTGGATACCGGAATTTGAGCTGCAATTTCTTCCAGTGTATTCATTGGAAAATGACGGCGCTTTATATTTTTGTTGACACTAGGAGAACCCATACAAATTCTTATTTTGTTATTTTTACGTACCACCACCATTGGCGAAACAGCTGGAGTTGGTTCATTAGTTGGTTTAATTACCCCCAATTTCACCATTTTATCAATTTTTTTACGTCATCTCTAATTTTGAATGCAACACGTCTGGCTGGAAAAATTTCAAATTTGGGATCATCAATCAGATCGATGTCATATATAAAATTTTTTAAGCAACCAAGGCCGTTAAATAAGTTGTCCTTTACTTATAGTTGCTGAACTCCCTTTATAAGGTTTAGTTTTTCACACGTATCACCACCTAGAATTGGCTTAACATTTTCATTTACGATTTTAAAATTAATTTTGCAAGGTTTTTCTGTTATTTCACAATTTAACAATATTTGACCCAATACTTGTAATATGTGATTACCGAATGACACTAAACGTTTAACATTGCAGGAATGTTAGTTGTCAGAATTTTAACGGCATTTATTTTATCAACAATAAATTTTGGCAGTACATTACACTCAGCACCAGTATCAAGTTTAATTGCAGGTAATAAGTATTCAAGCTCAAGGTCTATTTTATACAAAATTATTTATTTTTCATCCAATATTTCGCTATCTCAATGGATAGCTTCTTCAGGGATTCTTTGTTTTTTAATTTTAAACAAATTTGTCAAATTTATTGATATCATAAATATTAGAATTTTCTAACCGTTCAGAAATCATTGGTACATAAGTTAAAGACTTGTAAATCTTTGGTTTAGTAACTATATTCACACTACCTTCTCTATGTCTATTGTACTGTCCAATCAATTTATAAATCAATTCCCTTGGGAAATTATTATCCTCTAAAATATTTCTGATTCTTATTTTATTATTTTTTTTATTTAATTTATTTATTTATTTTCAATATTAGAACCGTAAGAATTGATTCAATTGGTATATCTTATTTTTAATATAAAGGTCAATAATAATATAAAAAATATATGCTAAGTTCGCAAACAAAATCAACATGTTAAGTTTAAATTTAAATTTGGCTATCTAGTTTGATAATAAAAAGATTAAAGGGTTGATAAAAATTAAGATTAAGTAGAAAATGAGAATAACTAGTTATTTAAGGATACAAATTCAAATAGCGCTTTCCTGAATCCGTTTTTTCTCTGAATAAGTTTAATATAAGCAGGCAAAGTATTCCATATTTTAATGGCGTTGATAAAAAAAATCTTCCAGAGTTAAGACACGTATATCGTGGTATTATTAAAGTCATGCAACGGGCCGATCTACCAAATGTTAGTTTATTATAAAGATAAGATGGGGTTTTCTGATTCAGAAGTTTATGCAAGAATATTATGTTTCGCATATGCAAGTAATCACCCAAATCGCAACCAAGAATCATTTTCGCCATGATGATACACTATCAAATCGATTTAACACATATACATACCGTGTCGCATTATTAAAAGATACTTGAAGTTTGTGTAGTGAATGTGAATCTAATTTACTATAAACTTCTGCTGAATACGTAATCAGCGGAAGTATTAACTGAACTATAGGCTTTTTTTTATTTCAGTGGGTGTAAATTGTTATTCTCGGCCCACATTCTGATCGCGTCAAGATCCTCATTGAGTCTAAAACATAAATCCTCTGACATACCAATACGATTAGATATGTAGAATTGTATGTCATCTGCATAGGCATGAATATGAGCATGTTTTACCACACTTATTTTCGGTACAGGAGTAATTCGTCCAATTTTCCACAAGCTAGGGAAGACTGACGTTGTTATTATGTGATTAAATATATGCGTGAGGGATCCCACAATATACGGCAAAATCATCTTTACAAACCTTATAGATACATCATCTTCTCCGATAGCATTGGACCTTATATTCATTGCCATCTTATAAATATCAGACCTCGATACAGAAGAGAATTCAAAAGAGCTTGAACAGAGGAGATTTGGTAGAGTACCGTTATTACGACGGTCAGTAATCACATTTTCACCAAAAAAATTATTGAGGTCATCTGGATCTAATGTACAGTCAGATGTAGTTTGAGAATGGATACCTAATATTTTAACATTCTTCCATAGTTGGCTAGTGGGTAAGGAAATATTCAATTTCTTAGAAAAATACAATTTCTTGGCCTGCCTAACCATCAGATTAGTCTTATTTCTAGCTCTAGTATACAGCACTCTAATGTGCGGTTATGTTTCCAAACATTATATAATCGATTACGATCACAAATAGATTGTTTAACAGAAGTATTGTACCAAGGACAAGAAGATTTTTTTATTAGAACACAACGCGTGGGAACATGTCTATTATAAAGATTCTGCAATATTGATAAAAAGAATCCATCTTACCATCAACTGATGGCGAATACCAACATTCATTCCAGTTCAAAGTTGTTAATTCGGAGTATAAGGAGGATACATTAATAGAATTAAAATCTTTATAAGTGATAAGTCCCGAGCTTACATCCCTTACGAGGCTGATATTTAGGGAGCAAAAAAGTAGATCATGATCAGAAACAAAAGAAATCTGGTCAAACTGAAAGTAAAAATAAATCAAGCAGGCTTGGGTTATTATCTGGAGAGAACCGTGTAGGCCCCTGTTGGTTCACAATCTCCAGACCAACAGAGCTAACAAAGTCACGCATATCCTCAGAGTATCCATCATCAATAAGTAAATTTACGTTAAAATCACCACTGGTAACATAAAAATCATAATTTATGATATAATTGTTAAAATCTGCGAAAAATGGTTCCAGGCTAAATAGTTTATTAGGATTGTATACACATGAAACAAAAATCTTCTTGACATTATCATAAATTTCTACATTAATATATTCAATGTTAGGATCCTTTGATACATTTACGAGTTTAGCATTAATATTTGTTTTACAATATATTGCAACCCCACTACCTCTCATATCTTTTCTACAATGCTTGAAGAGATTGTAGCCACTTATCCTGTAGTGATTCTCAGACACATCAAAATTATTGAGGTCATCTGGATCTAATGTACAGTCAGATGTAGTTTGAGAATGGGTACCTAATATTTTAATATTCTTCCATAGTTGGCTAGTGGGTAAGGAAATATTAAATTTCTTAGAAAAATACAATTTCTTGGCCTGCCTAACCATCAGATTAGTCTTATTTCTAGCTCTAGTATACAGCACTCTAATGTGCGGTTATGTTTCCAAACATTATATAATCGATTACGATCACAAATAGATTGTTTAACAGAAGTATTGTACCAAGGACAAGAAGATTTTTTTATTAGAACACAACGCGTGGGAACATGTCTATTATAAAGATTCTGCAATATTGATAAAAAAGAATCCATCTTACCATCAACTGATGGCGAATACCAACATTCATTCCAGTTCAAAGTTGTTAATTCGGAGTATAAGGAGGATACATTAATAGAATTAAAATCTTTATAAGTGATAAGTCTCGAGCTTACATCCCTTACGAGGCTGATATTTAGGGAGAAAAAAAAGTAGATCATGATCAGAAACAAAAGAAATCTGGTCAAACTGAAAGTAAAAATAAATCAAGCAGGCTTGGGTTATTATCTGGAGAGAACCGTGTAGGCACCTGTTGGTTCACAATCTCCAGACCAACAGAGCTAACAAAGTCACGCATATCCTCAGAGTATCTATCATCAATAAGTAAATTTACGTTAAAATCACCACAGGTAACATAAATATCATAATTTATGATATAATTGTTAAAATCTGTGAAAAATGGTTCCAGGCTAAATAGTTTATTAGGATTGTATACACATGAAACAAAAATCTTCTTGACATTATCATTAATTTCTACATTAATATATTCAATGTTAGGATCCTTTGATACATTTACGAGTTTAGCATTAATATTTGTTTTACAATATATTGCAACACCACTACCTCTCATATCTTTTCTACAATGCTTGAAGAGATTGTAGTCACTTATCCTGTAGTGATTCTCAGACACATCATACTTAAACCAAGTTTCCGTAACACAAATAATATCAACTCGAGAATTTTCAAATACGTTTCTTATATAATGTAGTTTTAAACCACTTAAGCTCCTCGCATTGAAATGTACGACATTTAGACCAGATCGCTGCTTACATAATATATTTAACAAAGAAGATTGATTTCCATCAACACCATAACCACCATTATGATAATTGATGATTTATTTGAAAAAAAATTTTATATGATTCTGAATTATATTTAAATGAAAGAAAAATTATATGAAATATAAAGAACTAGATAGCCTCACAATTAGTCAAAGATATAAAAAAACACTATCATTAATATAAAAAGAAAAAAAATGTATAAATTAGTAAAGAAAAATCATTCATATATTTATTCTTCCAAAGCACTTTCATCCGCAACTTTTATGGCTACTGATTTTTTCTGCAGACGGACGTATATCTTTCCCCTAACAGAGAACAAACTCGATAATTTGCCGTCAAGTTTATATTTTACAGCTATTTGTAGCAATTTTCTCGTTGAAACGTCTAAGCTTTCATATATGCGAAAAATAGTATCTGTACTGAATCCAGCCGAACGCATTGAGACTGTAGTTTTGGAGTTTCTACGATACTCAGAAAAAGCTTTTAGGCATCGATTCCTGTCAAAAGGAGTATAAAATTTCACAATAACAGCGGTGTTTTTATTTTCCGAATTTTTAGACGGCACACGGAAAATGTCACGTATTGGAGGGGGAAGAAAATCAATAAAATGGCAGACTTGATTAAATACGCTTTTAAAATTTTCCGAATCAGAGAAATTAATTCCAAATATTATTGCATCAGAAGTTATGTACTTCACTGTATGTTTTTCGTGTTTTGTTTTTATTGCATTTAATTCTCCTTTTAGTTCTTCAATTTCTTTACTCAGTTTGTGAATAATTGCAAATTCCCTTTCAATAGATGTAATACGGTCGTCTCATTGTTTTATTCTTTCGTGTATTATTTTAATTTCACATACAATTTTATTAGATAATTTTGATTCTAAGATTAAGCATTGTTTCATTATTAGTTTGCAGTCTCTCTTCCATCAGCTTCATTTCACACAGCACAGATTGTATTGTACATGTTTCATTATCTATTTTTGTTGTTTTTGGATTATTATTCAAACCAAAACTCAGCTTGCGCTATTTAACGGTAGACATTTATTTTGCTTTATGATTCCTTCTTTGTTTATGTTGTTGTTTATTTTAATTTCTATTTTTTTTTTGAGTTGGTTATTGGCTATATCTTTTATTATATTAGTTTTTATTATTTTCAGCTTTTTATATTCTAATAAAAATATTTTTTAACAAATTAGGTCTCTGCACAATAAGAGTTTTAATGTTGAATATTTTAAAAATTTTTGAAATTGTTTACAAAATGCAAAAACATTAAAAATAAACGGAGCAACACAAAAACACAACCGTCTCTTACAATGACTCTATTACTTCTATGAAAAACTATATCACCAATATTTAAAACCTTATCTATAAGATTTTTGGCAGTATTTATAATAACTCTTCTTGGATGTTTTGAATAATAATTAATAATTCTACCCGTATTGCATGGTTTTTTCCACAATTGCGGCAATCGAAAGTTGTTTTTTCTGAAGTTTTTGTTTTTTTGTTATGAATTTCAGCTGTTTGTTTTTGAGCCAATTCTGTAGCTTGGGCAATTTGGAGGGCTTATGTCTTCTGACAATAATTTTGTGCGAAGAGTATCGCTCCTTATTCCCAAAATAAGTTGGCCACGCAATAGACTATCGGTAAGCTTTTCAAATTCACAGTTCTGCGCTTGGAGCCTTGACCGTGTTATGTACTCATCAATAGTTTCACCTTCATTTTGAACAATTTTATGAAATTTATACCTTTCAAACGTAATGTTTAATTTTGGTGTAAAATATCTTTCAAACTTTTCCTTAACATGTTCAAGTTTTTCGTTTGATGTTACTGGCAACGAATTGTAAATTTGTATTGCAGAATACCCAATAGCTGACATGAAAGTTCCAACTTGTACGTTTTCTGGCTTATCATTTAACCCTGTTGCTACTTCAAAATATTGATATTGCTTCTTCCATAATTTCCACTCTTTGGTATCATGTTCGATAACCAAAGGTTTCGGAGGTCTTAAAAATTGCAGGTGTCCGCCATTTTTGAAGAAAAAAATTTTTTTTTATTGCAAAATTGGTTTCCTTTTTATTTTGTTTAATGTTATTCAGATTTTAATTTTAATAACAAGTTACGACGGGTTTCGGTACATTCGGTACATTTGGTTAATTATTTGTAAATTAAAGTTTGTTTTATTTATTTAATTTATAAAATATGAATCAAATTTAAAGTTGTATTTAAGATGGAGATCACAATTATAGGGTAGATACACCAGAATAAAAATAATGACAAGTAACAAACAATAAAAGTTACAATGCTTATATATGCATATTCTAAATAATAAACAAAAGATAATTATAATTAACTTCAGTGTTGGAACAAAGAGTAGTAGATATGCAGTAGTTTGAAGGTGTATGATCACCTTCTCAAATAAGAAGGAAACCACTCTCCAGAGTACAATTGGACTCTGAGGCATTGAAGGAAATGATACTAAAAATTTATGAAAAAATTAATAAAACGCTGGTGATAACAAGGAACATGAAGAAACAAATGATACAAAATAAAGGAAAAGAAAATGAGAAAGAGAAAAATGAGGAAAACGGTAATACAGATACCAATGAGCCTGATCAACTTAAAATTTAGGAATGTACATCCATAAGAGATATAAAACTTGCAAGAAAATTGAAGTTTATATTAGAAAAGTCGACTAGAGAATTCAGTATTGAAAACAATGATGCTTTAAATAAAACTGCAGTCAGATGTAGCGATAATTCATTTATTTAGATAATATGTTGGAGAAACTACTTTCTGTTTTGAGCATATTGGATTTCAAAAAGTTCGCACTAGAAAAAAGTGACGAAATATTTAAAAGAATAAATAAAGAAAAACAAAAAGAGAAAATAAATAAAAGTAACGAAAATTACGTCAGAATTCTATTATACAGTAATCCTCAGAGAATAACAAAAGATGAAGAGAAACTAGAATTAATAAAATTGTATCACAACACACCATGCGGAGTACATTTCGGAATAAGAAAAACACTATTGAAACTAAAGCAAAAATATATCAGAATATGAATAAAATGATAAAAAAGTATGTATCAATGTGTGATCTTTGTCAAAGGAACAAACAAATAAGGCACACTAAGGAACCACTATGTGTTACTGACACACCAGACCAAAGTTTTAGCACTATAGTTATCGACATGGTTGGACCATTAAGACCTTCTGAAAACTATCGATACATATTGACAATGCAATGTGAATTAACAAAATACGTAATAGCAGTCCCGATGGAGACGAAAGAAGCTAAGTCTGTAGCAAAATGCTTAACAGAAAATCTGATATTGAAATACGGCATATTTAAAACTTTATATAATTTAGAAAATTACGCGAATGATATGAAGACCAGATTAAAACTTTCATTAGAGAATGCCAGAAAACTATTAGAAATAGTAAATAGAAATAGGAATAAAGATTCCTATAATAAGGTAAATATTATAGATCTCAAAATAGGGGCTTTAGTACTAGTAAAATTAGAAAATAGAAAAAAGGATGAATCACCATATCATGGTCCATACGAAATTACGAATATAGAATATTTAAATGTAACAATACGAATTAAGAATGAAACTAAGACAATACATAAAAACATGTTAAAGAAATATAATACTAAATTGTAAAAAAATATTATACATATATAATTTGAGAATATAGTCATAAAAATGACATAATAATTTTTGGTAATATAAGAATACATATTTAACATAAACAAAAAAATATGACAATATAAACAAAAACACAACATTAGTAATATAAGAAACTTGCAATATGATAAGAATATTTTTTTAACAACATTATATTAAACGTTATAACATAAACAAAAGCAGAATAATAAAACACTTTATATTGAATAATAACTTTCATATATATTAAAATTACAATGAAATTATTTTTTGGAAAATACAATGCAAGCAAAATGTAATTAAAATCCTACAATTTTTGTAAACACAAATTGTATGATTTTAATGAAAGATCGGGGTTGTAGTGTATGCATGACGTGGCTTAAATACGAATATAAACAAACTTTACATATATTTGCCAAGCATAACTGTATGCGTTGTACTTGTATGTAATAGTAATAAAATAACAATAAAACATAAATATAAGAAAGCAAACGAAACCAATGCATAATTGTTTGAATATCCTAGGTCAGTAATTACTTTTGTATAAATAAACACTTTTGAAAGAGGAGAACTCAGTTCATCGCTTTATGTTACAGTTTTATAACATG
Source organism: Eustalomyia histrio (assembly GCA_949748255.1). Classification (NCBI taxonomy): domain Eukaryota; kingdom Metazoa; phylum Arthropoda; class Insecta; order Diptera; family Anthomyiidae; genus Eustalomyia; species Eustalomyia histrio. The sequence goes on from OX456526.1 coordinate 97,345,685, forward strand.
TATATTTTATATAGGACGAGTGTCTTGGATTTCGTCTGAAATCAAAACAAAGCTTAAGTTATAAATGAACTTTGGATATTTGAATTGCACTCTATACTTGAGAGTTTACTCAATACCAAATTAAGAAGTTACTTCAACTTACTGAAATTTATGGGATATTGATACAATTGCATATAAACATATGGTTTCAAAACCATATGTATTCGTTTCATTAAATTTAAGTTATCTAGTGACTTTAGAAGGTAACTCAGTTCTAGATTCTCATGTTAGCTATATAAGCAGAGGAAATTTTAAATAAAGAAGGAATTATCAACCATTGATCAAACTCGCTTATAAATTTATTTTTAAGTGGCGAGACGCTTATAGCAAAATTGCTACATGGCGTAGGAGTCTGATATCAAGAAAACGATATCAGACAACATTACAATGCTCTTGATTGATAACTTTTTTATATTTGTAGTTGTATTTTTTTTTTTGTAATTTACCGATTGTTCGTGTTTCATAATTATAACGTCATTAATACTTTTTCTTAAATAAAACGCCTTTATTTTTTATTAAAGTAAAAACTCTATTGTGCATACTTTCTACTAAATTTTTTATTTCAATTTCGCTTATTCTCTCCCATTGTTCCAATATGTCGGTTTTCAACGAAGCTACGTCAGATTTTCGGAGTAAAACCTGTATGACAAAATACCACATACGTTTTTTAAGATCTGGGGAACACGCATGCCATTCCAAAACAGAAATATTTTTGGAAGAAACCCAATTTTTAGTTGCCGCACTATTATGGATAGCCGCGTTATCCTGTTGAAATATGAAGCTTTTGTTTAGATTTTTTTCTAAAAATGAAACTAAACTCATTTCCTACATTCTCATGTTGTCAGCACTATTCGTTCTACATGAAACAAATTGAATTTCTAATGTACCATCAGCACAAAAAGCTTCCCACGCCATCAATGATGCTCCTCCAAAATTTCTCTTTGTGAAAGTTTTTTATGTTTCTCCAGTAGCCTCGGTTGCCGTCTGGGTCATCTAAATTCCATTTTTTTCGTCGTAGAATATGACCTAGAGTGAAATTTTGGATGTTTGTACGATTTTAAGTTTTATTTCAATTCTGTTTCCAATCCGTACCCATCTTGTCATGTGCAAACTCTATTCTAGCAGGGATGTGACGTGGTAGTAACCTCTGAATTATGGCCATTTTATGTCCATTTAAAGCCCTCGATACAGTTGTTTTTGACGCAATGACTCCAGATTGGGCTCGAATTTTCGCAATACTAGATGAGGAGTTGCTTGCCAGTTGCCAGGCGATAGATTTTTTTTTCCCCTGCACGTTTTGATTTTCCATAATTTGTGGGATTCTTTAAAAAAAATTACCTACCCTTAGACTGCGATCCAATCTTCGCGAAATTTCTCGAAAACTCTCATTTTCGGCTTTGAAAGCCAAAATTTTACCTTTTCAAGGTCAAACAGTATTTTTCTACAAGGCATATGATGACAGATAAAGAAATATTTTTAAATCAATCTAATTTCACCGAGTCTTGATCTAATTTTCCTATTTTTTGCAAAGTGACGTTATGATTATGAAACATGAACAATCGGTTAATTACAAAAAAAAAAAAAAAAAAAAAAAAATACAACAACTACAAATATAAAACAGTTATCAATAAGGAGCATATTCAAAGAAGAGTAATTCATCCGAAAAGACCTAAGCGAATCAATATATATTGAAAGAGTTATATTAAAAAGAAAGGTGAAGTTATAATTTTGAAATGGACCATATACTTACCTATATTTTTACCTCTATTTTTAAAAAACATATTTATTTATTTATTGCTTGTTTATTTTTCCTTTTTTATTTGTTTACATTTGTTGCCTTTTGCAGCTAACTTCACTATTAAACGCCTAGTCAAAATTTGATTTTCCAATTGCGGTATGCTACATACAAATTTTATGGGAAGAAAGGTAGGCTCTTATTCGTACATTTTTCTTTTATATTTGTTTAGATTTGTGCCTCAATTTCGAGTCAGCAAGGAAATATTTCATAGAAGAAATCAAACCTAAAATGAAACTCACTTATAGAAGTACTCACATAGCAACTAGCAACATTTCTATCCTTTTTGGATACTGGTAGCTACCAAACATAAATTGAAAATGAATTTGTTTGTCCGATGTCCAAATCCGAAGTTTCTTAAGCCACATGCGAATGCTTAAACATTTTCGAAAACTATTTCTGTCCAAAATGGATAAAGTTGAAAAAAAGCAGGGAAAAAGAAGATGCAGCAAAAGAGCATTTTTATAATGTTGCTGGTATACCATGCATTTTGGGTTGCGAAGGTGGAAGGCATGTCCGCATTAAATTACAACGGGATAGCATGAAACATTTATATTATAAAAGTAAAAGTTTCTACAGTATCATCGTAATGTTGTTAAGCTCAACATATGATTGTATAAACATTTTTTGCGCACTGTAGTTAAAAGTAGTTTTATATAAAAAAAAAACTACTTTTTTATATAAAAAACTACTTTTCCAGATTTGTGATCATAAATTGGTCATTACATATGTAAATGCCAGACACCCTGGCTCAAATCATGATTCTTTTGTTTGGGATCAGGAGTCTTGATTCTGATCTTGAACGATACAGACGCACAGAAAATAACGGAGTGTGAAAATTTATAAAAATATAAATATTTTAATTTAATATAAGTATATGTTTCTTCGACCTTTTTGTTGTAACTTTAAAAAATAAATTGTCAAGCTCGAGGCCAATAAATATTTTATTATATTATTTATTTATTTTTCAATATTTTCTCATCCATTGGATGACATCTTCTGGAAAAACTTAAAAGAATAAAATATATAAACCATATGAATAAAAATATTAATCACTATAATAATAACAATAATCACATAACTACACGATATATAACAACAATCCCTGTACACAAAACAGTAATACATAAACGACAAAAACTTACAAGCAAACGAGTAACAATATTCAAAATGCAACTTAACGCATTAACAATTTCTATTGTACTAGTTGATTTTATTTTATTTTACTTATTATATGACGATAGCACAATTAGTGACGTCACTTTTAAAGTTTATTCGTTGTTGTTGTGAGATGTTTACTATATGAAGCATTTCTGGAGTTAGTCTTTTGTTGTAGTCTTCTATTTGTAATATTTTAACATTTTCTAAGTCTGGAAAATGTCCTCTCTCTGCACAGTGGGCCGCAAGTGCTGTTTTTTGTACATTAGAATTATTTCTAAGTTTTATATCTGATTTGTGCCCAGCTTATCTCGTTCTTAATTTGTTTTTAGTTGTTCCGATATATACTTGATCGCATATATTACCATTATTGCCATTGCATTTTATCTTATATACCAAATTAGATTTATCCATTACGTCAATTTTACTTTTCGTGTTTGAAAACAGTTGTCTCACAGTATTTCTGGTGGTAAACGCTTTTTTATAATTTTCTCGGTCGTACAATCCTGACTTTTCAACCCTTTCCGATATTTTAGGTACATACGTCATCGATTTATATATTGTCAGAGTTTCTTTTGGTATAATTTTTCCCTGTCTCTCATTAATTTTAATAATATTTCTTATAATGTTGTCAGGGAAAGAGTTTCTTCTTAAAATGTCCTTAATTCTCATACGATTTTCCTTATGAAATTGTTCGTCACTTATCCTCATCACTCTCTGTACGAAGTTAATGGCCGTGTTTATAATGACGTTTTTAGGTTGGCATGAAATGAAATCGACAATTCTACCGGAAGACATTGGCTTCTGGTACCAATCAATTTTTAATTTATTTTCATTCCTAATAACAATTGTATCCAAATATGGCAGTCTTCCGTTTTCTTCCCCTTCGATTGTGAATTTTATTCTAGGGTGAAAATTATTGAATTCTTTAAGTGTCTCTTCTATTGCACATTCATTTATAATTCCAAAATATAAATTCTGTTTTAATTTTCCCACACATTCCTTCAAAAGTTGTTCCATTACTATATCTGCCACTATTGGGGAAGCTGGAGATCCCATGGGCAGTCCTCTAATTTGTGTATAGATCTTGTCCTTATATTTGAAATATCTATTGTCCTTAATACAGAATTTTAATATTTTAACGAATAACTCCTTCGAGATCTTAGTACATTGTCCTATTTCCTCCCATTTACTCATTATAACCTCTATCACATATTCCACTGGAATACTTGGAAATAATGATATTACGTCAAATGATATTATCCTTTCGTCGTCAGCTATTGTACTATTATTAATCCTATCTCTAAATTGCACAGCATCCCTTACATTAAACTCTGATTTTTCTGTAAGTTTCTCCAAAATGTTAGATAAAAACTTACATAACCCAATAGACGGGGAGTTTACCGAAGAACAAATTGGTCTAAGAGGAAAAATCGTCTTTATGGATTTTGGGTAGTCCATATATTCTTGGAGCCAGTGCCGAGTCATTTTTCAGCCTCTTCTTCTCCATCACAGATATTACATTGCACTTATATAGTTCCTCAACCAATTCATTATTTCTCCTTTGTAAAGATGAAGTGGGATCTTTATTCAATCTTTTACAAGTCATCATATCATTCAAAATATTACTCATTCTCTTCTTATAGTCTATTCTCCCCATAGCCACTGTAACGTTACCTTTGTCAGCATTTAATATTAATATGTTTCTGTTTTTCTTTAAAGTTTTTCCTGAAGATGTCATCCAATGGATGAGGAAATATTGAAAAATAAATAAATAATATAATAAAATATTTATTGACCTCGAGCTTGACAATTTATTTTTTAAAGTATTTTAATTTAATTTATTTAATTGTTTTCCAATACAACAAGATTTACAATCTTATAATTATAGTAAAGGATTTTTACATTAAACATTTAATAATTTCATTGATTCATGCAAATACAATATAATATAATAAAAATAATAATACAACGATTACATAACATGAAGAATCAAAAATCAAAATTAAAAAGTGTTATTATGCATAAAACTGAAACAGTTCTTTTTTTAAAATGCAGAGCGTTGCTTATAAATTGAATGTTACGATTTTACCCTTTATAAAATCGTTGATTTATTTACCTTTTAAATAAATATAGTTCTTTCTATATTGCAAATAAATACTGTTTGAAATTATTTTTAGCACTATTTATTTATAACAGCTACTAAAAATAGCACACTTTATTTACACGATGTAAATAGACTAAACGTTAGCCACACTTTAGTTTTTAACACTTCAGCGTTTATTTTAAACTGAACAGCTGCATCACCAAGTACCCGTACTTATTTAAGTAGTCAGTAGATTTTTCCAGCTGTCAAAGATGAAATTGCTGTAACACTGCCGCCTACTTAAGCCTGTTCGTCCCGAACAGACATAGCTATTCCATAGTTGGCTAGTCGCTCTAGATACACAACCTAATTTTTCTGTATTCTATATACCACATCATTCAACCTCTTAATTACTCAATAGGGCCCGTCCGAATGCGAATTTGGGAGATATTCCTTTTTAAATAGCGGGTTAAATAGCATAATAACTCCTTGAAGTACATAATAACTCCTTAAGCCTTAGGATTGCTTGTTCTTGGGCTTCACCCCAATGAAATGGTCACGCAGCCACACTGGCACCTCGTGCAGATTTTTCGGGCGATGCCAATCTTTTACATGTCCGAATCTTATCTTCATCGGTTGATATACCTGCAGTTACGCGTTGCCCCAAATACTTGACTTCCCTCTGGAACAGTGTACATTTCCTTGCCATAAGCTTGAGTCCAGCCGCAAATATTTGCCTTAAGACTTCTGCTAAGTTCTTCAGGTGTTCATCGAAAGTTTTTCCTATGACAATAATGTCGTCAAGGTACACTAGGCAAGTTTTCCAGCTGAGCCCTTTCAGCACATTTCCATTTAACGCTCGAATGTTGATGGAGCATTGCAGAGTCCAAAGGGCATCACATTAAACTACCATAATCAGTCACCTGGCACCACTTTGCAAGTAGTCAATTCTCGGTAGTGGATAACTGTCCTTCTTGGTGATGTCGTTTAGTTTTCTGTAATCAACACATAATCGGGTGCTGCCATCTTTTTTCTTAACTAAAACTATAGGCGAGCTCCATGGGCTAGGAGATGGTTTGATTACTCCACTACGCTTTATTTCGTTGACTAACTCCTGTACTTCATTTCGTTTTGCTAGAGGAATACTTCTGGGCGCCTGCTTTATTAGCCACGCTTCACTATTTATTCGGTGTTTGACAATCGCCGTTCTTCATTAACTTTGGTTTTTCATGGCGAAAACAGAGCCGTATTTCCTGATTAGTTGTTTGGCCATATTTTTATCAGGAGGTGCCAGTTCTTTTAACCATTTCTCCACACATTCTGCCAGCATCTCTCGATCTTCAACGGACGCATTGGAAGGTTCCAAGTCCTTTCCGCAACTGATTATTGCTTCTAGCGCAGTACATTTGGCTATTTCAGAGTTCGCTCTGACAACTTTTTCGCTATTTAATAGGTTCAGTACTCTTACAGGAACTCTTTTGTGTTTGCTGGTTTTTATGAGGGCTTTCGCTGATATAAGTTAACTTTTTATTTCTGATGATTCTACCACCCAAAAGCTGCTGTCCCTCCGTACACACCCATACTAAAGTTTCTGCCCGTGCTGGTAGTTTTGATGGCTGATAGTAACTAGCTTTCTTACCTGATCCTCGGGCTCATATCCAACACAAAGGGGTATTTCAACATTCTGCCAAATCATAACTTTTTGCCGCATATTCAGATAAATTCCGTGCCTAGTCATAAAATCTGCACTAATGATTACTTCGTCCACAAAATCGGCAACAATAAATACGTGATTAACGCTTATGTTGGCAATTGTTAGTTTCACATTTACCTTACCATAGACAAAAGCCTGCTCTCCAGTAGCTGTTCGCAAACTTACCCCGTGCAATGGTTCAACTGGCTTTCTAATTATATCGGGCCTGATGATGGACTGTGATGCTCCTATATCCTGCTTTTGTCCGCTGATGCACCCATAAGCGGTGAGATTGCTTTTCCCCTGCTGTGCTGCTGATATGTAGATTGTGGAGCCATCGGTTGTGGGAGCTACCTCTTGGCCCTTTGTGCTAGGTCTTTTTAGTTTAACGGTGACTCTTGAGGTGATTGCTAATCGGTCCGGAGGCTTTTTCTTGGTGCTTTGCAATTTCGCTAGAAATGTCGCACTCTACTGCAGTTGTAGCATTTATACTTGGTTTTGACTTCCTTCTCCCCTAATCCTTTCTGAAATGCATCTATTAACTCCGTGAGCACCTCTTTGAACCCCTCTGTTAACTTTGTGCTTATATCTTTCTCTCTTTCAGCAGTTACCCCGAGGTTACATACCTTAAATATCTGCGGCTTAGAAACCACATTTGCAGTCTCTTGGGCCAGCGCGAATAAGACAGTTTCAACAAAAGTCGATTCCTGCGTAGCACACTACATGTCTCAGATCAGAATCACGAATTCCATTCACAAATGCTTCAATTTTGAATTGATCCAAGAATGGATGATTTCTGCCTGGATAAGTCAGCTGCACCAACCGCTCAATATCTGTCGCAAAATCTTGTAAAGACTCGTTTGCTTTCTGCAGTCTACATCTTTGGTTTATACGTCAAATCTATTTACGCCGTTCTCTAAATCGGAAACTCTTTTAGAAACCTCAGAGATTTTCTCTAAAAGTTTCTTAAAACATTTCTTACAACTTCATCAACAATTGCTCGTTCGTCTCCATCTTGGTTAATAGTTTCTCGTTGTCTGCTCTAGAAGTTGTTTCAAGTTTAACAGACAATTCCTCGTTGTCCACTCTAGACGTTTCCATTATACGTAGCAGCCAACATGCGCTTAACTCCAAGTTACCTTCTGTTTTACGCGTACTAAACCCCATTACTTCTTTTTCATCAAATTCGTAAGTCGCAATGTCAATATTACAGCCTCTTTTGCAATTTAGTCTTAGTACCTGCTGTCGGTAGCTCCAACTTACTCAACTTCTTCTTATGTTGTTCCACTTTTTTATGACAGCTTATTATATTGCAATCCCACTTCTGACACGAAATGTTAAAATTTTACCCTTTAATAATAAATCGAGTTCTTTCCATATTGCAAATAATAAACACAGTTCGAAATTATTTATAGAACTATTTATTTATAACAGGCACTAAAATTACACAAAAACACTTTAATAACACACTTTATTTACACGATATAAATAGACTAAAGGTTAGCCACACTTTAGTTCTTAGCACTTCAGCGTTCATTTTAAACTGAATTGCTGCATCAGAAATTTCTGTAACAATAAATAAAAAAGTGAAGTAGACTATTGAAACTTCACAAAGTTTTTATAAAAACTAGAAAGTATAAATACATATAGCTTTATTTATAGAAAATATATATATATACCTGAAAAGATACTGCATTTGGTTACCAAGTGTACATTTAATAGCAACATGGTACAAGCATGGAATTAAGCAACGATGATCAACACTCATTTATAGAAATCAAACAAACCTAGAACACACATTCAAAGCGAAGAAGAGCAGATGTATTATTGTCACCGGCTACCATTAACGTAACTCATTTGGGTGAAAATAGATTTGCTTTACTTGATGGATTGGAGATTGAAAATACAGAGGACAGCCCCATACAGAGAAGGGGAGAGAAAACTGCTAAAGTCAAAAAGGAAAATATTGGCATATCTTTCTTTGATGTTAAAACTAAACATTAAGTTGAACAACTGGAAGCAAAAACACCCAAAATAACTTTTAAAATAAGAAACGTCAATAAACATAAAAGTAAGTTGTGCCTTTCAGATGCTACAGCATATTCTAAAATGATGGCCATCCTAAAGGAGAAGAATATTCACTCTTATTCATATACACCTAAAGAGCTTAGTCAGATTTCTTTTGTCTTAAGAGGTCTTTATCATGGTACTAGCGTTGAGGAAGTTAAGTCTGCCCTTGATAAATTGGTTCCAAACGTTTTACAATTCCGTAAAAACTCATACGGCACAAGCCTGTTTTTGGTTACGTTAAACCCAGGGAAATCACTCTCAGATATTGCGCACATTAAATATATTTTAAGCCAAACTATTCTTTGGGAGAAACCGAAAAGAAAATAAAAAGAGAACAATACCACAGATGCCAGCGTTGGGGTCACATTGTTAAAAATTGCAATTCCGAATTCCAATGTGTGAAACGCGATAAAAATTATTCCCCAAGTGGATACCTGCCAGCGCACAAATTCTGACACATCAGCACCCCACTGCGTGAAGTGTGGAGCAAGTGGTCATCCAGCGACCTGGAGGGGTTGTCCAACCTATAGAAAATACCTTGCCGTACGAAGGGAACGCATAAAAAAGCCTAGTGTGGAAAAGCGTATTGCCAAAGATAACGTAAACAATATAATGAACTTATCTATTCATTCACCAGGCAAAACATTTTCCAGTCTTTTTCAAGTAAATGCTACTTAAGCTCATACACATAAACTATCTTTAATTGAAGAATTCTTAAAACTCGCCCATATGTATCGTTTACCTGAAGAATTGTCGCTGGAACAGCGACTTACAAAAAATTAAGCTAAAACAGAGTTCCTACCGCTTTTAAAGAATGTGAATAACACATATAGCCCACAGATCTCTTAAAGTTATGACCTTTAACATCCGCTCTCTTGTTAACATCCGCTCTCTTGTTAACATCAGTCGTCCAATTGAACTGTCGAATATCCTGTATCATAATAATTCAAGAATGTCATCTTCACGGGAATAGAAAAGTAAATCTTAATGGATATAATTTCGTTTACGACAATTCAACTTTAGGAGTAGCGATTGCCGTTAAAAACACTCACATTATAATAAAATTATTTGCAATAACACACAATTTAATAACGTTTTTATTGAAATAGAAATGGTTTCAAACAGCTTTAGTAAACAATATTTATTAGGATCTTTATAAATACCTTGTGTATATGACTCATATGAGTTAAACAATAACTTAAACTAGATTCTCCAACTGAGCAGCAATTATGATGGGTTTATATAGTTCAATTTGGTGACTGGTGGTGACCTTAATGCGAAAAGTTTAAATTGGGTATATACTGCAGATAACGCTAATTGGAAAGTTCTACACAGCTGGCTACAAAACAACTGCTTAGATGTAACACGCGTTTGGGATATATCTGCATCGTTTCCTAACGGGTTTTCTTTCTTAGACCACTTAATATTAAGTCCCAGCATAATCAACAGTATCTAACCTAATTATCAAATCAAAAGCTTATCAACTTTCTCAGATCATCTCCCATTTGTACTGAAACTGGAAAGTGATGCAGCCTGTTTAACATTAAGAAGTCCCCTGGTAATAACTTCATACAAGAACACTAATTGGAACGCATTCAGTAGAGATTTAGATGCAGCCTCAGATGCCATTTGCCATTTTACCTTCCAACAGCTGCGATTCAAATAATGATGAATTAGATGTGTTTATAAATACATTTAATAATACACTTACCTCAATACATGACACTCCATTAAACTGGAAATAAATGAAAAAAACGTCAGTATCCTGATAAC